>VWYH01008408.1:0-133651 GCA_013399365.1 Pampusana beccarii
CTCCCCCGGCACTGCCGCCCCCTCCCCGGGCGGTGACAGCCGGAGGGCCGCGCTGCCCGGCGGACACCCCGCGGGCGCCGCTCAGCCCCGCTTAATCCCATTAGTGCGGGTAATCCGCGGGGCGGCACCGCGCCGAGCAGCGCCCGGACCGCCTGCTGCCCCCCGCTTCCCTCCGGCCACCGCGGGCGGGCGCAGGGCAGCGAGGGCTGCCGCTCAACTTGGTGCCTTTTGTTTCACCCTCCGGGCTGTGACCCGGCCCCGGCGGCGGGGCGTCCCCGCGGTGCTTGCCCGGCGGCGGGTGGGACGGCCCCGGACGTCCGTGCGGCGGGGCGGGAGCCCTGAGGGGGCGCTCGGTGGCGGGCGGACTTGGAGGGACGGCCGTCCCCGTTGGTCCGGGGAAAGGTGTAGCCCAGGTCGGCAGCCGGCGGGGAGGTGCCGCTCCGGGGGGCCGTGCGAGCCCAGCGCGCCTCCCGCCCCGGCCCCGGGGCAGCTCGGGGGCGACGGGCCGGGCCGCGGTGGTGTGGGCGCGGGGTCCCCGCTCGGGCCCGGCCGGTGCCGCCCCCCGGGGGCCCGGAGCGGCCGTTAACGGCCGTGCTGCCCGGTGCTCCCGCCGCCTTCACAGGCAGGGGTGGCTCCGGCCTGGCTCCCTCGACGCCTCTGCCGTCGCCTCGGCTCTGCCCCAGCCGGAAAGTTCGCCACCTTCAAACCCGAGTGTTTCGCGCTCCCCGGTATGATGGGCCTCAGAGCGACATGAACCGCTGGGGAACGTTTTGAGTAAACAGAAGTGTATTTTAAAAGTGGGAGCTTGTGTGGAGTAGGCCTTACCTGTTGTGATTTGGTGGTTGGTTTTGTTTTTTTTTTTTTTAAAGCACACACAAACACTTTGAAGTTGTTTTTTAGAGTTGCCGGATTTGCTTGATTGCTGGCATGAAATAAATGAAATGCGTAGCGTATCTTTTTCGGTCACAGCCTTCTTACCAGAGTTTCCTTCAAAGAGATTTGTCCCTGGAGAGCGGAAAGATGATTGCTCTAAAGGAACGGTCCTCGCTCAGCTGTTTTATTCTCTGTATCACTCAGATACTTCGGCTCTTGCTCCTTGTGTGGCTTCCAGTATGTATTTTAGCAGCAAGCAGCTGATGTTGGAATCAAGCCAACAAAAATAAAATCCTGAAGGAGTCCAGTTAAGAAGAGCCCCAAACATCGTTCTGAATTCAGATGTCTCCTTCCCCTGCTTACAGATGTTTCTGCGAGAATTGTAGTATCTACCTGATTAGTCGATCTGAGCCTTTTAGGCATGGTCCCGCATACCAAGAAAGTACGAAATCCTCTTAGCTGAGCCTCACGTGTCCGACCTGCCGGGGTCTCGAAGCTGCGCTGGCTGACGGGACGGGATGGGAATGATGTGTGTGTTGCATCCTGGGGTTTGTAGTTACCCTGAGGTGCACCTGGCTGGTGAGCTGAGTGTGTGAGGACGGGGCTGTTGATGCTGCCAGGTGAGACCTTGTTGTTCTCTGTTGCCCTGACCTTCCCCAGTATCAGAAGTGTCGGGTGCTGAATTTTAGCAGGCTTGTGGCTCAGGGGTCCGGCTTAATGTTTTTACACTTTCTAATTCAGTGCTTCGTTCTCTTGGGGTTGGTTTTTGCTCTAGGATTAGGTCGAATCTCTTTTCTTTCCTTTGTAAATAGCAAAGATGTGGGGTTATGCGTAATACACCGAATTAACGGCAACTATTTTTGAAAGCTTAGGCATTGCTACAGGAGCCCAAACTCAATTTAAGTTCTTTTATCCCCACAGACTTAAGTTCAAATGTAGCTGTGGAAAGGATCACTGGTAGTGGGGATGATTGTCATTATTATGGGAAGGGGGTGGAAAGCTGTATTTCTTTGCTCGTTTTTTGCTGTATCTTGTGTATAGCAAATTAAATTGTGTGGGTTTGTTGTCGTGTTGTGTTTTTTTGTTTTTTTTTTTCCTTCTGCACTCTAGTTTCATGAACAAACTAAACTAGGCAAGTGGGCAGAATGTTGAACACACAGTAACATGGGACTTCAAAATGTCAAAAGTTGGTAGGAGATGGAATGTGTAATACCAAAGCCTGACTTTTATTTAATGGCTGGACTTCACATTGGAAATCCTTCCCTCCTCAACCCCCCGCAGCTGACACAGTTCATTAGTCATTGTGTAATCAATATCTTAAAACATGCTACTTGTAAACAAACTTTGAAAGAAAATTGCGGGTGATAGATGACCAAATGGAAAACACTACTCTAAATGATGGTTTGAAAAAGGAGAAGGACTTGCATTAGGAGATGTATTTCTGTATTAAAATTCAGATAGATAATTTTGAATTTATAGAGATATTCAGTACATTTTCCCTTCTGATTTTAGATTAATTTGTCTTAGGAAGAAATCCAAACTTCCACTTAAGAAATTAATATACGATGAAAATTAGCATCTCTTTTTAAAAAATATGAAAATTCTTGACACTGATGAATGTGAGGCTGCTGGCGCTGGCAGCTTTTCAGGTGGTGTGTGCTTTGTGATGGAGATATGCAAAATAAATGCTTCTCTGGTTTGAAATATCTTAGTATTAAATCACTGAGTTGCTCTTGGGCACGGATTTCTAAAAGGGACTGACTGGTGCAGTGACTCCCAAACTGGGATCTGCCAGGGCACGAAGCTGGGGAAGATGGTCTGTGGGACCGTATTCTTTTCACGGTGTTTGCCATGGGAAGTTGGCTGATGGGCAGATAAACTTCAAGGCTGACAGTGGGCTGAGGAATAACATGCACGTCACTGGCTGAGTGTGTCCCCTCAGGTTTTGCAAGGTGGAAAACTGTCCAGAGAATGACGTTTTATCTTTACTGGTTGTTAATGGTCATCCGTCTCTCTTGAGACTGGAATTTGAAGTGCAGGTCAGTGCTCTGACCTCAACTTCCTGTCTGCTTCGCTTGGGGAAACACAGATCTACGTCTTGCTGACTGCAGCAGAGATCTGGATCCAGAACTTCGCCTCAGTAGAATTGACTAGTTTTTTTTTTTAAACTTATGCTCATAATTAGGAAGTGTTTCTTGCAGCTGTAGGATTGGGTTGCAAAACCTGATTATATACTAAAATGAACTTCTAGTGGATTATTTCTTCAGTTAAACCTCTGTATACGTTTTGGTTGCATTCTAGTGCAGAATCAATGTATTTGTGATATACTTTTCATACTGTGCTGAGATGTTAGTGATAGGGACTATACTTACTGGGTTTGTTTTCTAGTATGCCTTTTTTTTTTGTAATTATTTTTTCATGGTGGTTGTCTGTGCCAGTGTTCTTATTTTATACTGTCTTTTTTTAGGAAAGCATGATAAAAATTCTGTTTATTGAATTTGGGTCCACCAACTTACCCTGTTTTTTCTGCTGCTTCTTTTAGAAATAGACATGTTTATCTTAAAAGGACCTTTCCAGACTTAATCCAGACTTAATTTCATGGCCTTGAAAGGTTGCAGTTTGGGTTGAAGGTTGGGTTTTTTGTGTGTGTGGTGTTGTGTTGTTGTTGTTGTGTTTTGTTTTATATTTTTTGGTTGGTTGGTTGGTTTGGTTTTTTGGTTGTTGAGTTTTGTTTTTTATTTGTGTGAGGTTTCTATTGTTTGTTTTGGTGTGTGTTTTTTTTTTTTTTTGAAAGTATTACTGTACTTTTCTGACTGGTAAGGTACTGAGTAGATGGTGAAGTTTATAGCTTACAGATGGACTGCTGAATTAAGGAGAATAAAGGGCTGACTTGCTTTTCTGGTTGTAAAGGCACAGAAGACAGAGGTATAAAAGGTCATCAGGCTCAGCCAGCTTTGAATTTGTGCAAAATGTCAGGAAATTTGGCCTGCAGAAATGTAGGCGAATCAGACAATTAGGTCAGTCTGTATCAGATGTGGGCACTATCTGTAAAATCAGTTGCAGTATGATGAGCTTTTCAGCCTTGCCTGTAATGATGGGGACTTGATTAAATATTATGAGTAGTGAAAATATGGTACGTATTTTGGGGGATTTGAGATACTGGGTATGAAACTACTCTCTTTTTAAAAATTTTTTTTTTTTGTCTAGAAATATGAATGGGGGAAATTATTTTTAATGTTTGATTGCCAAAAAAGGCTTAAAGGAAAAAAGAGTGGTGGGTCTGTTAGTTCTCAAATAAAATGGTGCTTTGTTGGTGAAGTTCATGGAGGTGCTAAAGTTCTGTTTTCTGTTGATCTCTGAGGGAACTGTGATTTTTGTAATGTGCCCTTGAATGTTCTGTAGTAAAGTCTGTACAGTAAAATCCATTTTTGTGTCGCTCTATAAAATGGAGGACAGAACTTCCTCAAGCTATGGAATCTGGACACTGAGGTTTACAGTAGAGGATTTCTGTACAATACATGTTTGTTACTAGTCGTGAGGAATACTTGCAGGGGGTTGGATGGTATTTTAGTATAAGGCAGGGATGATGTTTCCAGGCTGTGTTTTCTTTCCCAGGTTATAAATTGGGTGTAGTAAAGCCCACTGAAAGGCAGGGGACTGTGTCTCTGAGGCAGCGTTGCTGATTCCCTTACTTACTGCTGGTTCCCTGCCCATGCAGCGCTCTGCTGCTTGCCATTAAAATAAGGGGTTTTTTGCTACCTTGGCACCAGTGCTGGAAGTTGCTGGCCCATAGTGCAAGATATCTCAAATGAGTAGTGATGTTAACAGTGATTTCAATCCCAGTTTCCTTCCAAATATGTTGGCTTGGGTGGCCAAAGTAATGGCGTGGACTTTGCCGGGCGACTGCATTTTCCATAATGAAAGTATGTTTAGAGGCTATTACACTCCAATTCGATGTGTGATTCTACTGTCTTGTGAGGCTCTTTAAGTTGCCCTTTCAAGCTCTTTCCCTCACTGGGTATATTAACAACAGAAAGGGATAAGCTGTGCAACCAAAGGGGAACTTCTCCTTCTCCCCCAAGTTATAGGTCTTGCCAAAGCATCTATTTCTATAATACAAAAGGTATTCTGCAACTGGAAAAGTACCATATGGGCAACTTTGCGGAACAGCTATGACTTGTTGAACAGAGACATTAATAGCAACTATCCCTGCTTGAAACAACGCTGAGTGCAGGTGATGTGCTCCGTACACATAGAGGAAATGGGATCACGGCCTCTGAGACAAGCTGCTCGGGTACCGGGGTTGTCTTGCACAAAACATTGCTAGGGAAGAGCACAGATTTTTGTAGGTCGGAAGATGAGTTGCTGTTAAACTGAAAACCTATCATAGCAGTAACTGGCAAGAGATGATCCTGTTGTCTGTTTCCTTCTCGGGTCTGGGGCTGCTCATTCTGCTGGCCACCATTGGCCTTTCTGCAGCTTTCACTCCTGGTTATTGCAGGACCAGTTGTTGGATTGTTGGTCACTATTAATACAGACAACTACATCTCCTTAATCAGGGACCCTTATTGTCAGCCACCTGCACCGGAGGTACAAGTCAAGAAGACATTTGTCAAGTTATTCAAATACTAAATCTGGCACAAAGGGTCTAGCTGCTCGGTAACCTGTGTGCATTTAATCAGCTCATTCTGCTCCTCATTGTGCATTTTTCTGTCGGTTGCATTCTCTCAAATTTTTTTCTGTGCTTGGATTAAACACTTGAGCTACAGACATTGTATGTTCATTTCTTCCATCTCCGAACATGTCCCAGCCTCTGTCTCCCCCCTGAACAATAGCAAAGGTGTTCTGCAGAGACCTTTGCAAGCCCAGCGATGGAGCACCAGCAGGCTGCTCATTAGTCTTTTATGTCTCTCCTTATCAGTTTTACTGTGAAACTCCCTATCGCTTCGGTTGCACATGTTAGAATAATTAGGCTTCCTGTTCGGCAGGTTTGTATGGCATAGATTTTGGCCTGAAAGTTCAGGGGAGGGCAAGGTTGCTATTAAATTATATGAAATGGCAAGTATGGCTTTGGTAGTTGCCTTTTTTCATTATGAGGTGGGTTTAAAACAGTCTCGTGCAAAGAGAGGCAGGAATGCCAAGCAGACTTTCATGCTGCTTATATAGGAGGTGTTTTTCATTGCATTAGTAAATAAGTGAAAATAAATCTTAAAAACAAGCCTCTTTTTAAGAGGAAGAAAGGAGATGTGGTCATATCGCTATTGGGTTGGAACAGGGCTTCCCATCATTTCCCAGGCTCTGGGAGCACAGCAGATATCAGACGGGCTTGGAGTGTTTCTCTGGCCACCCCGGTCTTCCTGCAGTTGTGGAGAATGGGGTGTCTTTTGGGGCCTGAGGATTTTTATTTTTTTCTGTTCATTTGTCTCTCTCTCATTTCTTGAATTATCCTGGAGTTTGCTGCTGCTTCTGGTTTACCATCAAAGTGAAATGAAATTGATTTGTCTTTATTTTGTTAATTCTCTCCAGTCTTATGATTGCAATAGCAGCAATCACTACTTAAGAGGCTCTGGCCAGCCCTTGCTGTGGTGTGTAAGAGTAGTGTCTTTTTCAGATTAAGGAAAAGTGTGATTTGTTTAGTTTGTCCCTCCTGAGATGATTTTTTCAAACATCAAGGCTAGAAAGAAAGGTAGATCTCTTGTAAAAGTAAGAATCTGCAAAAGTTGTTGTATTTTTTTCTCAGGAGTTTCCTGTTTTCCAGGGAGTGGTTAGTATTCAGGCTCTTAACATGATGAAATATATTAAAGGGACAATGAGGGAGAATTCAGTTGCTGTACCTTTTGGACAATTAACAGTTTGTACAACTTCATGTACAAAGTAGTCTCAGTGCACTGTAGAAGTTACACTTTTTTTTGTGTGAACCTATAAGATTAGCCTCCTTGGAGGTAATTTTTGGTCTTTTTATTTGAAGACCTCGGCTCCTATCTTGTGGAAATTCCTCCTGAAAAATCTCTGTTTAGCTTTGTGTTTATAAGATCTGAAACCATTTATGTTTACCTTTAACATATTGAATATTCAATAATTTTGCTGCATTTAAACAGAAGCATCAGAATGTGCATGTAGGGAGATCAACTGTATGGTTGTGCCGTTGTAGCAACCTGTGTTGCTCATTAGCCATTTTGTACAGTTTAGCTGAATTAACTGGTGTAACATGGAAAATAGATTTGTTTAATGTTTTGGTGCAGAACACCATTTTTCGTGGTGTCCTTTGAAACGTTAGAGCGTAATTTTCAGTACTATGAAAAATAAAATAGTAAAAACAGTGAAAAGAAATATAAAACAAGCAAAACAGAGAAAATACCTAGAATGTACAGTCAATAAATGCTGAACCTGAAGCTAGCAGAAAATATCCTCAAAAGTGCCTCAATAGCAAATACATAAAACAAAGACAAAGCAGATGGTGTTGATAGTATTGCAGCGGAGAGAAGGGCAAGTGACTCTGCCATTTGAATATAAAGAAGGTTTTAAAAGGCATTCTAATTAAGCGCTGCTCACAGCTCTGCCTTTACTAATAATATTTGAATTTTGAGATAAGTCACAAATGGCTCAATTCCAAGGATGTAGGATCTGTTTGCCTAAAACCAGTGAGTTGGAAATGAACTTCTAAGAGAAGAACTTCTAAATAGATCTGTAGGAGAGAAATTGCGGTTTGTAATGTTGTGGGGCAGGTTCTTCCATCTCGATTTTTCTTCTTTTTTTTTTTTTTTCCGTATTATTTACAATTAAGCCTTTAATGGTAACACTGCCTCTTTGTTTCTGACTATTCTCTGTCTTCAAGTTCGTAAACTGTTGGGCACCTTCAACCGTATTAGACAAACAATGAAGCTTAATTAAAAAATAAGTGCTAGATGGAGGAGAGACACAGATCGCTGCAGCTGTTGCTGGAGGTCGTCTGCAGCTGCCCGGTCAGCACGTGTGTTGGCTGGGCAGTCACGTAGGTCCTGCTCAAAGCAACAGCGGTTTCAAGCCAGCTAATTAGCAGTGAGTAATTAGGACAGTGTGGAGAGAGGGGTCGGGAAGGCTGGCAGGAGAGGAGGTGGGTGGTGGAGCGAGCCGTGCAGCAACTGGCTGAGGGAAGAGTATCAGTTAGGTGGAAACCAATTTTGAGTAGCTCTCTTGGTCACCAGGTGTGAGCACGTTTGCGTGGTGGCTTTTAGTGAGGAGGAAGCAAATTTAGCACTCGTGAAGCCTGTCCAGAAAGTGCAATCTTTATAAGAAACCTTGGCCACGTAGACACCAAGCGGAGTTTCCCACAGTTATCTGGAAATGCTTCCCCTGGCTGTGAAGCTGTGTGCTTTTATCCAAGGAAGTACCAAAGCGATGGTGTGAGAGCAGGATATCTGCGTGAATTTTACCTCCAGTTGTGTCCAGATTTTAAAGTACAAATCAAAGACTATTTCAGATTCTGAACTAAGAAATTATCAATTGGGCGATACCTTGAACATGAGCATTTCTCCCTTAATTGCGTGTACAGTGACTGCGCATTAAGGTACCAAAGAAATAATTGGAGCAGTTTATAGTTGTAATAACGCTTCAAGGATCATTTGAAACAATGGATGAGCAAATGACACTTGATGGTAGTTCCTTGCTTGAGAAAACCTGACACAGGGAAAGCCATTCCTGTCCTCCTGAATGAAGAGAAATACGTGATGGAGGAGAGCTTGGGACTAATAGCGGCACGCTACAAGCGTATGACTGAAAAATTAGATCACCATTGTGATGGAATAGCATGTATGTATGTGTTTGTACATATGATGAGAAGATGAAGTTCAAAAGGGAACTGGAACCAAGTTGTAGACTTTTCATTTTCCTCTGATTCAGAACAAAACCAAAAAAGTCTGTATATTCAAGAAAATTCAGACATGTATGTGAAAGCGTTAAAGCTGAATACAATGTTGTTCTTAATCAAGTATTTGCTAGGGTTGCTTTTACTCCCTTAGATCCATTGGTAAAATTTATTTAGGCAGTAGGTAAAACTACCCATTTTTCCTTCAGGTTTCCTTTCCTTAAAAGTGAGAGTAATGTTTGACAGTGCGTATTTTGTGTTATTTAAAGTACTTCAACTGGAAAATAAGCAATCTGATGAGAATAGCTAATACACAGACAAAAAGTAACCTAATTAAAGCTGAAGGAGTTAGCTGTAGAGATGGTGTCCTGATAAGAGTGTGTACCACAACAGATGGATCTAAGTAACAACTACATTTTTCCTCCCAGTGTCATGTAAAGAAAATAAGAAGGAGAGCTAAGTATATTCCTTTACCTCTGGATTTGGATTCTGTGCAAAATCAGTGTGCTATGAGGATATTATAGCTGCAGGATTAGATTATGTCTGTCCTTCCAGAAGGAAGAATTTTTATTTTAGTGTAAACATAACTCAATAGAAAAAATTCTGACAAGGAGTACATGTTCTACTTTTCTGCCTGCTTTTGTCAAAACAAAATGCCCCTTCCAACCTAAACAAAGTTCTTTCTACTTAAAAGCACCCTAAGATTGGAACTGAAGCTTGAGTGTGTGCTGTGAAGGGAAAATGGTAGCTATGTTAAATGTGAAATGCTTCTAGAAGTTTTAAAGGCTTGTATCTTCAGCAGTTCTGGGCTAACCTCGAAGGAGAATGAGTTTGAGAGAATGGCGATCTGAGCTTGGTTCCAGCTTGGCAAGGAAAATGTGATTTGGAGACAGGGAAGAGAAAGTTAATCAGAATAATGACTCTGGCCCTTGCAGATAGATTGAGCCTAATGAATTTAAGATATGAAAATTAATTATAAAGGCGACCTGATAATATATGACAGGACCTAAGAGGATGTTTAAAAATCTGTGGGTAACTCCAGGATTTTTTCTGCAGAGGAATTCCCAGGAGTGGAATAAGAATTTCTGCTTTTGTTTTCCCATAGAATACTTGCATTGCAGTACGCAACCCCACTACACTCGGGTGCATGTGTTTTCTCTTGCAATCGAGTGACGGTTTGGCTCAACTTGGGAAAGGCTGAAATGCCCAAGAGCTGGATTGCACAGTATCAGCTGCATAGAAGTTTTCTCAAGTCTTCTGGCAGTGCCTGATTTATGTGAAATAAAATACGCTGCAGCAATTTATAGTTTTTGCGTGTGTCTGTTAACCAATGATTTAATTTATTCTTAGCATTAACTTGCTTGTTTATGACAAATCCTGGAATAGCCTGTTTTTTTTCGTTAGACTTACAGGCTAAATTTATTTGGAAGTTTGTCAGGAGGACAATCTAGTCTGGTTACTTTTGAATGTGTATAAAGAAAGTTTCATAACTCCTTCTTTGGTATTCCTCCAGTAAGGCCTGATCTTTTTTTTATCTGTGAAATTTAAAGCTTCAGGGGACAATAAAGACTCAAATCAATTGGAAGTAATTGCAACTAGATCATCAGCATAGTTTTGTTTAATTTACAGTGTTTATTTAGTGCTCTCCTGTTGAGGAAGTTTAATCAGATTCCTCATGCTGTGGAGGACTGCAGGGAGGAATACCAAGGATCCGGCTCCTTGTTTTGAGGATTCTACCTTATGTATATGTAGTTCTGAGTTAGGGAAAAGTTTTGAATACGTGGTGCAGCAGCTGGAGTGGTTCCTCTGTAACGGGGCACAGGGACAGGGGGTGGGTGTTTTCCATGGGGCCAGGCTTGTCCCCGTCAATGCTCTGAACACATCGAGAGGGAGGAAATCTGCTTTTGAATTAAATCACACAGCAGCATAGGTGAAATGAGTCCTTTGAATGTTAATACAGTGAATACAACTGTGTTAATACCACTTTTTTGGTATTTTGGAATAGCCAGAGTAACCTCTAGAAGCTGTTTTACTTCTTGTTTAAGCGTGCTGTTGCACTGCTCAGCTCTGAGGGCTGTGTTGGTGGAGCCTGGTGCAATAATTACGCTGTGCAGAGCTGGAATCCTTAACCCCCAAATCTGAGAGGGTGCAGGCTATGGGGCAGCTTCAGGGTGCTTTCTTCAGGGAATAAGATTTGATGGGCACAGCTGAAAAGCAAAAGTCTTGACCTTTGAACGCATGGAATGTCACAGGGGATTATCCTTACCCAATATGCAATTAGTTCATGTTAGAGGGAAGAACAGTAACCCGTTTCTTTGTGCCTGTTTCTTTTATCTACCCTTTATTTCCCACTTCTTTCCTCTCCTCAAAATTCCCCTACTCATATAAGCTCAGCTTTTTAGCAGTGTTTATGTTTCTTTCTTTTTTTCCAACTCACTAATGAGACTGAATTTCTTTCTGGGCAAAAGATAAACATGATATGAATCGAAGTTCTATGATTCTATTTCTGCACATCATGGGTGCTGCTGTTGGCAGTTCTGGGAAGAACCATTCCTCTCGTCTTAGTTTTTTGTGAGAAAAAATAAACGCAACAATACTGTTGCCATTGCAAGGCTGAGATTAGGGAAATGTATTTAATCCCTAGAAATTAATGAATATCTGGCTTTTCTTTTTGAAATAAAGGGCAAAGAGTCTGCAATCTGAATCATTCATTTAATGAAGGTGGGATATTACTTTTCTCAGGTTTTCAGGTAGTAAGAATTATTTAGTGTTCTCCAAACCTGGTCATATTAATTATTTGTGCAATATTTACTTGTTTTTCCTTCTTGAATTCTATGCAAGTTTTTATTTCCCAGCCCTTTTAAAAAATGCAGTTTCTATCTGTGACAGCATTCTACAGTATTTATCCATAGTATTTGTATTTATCTCTTACATTGATAAGGTAAATGTGATGGAAGGACACATTGTTGATGTTTTGTAAAGTTTCAGTAAGCTTATAGCAAGAACTGTTGCTGGTATAAAGTCCTGGAACTTGTTAGCTGTTCATTTACATCTTCAGCTGAAGTGTAAGTATGTAAGTTTTGAGTAATATTCTTTTTCCATTAGTCTTACAGCTTTCTTAACATTAAGGAAGGAATGCAAGTCTTTGGAGACTCATCTGGGGTTTGATAGCCTGATAAAACTAAGGGTTTTTTTGTTTGATTGGTTTGGGGTTGGTTTTTTTTCTTTTTGGCATGAAGCCTTTAAATGCTGCAACAGATCTTGTGTATGATTTTAAGAGACTGCAAATGGCAAGCCCAGTATTGGACAGCTATCTTGATGGATTTGTTAGAAGTTTTTTTCTCTTCTCCCCTGTGGCAAAATAGTCAGCTAAAGATTTTCTTTGTGATCATCACAAGGTTTCAATTTAGAATTATTTTTAAATTCCGTGCTTTGTCATGTAACTTTTATATGCGCTTTGTTCTGTACCCTATGATTGAGAAAGAAAACCTTTAAGAAACATGCACTGATTGTGAGACAGTTATCAACTATTAATCAACTATTAAAAGAATCTATTCATGTCCCCAGTCTATCTGTTTATTTTATTCAGTCATTTTTCCACTAAGAGAAATCAATCTTTTTTTTTTCTTTCACGTGGCTTTGCAAGTCATTATCTCTGTCATTAAATAGATTAGGCACCTTGAACAGTAAACACCTATCTTACTCTGTA
Source organism: Pampusana beccarii (assembly GCA_013399365.1). Taxonomy (NCBI): domain Eukaryota; kingdom Metazoa; phylum Chordata; class Aves; order Columbiformes; family Columbidae; genus Pampusana; species Pampusana beccarii. Next base: position 12,426 of record VWYH01008408.1, read on the forward strand.
ATGTACAGGACCTTATATTCTGACTGATAATTACCTTTGATGTTAACTTCTTCAGTTTTTGTTCAGTGGTTTGTTGGATGAGGTTCCTGTTGTTTCCATTGCTTGCAGAACTGTATTTTCAGTGATTGCCTGAAGAGCAAGTTTTAGGTAACTACAGGCTTGAGCCAGGATTTGTACAAATCTTGGCAACGGTCCTAAATTGTCTTTTTTGTATCCGTAATCTGATTCAAGGGTACTCCCTATAAGGACTGATGTTTTTGTTCAGGCTTCTTTCAGACGTCTTAACTACCACTGCTTCTATTAAAAAAGAGAACAAAAAAAGAAAATAAAATCTACTCCCCATTTTATGATCTTACTGTTGGGGATCTTTCCTGCTGGTAAACTGTCCTGTCTAAAGCTGCTCTAGTTCTTCCCTAAATCTTCAGATTTCTCATTCAACTTGCAGATCACATTGCTGATGAGTGGCTACACTTTATTATCCTGCAAACAGTTTGTTCCCTGGCTGCTCTGCTCTGCCGGTCTCCTTGGTTCCCCGGGAAGCTTTTGTTCTGCTCAGGGTCATACAGTTCTAGTAGAGAGAGTTACCTGCAGGATGGAGCCCTTCAGGAGGACTCGCTGCACAGGGGTTTGTCTTCGTGGCAATTGCTGTTCCAGAAAGATCATATTAAAGATCCTAGTTACTGGACCAGTAGACCTGTCAGTGTGTCTCTTTGCTTCTGAATTCTAATACAACTTCTCTAGCTGCTATCTTCTGTGTCGTGTAAAATATTCTATACCTTTGTTTTCTTGAAATGTAATTCCTCGTTATTTTTATTCTGATCTAGAGCAGTATGTGATTAATAACCTCAAGGTTCCCTTTTGTTACCATGTACTTAGTAGTTTTATCTGTGTTAGTAAGGCATGATGACCTTTTTTGGTTAGTATGTCTGTTTTTCGAGCTGAAGGATGATAGCAGAAGTGTGTCTTGGAATTTCTCGGGTATGCTAGAGACAAAAAAGGGGAGTGAAACACCAAAAATGTTAGTGGAGGGTGGATTCTGTTCTGTAAGATGCTAGAAGTGTGTTAGACTATGAAAACTTAAAAGCGTCACCATTGTTTTTAAAAACTATTTTTAATAAGGAGTTCATTGATATACTTCTCATCATTCTAAGATTCTTAAAGGAAGCCTGACTTTCCTACAGGAATTCAGTGAGGTTCCACTATGCCGTACATCCATTAACGGAGATTCTCTACTGAGTACTCCTTACTGATGGAGACAGCCACTAATTTGTTTTTATTAGATGAATGCAACTTTGAAGACTCCTCACTGAATGAATCCGTTAAGAAAGCTGTCTAAAGGATATCCCATTTTTGCAGAACATATAAAAAGTCAGAGTCACTTTGCAAGCTGAAGGCTGTGGTAACATATTCTTTATTTCCCTTAAAGCAATACTGCATGTGGCTGTTCTGCTGGTTCTTCATGCTTAGAATTTACTAATTGGGGGGGAAAATACTTTAAAAAGATTGAATAATCATACCCATACTTTTAAAAATTACATTGTCTTCCATTAAAATAAAATCCCATTTTTTTCCTTAGCAAGATCTAACAACTTCATAGGCAGTTGTTATTTATCCTTTTCCCAATCTTAAGCACTTCAGGCAGTTTAGAACAAAGCCCTGATCCTCCCAAATTGTATACATAATATTCCCTGACTACTAACTAGTCCTAGTAATTGCAAGACTTGTACTTCCTTGCAAGAAGGGTGAAAATATCAGGTTCGTGACTCTTTCTGCTTTGTTTGGTAACAACCTCAGTGATTTTTCTAGCAGTTTTATTGAAACTTGACTCGGTGAACAAAGAAGTGTAATTCACTTATAGGCTGAACCTTCTGAGACAGTGGTACAGGAAAAACTCTGTAGACTTGGTAAATGGGGATGTAACCCAGGATCCACCAAAGCAAACCCAGGAGATAATGTGGATGGTGAAACTGCAGAGTTTGGCCTTGCACAGAGCTGATAACCGCAGGGTAGGAACAGTTTATCCTTTGTCCATGGGATGCTCATGCTGACCTTGCTGCATTGCATGGGCTTAGAATAGTTCAGGCTTCCCAAGCATGCCAGAGGTGATCTGGGGAAATCTTAACTGGGAGAAGGGGAGAATTAGGGCTTGCTAGACACTGGTATGTAGTGTTGTATGAGGCCTTTTTCTTTTATTCCCCCCGTGTAGTTCCGTACTGCAAAGATTAAGTGTGTTGGTAGATTTTCAGGATTGTGGTACAGTTACTGAGCAAAATATGTTCTATTTCTGTAATCTGTAACAGCAAGTAGAGTTTAGCAAAATTATTGCCAGGCTAGAAAATAAATAGACTGGTTTATATTTAAGAGTTTATTTTACCATAGTTAGAACTTCAGAACCTTCCTGGTGTGAACCTTTTATTCTACATACGAGTTGCTGTGTGCAGCTGGGGTGCTTGCATGTGTTCGAGGGATTGCTCATACCTCCCGTGAAGTGTTACCCCAGCTGGTCAGTTAAAACTCGCAGTTGGTACCGTAGTCATTAGTACCTCTTTAGTACCATTTTAGGAATACTTGAAAAGTTGGCATAACTCGCATCGGTATAGCCTTCTCTTGATTTTTGCAGAAACATCACTTCTTTTCAGGTAGAGTTATTCCAGGTGGCGTTTCTTGGAGGGGCAGAAGGGAGAAAGGGCTTCCGTGTTGCTCTTTAGGTAAATGGGCTCTCTTCCAACACCTGCTTCTTCTGTGCTTGATTCCTCAATAAACATCTCACAGAGAGCATCCTTTGTGCCAGTGAGCCACAGAGGTTGGTGTTCTTTAGCTGCATGCAACTTGAAATTCAGCCTCTACTTGTAAGAAAACGGAAACTGAGCTGCATTTTTACTTCTGTAACCTTTCGAAATTTCAAGACGTAGAAACATCAGAACCATTATGCTTTCCAAAGCAGGGGAGAAACACCTGTCTTCCTAAAGCATTCCAGTGTGCTTATGGGCTATTTTTGCATAGATGGGTTGAGAATCTCCTGTAACACAAAACAGAATCATCAAATGATTGGGGTTGGAAGGGAGCTCTGGAGATGATCCAGTCCAACCCCCCTGCTAAAGCAGGTTCACCCAGAGCAGATCTCACAGGAAGGTGTCCAGGTGGGGTTTGAATGTCTCCAGAGAAGGAGACTCCACAACCTCTCTGGGCAGCCTGTTCAGTGCTCTGGCACCCTCACAGTAAAGAAGTTTCTCCTCATGTTTAGATGGAACCTGCTGTGTTTCAGTCTGTGCCCGTTGCCCCTCATCCTATCGTTGGGCACCACTGAAAGGAGTCTGGTCCTATCCTCTTGATACCCACCCTTGAGATGTTTATAGCATAAATAAGGTCTCCTCTCAGCCTTCTCCAGGCTGAGCAGACGCAGCTCTCTCAGTCTCTCCTCATAAGAAAGGTGCTCCAGTCCCCTCATCATCTTTGTAGCCCACCGCTGGACTCTCTCCAGTAATTCCTTGTCCTTCTTAAACTGGGGAGCCCAGAACTGGACAGAGGAGTCCAGAAGGCTGTTCATTTACAGTCATATTCTAGGGCCTGGTTGAGGCAGAGTGTGGGTTTTTTTGGCTGCTGCATGTCATGTCCCTGCATGTCATGTCCCTGCATGTACTTCCCTGGAGCCCCATGACAGCCTGGGGGCTCTGCTGGGGCGGCCTGGTGGCTGCTGTGCCCTCCCTGCTGCAGCTGCACGGGTTTGGAGAGAGCCAAAATGGGGAGCAGGGAAAGCACCAAGACACTGGCAAAGAAAGTGCTGAACAACTTCTTTGCATTTTCTTTAAATAGTAATGAGAGGTCAGACCTCACATGGCTAGTAATTCATCAGGATTTTGAGTAAAGTTGTTTCAGTTTGGAAGCAACAACTAGGAAACATTGATTTAAAATCTGTAGTGTGAGGTGGCTGCAGTGTTTAACACAGAGCTTGTGAAGTAGCAAAGCTCTGGATGATAACCAGGTTGAAACCAGGATGGATAGAAAGAATGTGGACATCTATTTGTAAAAAACCCTTCCTGTTCAGTGTAAGAGTGGCAAATTAAATGTGAACCATGATAACTACTTTTGGGAAGGCCTTACCCAGACCTGCTATTTTCACTTAAATAGAACACTTGATATCAGTGGCTTCTTAAATTAAGTAGGTGAAATGGTGCACCTCTTGTATTGTAGTTTATAATATACATTGTGTACAGTCATTTAAAATATGTAACGGGGAGCTACTCTTTAAGTTTTTTAGATCTCTGTTTTAGTGTCTTTACACTGGATGAAGCTCTGCTTTTTTACATTTTTCAAAGGGTAAGTACTTTTCATTTTTTGAGAAGCAGAAGAGCTTTTGAATTATGTGTTTGCTTTCAATATAGCCACCAGATGCAGAGAAGAGATTTTCTTTTTGAATAAACTCAGAACTGACAACTCATCTGGGAGCTCAGAAAGTAGGAAAGTGTTTTCTTCTTCCTTTGTCCCTTTTCGTCTTTGAACAGAATCAGATGAGAGAAAATTAGGATTATGTGCATTAAAGCTTGAAGCACACAAAGAATTCTAGCTATCTAACTGAAGGCATCATTCAAATTAGGTATCTCACAGGCTTAGTGTTTTTCAGATAACTAAGAGAATATCTTCATGTTTCAGTAAATCTGACTATTAGTGAATTTAGAAATTAATTATGGTCACCTGATCTTAATCTCGTCATTGTATAATGAATCATTCTCCTTTAAATAGCAGTCTTGTTTGTGGTAAAGTTGTGGGTTTTTTTTCATTTTCTGATGCATTTTTGGGGTGACTTTTAAGACATCTTAATGGTTTAAGTTTAGCTCCTTCTGAATGCAGTGCATTGAAAGCCATAGTAAAATCAGCATGTCAGTATAAAGAAACAAACCCACTGCTGATTTCTAAGACAAAAGGTATAAAAGCAATAGAAATAAACAAGACTATATAACACTTAGCAAAAATGCGTAAATATTGTGTAACCTGCTGGTTATGGAAAAAGAGGTATCAATGTAAATGTAAAGACTATAATTGCAAATGAAGCTTTGAGATTTATCAACTGATAGAAATGAAAACGACAAAGGCAATTTTAACATAAGGTTTTGTGCTCACTAATGTGTTTACTTTCCAATAATGACTTAAGCCATCTGTTTCATCTTTCATTTGGACCATAAAATTTATCTTAAAATACTTCAAAAATGGTCTTGTGCTGTCTTTGTTTCATGTAATAGTAGAGCATGCATTCAGTCATGGAGGAGAGTCAGAAGGAACACTGCCAAACTGCAGGCTACAACATAACTTTATCTTAAAAGCTGAAGGACAGACACAAAGAAAAGCTTTTTTGTTATGACTTGCACTTTGCTGCAGAAAAATAACCAGTTATTTCCAAACCAGGCCCATGTATTTGGTTTACATGGCAAGGTTTTGATAGTTGTGGGGAGGGCTGCAGGGGTGGCTTCTGTGAGAAGCTGCTAGAAGCTTCCCCCATGTCCCATGAAGCCAATACCAACTGTCTCCAAGGTGGACCTGCTGCTGGCCAAGGCTGAGCTCATTAGTAATGGCGATAGCACTTCTGGGATAACACAGTTAAGAAGAGGGGAAAAACTGCTACGCAATAGCAGCTGGAGAGAGGGGTGAGAACATGTGAGAGAAACAGCCCTGCAGACACCCAGGTCAGTGACGAAGGAGGGCGGGAGGTGCTCCAGGCACCAGAGCAGAGATTCCCCTGCAGCCCATGGTGAGGCCACCTGTCCCCTGCAGCCCATGGAGGTCCATGGGGGAGCAGAGATCCTGCAGCCTGGGGAGGACCCCACGCCAGAGCAGGTGGATGTACCTGAACGAGGCTGTGACCCTGTGGGAAGCCCATGCTGGAGCAGGTTCCTGGCAGGACCTGTGGCCCCGTGGGGAGAGGAGCCCAGGCTGGAGCAGGTTTGCTGGCAGCACTTGTGACCCTGTGGGGAACCCATGCTGGAGCAGTCTGTTCCTGAAGGACTGCGCCCTGTGGAAGGGACCCACACTGGAGCGGTTCATGAGGAACTGCAGCCTGGGGAAGGACTCACCTTGGAGAAGTGAATGGAGAACTGTCTCCTGTGGGAGGCTCCCCACACTGTAGCAGAGGAAGAGTGTGAGGAGTCCTCCTCTGTGGAGAAAGGAGCAGCAGAGATGCGTGATGAACTGACCACAAGCCCCATTCTCTGTTCCCCTGCACTGCTGGTGGGGAGGAGGTAGAGAAAATCAGGAGCAATGTTAAGCCCAGGAAGAAGGGAGCGGTGTGGGGAAGGTGTTTTTAGTTTTTATTTCTCATTATCCTCCTCTGATTTGATTGGTATAATAATAAAATAAACTGATTTCCCCAAGTTGAGTCTGTTTTGCCTGTGACAATAGCTGGTGAGTGATCTCCCTGGTCCTTATCTTGACCCTGGAGCCTTATGCTGCTTATTTTCTCTCTCCTGTCCACCTGAGGATGGGGAGCGATAGAGCAGCTTTGGTGGGTAACCGGCATCCAGCCAGGGTCAGCCTGCCAGGTACTGCTGCTCTTCCTGGTCTGGGAAGAGAAGAGAATATTTTCAGTTGTAAGGGACCTACAGTGCTCATGAGATATATGAGCCTCAGACATACTTTCTGTGTGTTTGTGTGTGTTTGAGAGATTTTCACCTCATTTTCCCTTGCAGACTGATTTGTGCATGGCTGGTAGTGTACTCAGATGAAATTTCTTTCCCATACACGTGTGAACTTGAATTTCCTGCCATTTCACATGTTGTGGGGAGAATGAAATAACCTGCAAGCAGATCCTCCCAAGCACAATTCCTGGAAATTGTACACTGTTGTGGGCATGTTTATTTTCTACTTGTCTCCTTGCTGTGATAACCTCAACTTTTTGAGGAAGGGGGCAGACAGTTTATTTAAAAACCTGTTATAGCAAAAAACCATTTACATAAGCGACAGTAGATCCCTTCATGCTACTGAACTCTTTTCCTTTGCAGAGACTATGGAGAGTTTTTCTGTGAGTCTGACCAAAGGATACCTGGAGTCTAGAGCCACATTACTCTGTAGTGTTAGACTTCTTCAGCAGAGACAAGGCTGAAAACAAACTCAAAATCAAACAATCTCATATGTGCTTAAGGGAATTGAAAAGGGGTATACTTGAACTTTCCTTTTTAAAGTGATCAGGAGCTCAGTCCAGTCTTCAGGCTCCATTTTCATTTGTAGTCCAAGGCTGCTTTGCCTTCAGGACTTAGTGAAGTTAAAGGATAAAGAAACGCTCTTGGTGATGTGATGGGGCTTTGCAGTGTTTTTTCATGCCCCTCTTCTGCTCCTTTCCCCCAGCTGCTTCCCTTGTGGTTGCAGCGAAGCCTTAACTTTACGTTATTGAGACTTTTTTCGTTTTTGCTTGGATACTATTTGGACACTTTGTATAGATATGTCTGCTGACCTCCTTTCACAATATGAAAACTTAAGCACTTCTTATTTCTGTGGTTTGATCTAGAATTCATACTGGTGGCAGTGGTTCCCAGAACATTCATCTTTGATTTATGAGTAGTCACAGACCCTCCCAAAGACAACTGTAATGACAATAGCTTTTCATTTGGGTTAGCTGAGGGAGCAGTTAAATACCCTTTTGTTTAGGTGAGACAATAGCCTCAGAAATATTTTTTTTCATTAACAATGGTCTTGTGAGACCAAACACAAAGCCTTGTGCTGAGCAGTTAGAGCACTGCTGGTGGTTGGCTTCATTGTCTGACTCCTTGACTCTGATTCCTGAACAACACAAAGCAGCACATTAAAAATCATGTCTTTTTATGACAGTGTATGTTGTATTGCTATAACCAAAAGGATTTAGCAAATTTCCCTAGAAAACATTCTTTGCTGCAGCAGTTCGGCTTGCAAATTGATCCTGAATAGAGAGGAGGCTTGTGATTGCAGAGATACCTTGTAGACAACTTGTCTCAAACACCTACCAGTTTAGAGGAGCAAGGTCTAGAGGTTATATGTAGAAACACATGGGGGCAGAAGGTGTAGTACCCTCAAAATACCCTTCCAGGCATTAAAACCATGTCAAGAATACATCTGATATTGGGCAGAGGATGGACTATTATGGCAAAGTTTCCTGTTGGTGAGGAGGTTTTGCAGAAAGCTGTGAAGCTTGGTGCAGCATTATTTCCATCCCTTCATAGGGTTTGTTTGAAAAGTGCCAGGATCATAAGCTGCTGAAATTGGAAACATGAAAGGAATTTCAGTGGCTGAAAAAACCCAGGACAGACAAATCTATCTTAACATTAACTTCAAAGAGTCTGTAATACAGAGGAAGTTGTTAAGGCCAATTTTTGACTCTATGTTTAGTACAAAAGGGGAAGAGTTGATGCTGAAAGCAGAAGAGCATAGAACAAGGTAATACAGACCTCTGGCTTGAGAAGGAGAAACTGGCCTATTCTTTCTTTTGTAAGATAGTTTTCAACTATCTTCTATTCAGACTAAACAGGTCACCGTATTAATGAGGTCTGGTTTTCATGAATCTGTTTTGCTTGCCTTAAAAATGCCCAGTGACGGATCCTGTGATGGAATCAGCATGATTCTGGGTATTAATAGGAAGGTAGGGGTCAGGACTTCTAATAGCCCATCTCTCTCCAGTTGGACTGATTGGCTAAAAGTAGCCCCAGAAAAATGAATTACCTGCTATTAAATGATCCAGAGTCATATATTCTCCTCTGTATCTAGCATTGGTAAGTTACAGAGTAGTACCAGTGAAACATTTATGGAGATGTGCCTTGTTCTGTCTATTTAAAAACAAAGCAACGATGCTTTTATTTAAGAAATAGTCTCAGAATTAGTGGGAGCTCAGAGGCATGAAGGGAGAAATGAGGCATCAGGAACTAGACTAGAGGTGTAGTTCAAATGCTCCTGCAGATTTGCAGAGGTTGTAGATAAGGCAGAGTGTTGTGGGAATACAGCGCTCTCACAAGAGGCAGGGCAGTTATGCCATGTTCATGCTCTGGATGGAGTTGCATTTTGGTGAGATAAGTGATGCTGGTTTGAAGTCATAGTGGAGAAGTAGAGGTGAGTCACCAAATCAGTCATCATAGTGCCAGTGTTGAAATTTGTGGGATAATCGCTGAGCTGAGACAACTAAGCCCAAGAACATGATAAAATAAGCATTAACAGACTTATTGCCATCTGACAAGTGGTGCTAATATCTCAAGGATGAGTTGACCTCTTCACATAACAGCATAAGGCATGTCAGTGACTGAGCTTTGTTGTTTAACAAGCTGCTCAGATGTATTTCATGTCATGCTAGGAGTTATCATCAGGAAGGAAAGTGTGGGTAACTGTTTTGTTGCAAGTCTGTCATAGGAGCCAGTAGGAACTAGTTATGGTTTTATGTTGAGGTTTATGTGGTCAGCATTGTACAGCTGAGCGCCTGGATGGTGGATGGAGATGGTCTCCAGCCTCTGTGGCTTTGATTTGTGTAGAACAGGAAAGCCACCATCCACTGTAGCAGTTATGGGGCAGCTGAAATGACAGCTGAGGCCAATACAGTGTTAGTACAGATTTTTGTGTGTGTGTGGTTGTGCGTTATGCTTGTTTGTTTGTGGGTTTGTTTGTTTTTTTGTTTTATTTGTTTTTTAATGTATGTGTGGTGTTTTTTTTTCTTATGAAACTGTGTGTGCCTGTGTGCAGAACACAATACAAAAGTGTAAAGAGATGGTGTGTGGAAGCAGAGAGCGCATGAGGCGAGACCTTGTTGAGCAAGCAGCTGTCTGGAAAGAGATTTCAACCTGGTAGTTTTTGCATGACTGATTCCCACTTTCCAAGGGAAGGATTTTCTCTGGGTTTCAGCTCTATCAGTTTCTCCCAAGAGGAATAACATACATAAGCTCTAAATATTTTCTAGGTACTTGAGCTAAAAATGAGTGATACCGAGAAATGCACGTTCACTTCTCACTGGTAGCTCACTTAGTACTTCTGAAAAGGGACCAAAGTTTATATACTTTCTTTAAGGCACTTTAAGCATGTTTTTAGCAACAGGTGAGAAATCCTACAGGTTAGTTTCTACGCACAGAACATAATTGTATTTATAATATGGTGGTAAGGCTGTGCAAGTGGGCATATATCTTGCCTTATGAGTGGCTGTATAAATCTGTTGGTGCCCCATAAATCTCATCAAGATGCCATTTTCTCAACATCTCCCAGATTTGTAGTTTTGCCCGCCAGGCGTTTTAGGACATTTTTGGAAGGAGAGCTGTGTGAGTGGCAGGAGACATGAAGGCAGAACAAGCTTGAATGCTGCCTGCAGTGTCTTCCCTTGCAAATTGAATTTTGAATCCCTGCAGAAGTAGAGTGGCCTCTTTGTTCTTTCTCCTTCATCTTCCTCATCTTCTTCTGTTACTGCCCTTCAGAAACCGTGCAACTTAGCAAATAACTTTCAAATTGACTAGCACAGCACTGTAATTGAGCTTCGCCACCTAAAGCAGGGGACAGGAAATTTGTATAACCCGTCTCTAATGAGGTTTTTAGTACAAGGACATGGCACAGAAATATGTAAATCCCATTGCTGGCCACACCTACGCCAGTCTAGAAACACGTAGTGCAGCTGTGTTTGTGTGACAAGAACATGTTTAATCAAGTGCAGCTCTCCAATAGGAATCAAACTTTTGTCTGTCTTGTACCTTCAGCAATTGCTGCTTATGGATGTTCCCTCACAACCTGGGGGCAAACCTCAAGAAGAGAGTGGAAGAGGTAATGCTATAGAAGATGGACGTCAATGATGTGGCTTCTCAGCACTGCTGAAGATGCTTTGGCCTATAACACGGGATTTAGCCCGATATTTCCAGCCAGAGGTCTGGTTTAGCCCAACATCACACTTCTAATAATGTCTAGTAGTAATGCTTAGGGGGAAAAGAAAGTGTTAGTAACAATAGTGATCCCTCCCAGCTTTTGGCAGGCTGCAGTTCAAGGACTGTGAGGAAGAAAGTCATGTCTGCACCTTTGTTTAACAGTCCTTGACAGAGTTTCTTTCATGAATACATCTAATCATGCGTTAATCTGTTTTAAATTTTTGCTTTCACAACATCCTGTGATGATGGGTTCTGCAATTAATTATAGTATGGAAAAAGTACCTCCTTTTCCTCTTGTTTCTAAACAAGCTGCCTGATAAACTTCATTTTATACCTCCTAATTCATTTATTCCGACACGTGGTTTCCTATTTGCTTTCTCTGTAATACCATTCATGTTTTTATGCATCTGCCTCCATTCTAGTCTAAAAACACTTGCTTGTTTCGTTCTTAGGTTAAAGCTGTTCCAGACCTCCCATCATTGTCACCCTCCTTTGAACCTTTTCATGTTCTGCTATATTCTTCTCAGAGGAGGGCTGCTCAGAGCACTGTGGATTTGCGTAGTGGTGCCCCGTTGCATTGGGTATCCCTGACCTGCTCGTTCCCAACATTCCCTTTGCTCTCCCAACCGGCACTGAGCTTTGCTTTCTGTGAGCAAGTGGTTCCTCACTTTAATTAACTGCGATGGCTCCAGGGTTTCCATTTACTATATTGGCTATTATTTTGTGTTGTGTGTGTACAAATACCTGACAAATCTATCTGTGGCACTTCATAGTTAGGTCTCCTGCTTCTGTAATCACCAGCAAACTTTATAATCTTGCTGCTTGCTCCATTTTCCACATGAATAATGAATAACTTGAGTAGCACAAATGCAAAAGCAGGTCTGTTGTGAAAACTAACTATTTATTCCTTTGCTGTTTCTTCTCATATAACCAGTTGTTAATTTACAGGAGGACCTTCCATCTTATCTCATGACAGTTCAATTTCTTTTAAAGCCTGTGGTGAGAGACATTGTCAAACGTTTGTTAGAGATCCAAGCACACTATACATATCATACATACCACAGTTATCCATATATGTCATGGGAAGTTTGCTGTAAAAGAGGCCATGCCGTCATGCCACACCACCAGTATATCATACTTATTTGCATACCTGCTCGTTCTGTCCTTACAATTTCTATCAACTTTTCAGTGGAGTGGGCCTAGAGCTACCAGCCTGTAGTTCCTTAGGGCCCTTTCATTGAAATGAGCAACACATCCTCAGCATGTTACACCTTGCTTGTTAAGTTTGTCTGAAGAGGGAAGTTAGGCAGCATGGTTAATAGTTCAGTGGTTGTATGCTGGAGTACCTTTAAAATTCCTGGGTGAACAACGTCTAATTCTGGTAGCCTGCTTTTGGTCCTGAAGTCTGATCTAATGATGCTTGTGGTTTAGACAGTCTTCTTGCACCTGTTGCCATCTTCTTGCTCCCATGCACACCCTGCGTTTTCCTGCGTTTCAGGAGAGTGGTGGCCAATTGGTTTGCACTGTCACTTGGCCCTGCTGAGCAGGCGGGCAGACCTTCCTTCTGTGGTGCTGCCCCAAGTGCTCCATACCTGTGAAAAAGGAGCTGGAAAGGAAGAGGCTGCTGGAAGGCAGGAGTTGTGGCCGTGGGGGAGCACCTCTTTCTGCCTCTGGCATGGTTTATGCTGGCTCAAGCAGGTCCAGAAGCTATGGGAATAGTTTTTTATATATATATAGATATATCTATATATATATGGAGATATACATTTAAATTGGCTTTTATTGCATTAATTATTTGCATGGAAGTTGTAGTCAAATGTAGTTGTTTCCCATCCTTATCACTCAGAACAAATCTCATTGTCAATTAAAATAAACTTATATGGAAGAGCTTTTAAAAGTTTTTGCATAGAAAAAGGATTTATTTAGTATATTTATCTGTACCGTTTCAGATTATATTCATAGCAAGATTTTAATGCAACTCTTCAAATGTATAAGACATTCATAGAATTTAGGATCAGAGTGAAGGGGAAGATATTTATTGCCCAGAACAGTTAATGTACATTTTTATTTTGAAGCAGTTCAAAATTCAATGTTTCGTATTCATTCCTGCCATTGATCTTCAATATTTGTAACAAAAATCCTCAGTTGCGCGCAAGCTCTCTTTTCAATGTGGATCAGACTTATGCTCCCTTGTTTCTAATGGCTTTCTGGCTGTTTTTCTGGTTTTTACTCCCTGGCAAGAAAGATGTAATTCATTGTTCTAGTGTCAGAATACCTGAGGTAAGACAGCAGTGCTGTTTTCTTTCTGTCTTACTGCTTCATTTTCCCCTTTCTTCTGCCTGTACGTGGTTACTTTTTATTCCGCTTCAGTTTGCATGTATGTGTCCTCCCCCAGTTTTCCTTAATTGCTTTTTGTTCTGAATGTGCAGGATCCTGGCTTGTGTGTGTGAGGTTTGCGCAACCATTTTTATCTAGTTTGTGCCTTTTTCAATGGCTCCTGAATCAACTTCCCTCCCTTGAATCAATTGAGGTAATGTGGCGTGGGGTTGCTTAGCAATGCCGGGAAGCTGATACCGCCTGGGTGATGTTTGCGCTGAGACTGTGATGAGCAAAAGAGACTACCTGTCCTCCGTGGTCCACGCAGAGAAGAAATCTCACATTGTCTAATGTTTTCGGTATTCTTTCCTTTATGTGTTTGGGTTGTTTTTTTTTTTATGGACTTACAGGTGTTCCCTCCCCCTTCTTCCTGATTATATGCAAGTGTAAAAAACTTCATAGCACATAGGATCAACATATAATTGGGATGTTGGTCTTTAAAGAGCTGGGTATCCAATTAACTGTCTTGAGATGGGTGTGTTTTCTGTCTTCCTCTTTGTTATACCGAGTAAAGCTGTCATGAAGGCAGAGCTGAGCTTTGTAGGATGCTTCAGTCCTCCAAAGCAGCACAGACTGGCGGCCAATCTAGTGTCCATGGCAGAGGATTAAAAACCAGGATGAATTTGATGCCTTCAACCATGTAAGAATACAGAATGAGTTCTTCCAGCAGCAGATATGAAGGAATTTATTGGCTCTGAAATATTTCTTTAAAATTGTTATTCCTTACATTGAGTCTCTAAATTTTCAACTGTGGATAGATTTTAGTTTTATTTAACTGGCAAAAGAACTAAAGTATTTTTTCCCACTTTCTTGTTTTTCTGTTTGTTTGTTTGTTTTTTCCATAGCCAAGGGAGTATGCATTTAAAAAAAAAATCTACTAGTTTCCTTCTCTCCTTTATCTTCTTTTTAATAAGAAGCACTAGAAAAATTATGTATAGGTGAATCAAATAACTTTGAGCCACAGTTTTACCAGGTGGTTGCTCTCATTCTTCACACGATATCATATAGCATAGGAGAGCCCCATGTGTAAGTCATAGGGTGGGATGAATGTGAAGGTGGTATTTTCCCCATTTAAACCAAACAGAAGACAAAACCAAGTTCATTCTTACAATCCTATAGGGAGACTTCAGGAGTGTTCGCTGTCACCGCTTAAGGAGTTGCGGACCCTGGCTTCTCTCTTTGATGACAATTATACTGAGTGTAGCTGTATAGCAGGTATAAAAACTTGATCAGAAAGGTAGCGTTGAACCGGGGGCATGGACCTCTGTGGGCAGATCATGAGGGGCCCAGCCTGAACAATGAATCTGAGCACTGAGGGTTCAACAAAATACACCCAGAAGCAGATGGTGGTGGTGATGGAGAGATGCTGTATGGAGGCTGACCCCTCTTCAGTGCTGCTTTTTAGAGCTGTAAAGGATTTCTCATTAGGTATCAGATTGTTGAGCGGTTGGCCTCTCTCATCAGCTGCTCCTACCTCTCTTTACCAGTAGTTTTCATAACCGACACATGCATTTCCAGTAACCTGCCAGTTTCAGCCATTTAATCTGTAGTACTCACTCGTTTATCCTTGTCTATAAGGAAACAAAACGTTGAGCTAATGAGGGGATTTATAGCAGGTTCATTGCCATGGTTTCAGACAGCCTTACGTGGCCTAAAAATAGATACAGGAAAGAATATTCTTTTCCCTTCCCTCCCTTTCCCAGCTCTGTAATTGGAATTTCCTTTTTTTTGTTGGTATGCGTTTGTTGTTATGGATTTACTGGCTGACAGGTCAAGTAAACTTGCTTGATGTTTTGTTTGAAAGAGGAAAAGTTCATCGTAGTATCTAATACATTGGGGAGTGACATGCCTGGTTGGGAGCCAAGGCTATTACCTCCTGCTCCTGTCTCTTACACTTGAGTGGTGCTGCTCTGGTAGAATGCTGCTTATTACAAGCCACTGCAATTGTCCAAGCTGTGTAAGGGACCATCCTGGGGATACCTTTGAAAATTATAACGTGGACATTGCCCTGTGCTCAGCAGAGGAAGTGTACAGAGTACATACTGATGTGCCTTTAGCCGCCAGAGCTGCTGCATGAACAGACTTCTCTTCCAGAGTCAGGCTGGTTGCTTCAGTGGGTGGATAACTCTGTCCTGCAACCCCACAACGAGGATGTTGCTAACAGGTTAAGGATCGTGGCTGTAACTGTAGCAGGGTAAGTTCTAAACTAGTGCTTGTACATGTACAATGGCGCTTGGTGGGCAGCAGCAAGGAGCGAAGGGAGGCAAACCAGGTGACCGATGCTTCCCCTTGGAAATCACAGAATGGCTGGGGTTGGAAGGGACCTCTGGAGATCATCCAGTCCAACCCCCCTGCTAAAGCAGGTTCACCCAGAGCAGATCACACAGGAAGGTGTCCAGGTGGGTTTTGAATGTCTCCAGAGAAGGAGACTCCACAACCTCTCTGGGCAGCCTGTTCCAGTGCTCTGGCACCCTCACAGTAAAGAAGTTTCTCCTCATGTTTAGATGGAACCTCCTGTGTTTCAGTCTGTGCCCATTGCCCCACATCCTATCATTGGGCACCACTGAGGGGAGTCTGGTCCCATCCTCTTGACACCCACCCTTGAGATATTTGTAGCAAAAATAAGGTCCCCTCTCAGCCTTCTCTTCTCCAGGCTGAGCAGACGCAGCTCTTTCAGTCTCTTCTCGTAAGAAAAAATGCTCTAGGCCGCTAATGATCTTCATAGCCCTCTGCTGGACTCCCTCCAGTTATTCCTTGTCCTTCTGTCCCCTTCTCAGCATCCTTGTTGGGACAGCAGCGCAGCTACACAGCATTGGCTGGCTTGCTGAAAGCTCGCTTGGGCACGGCTTCAGTACATCCTGACTGCAGTGTCATTTGTCTATGTATGTCAGAAAAACGGAGGTGGAACGCTGATTGGCAGTTAATATCATCTCTTCGGATGTGTACCGGCTAAGCTATGTTTAGCTTTGGGTTGGGTAGTTGAATTTTCCCTCCTCCCCCACCCCTGCTCCCTTTAACAGAGGTGTTGACCGTTTCTGTTATCGGGAATCCCAGATGCTTTTAGATCTCTCTCCCCAGGCAGGAAGGGCATGGATTGGAATCACACTGGTGCCTGGGATTTCCTGCATTGCTTCCTGTTGAATTGATGGGCCAGAAGCTAAGAGGGGAGATACTGTGTTACAGGGGTTGTATTCTGTGTGCAACGCCTGAGGTTAGCAGTGTGCCTGTTCACATTGGAAAGTAGGTAAATAGCCCCACAGCAGACTTATCAACCCGTATCTTTTAGTGACAAGTTTTGGAGCAGAGGGAAAGTGTTCAGGGTTGAATTGCAAAGCGGGGAAAAATCCCGTGTGATCTCTTAGATTGTATGGCAAACAAGGTGTCAGTTCTACCAGTCCATTTTTCATGACTAAGGCTTTGAGCGCTCAAGAGAAGCTGTGGTAAGTTTATTGATTTGTATGTGTTGCTACTGGTACTGTGCCTTTTCTTTCTTCCTGCTGCTGCTTTTGTGGTCAGGGTGCCCTAACCGTTCTCTGGAGACTGAAAGGAGAAGGGCTGATGTGGTGTGTCAGGGTGCAAACATGTTAGTGAATGGCTGCAGAGTATTGCTGTTTCCTTCACTTTCTTGGCTTATTTACTGGTTGTAAGTACTCACAAATTTTACCATGTTTCTGAACTGATCAAAGCTGTGGTTTCTTTTTCCATATACTATACTGGAAAAAAAATGTATAGTTAGGAAGAAGGTGGTACAGGATAGATAGGACTATGGATAGTGATTCTTCTTGTCTGGTTGAACAGTACAAGTGTTCAGGACAACTTAAGGGAAGAACTAGTATTCAGAGTAGGTTAAACCTTATCCAGGAGAGTGTGTGTGTATGTGTGTAGGGGTGGAAGGGTCAGATACATCGTGACAGTTGAATTTTTGATGTTTTGCTATGAAGTCTTTTCTGCTGCTTGCGTGCCGCATTGCACTCAGTAGCTGCAACATGTGCCTATGCTTTCCTGTTCCTCTGTGTGATATTCTGCAGTATTTATGTGCCTGACTTCGGCAGCTGGAGAGCAAGAGAAAAGCAGCCCCTAAGTACAGATGAGGGAAATGTGCCTTCTTAGCCTTCCACAAAGGCAGGGACCTGCCTTGGCATGTTCATCGCTAGAACAGAGTATTTGGGTCAGGATTATGGGAGGCTTGGGGTGGCTGTTTTGTTGTTCTGAAGGACCGCTATATTCCTCTTGGAGTAGAGGTGAACGTCGCATCTTTCTGAAGGATGCACCCTGGGATTTCCACTAAATGCAGAGTTCCCTGGCTATGTGGAGTAGCCATGTAGTATTTTCACATTCAGTGATTTTCAATTTCCCAACTCAAAACTGAAGCTGAAGGAGTTCCTAGAGGCCCCCAGGGATGAGAGGATGGCTACCATCTGTGCTCGGTCATGTGCTCCCTGAGGAGAAGTGCAGAATGCTTCATGCCAGCCAGCCCAGATCGCAGAGCCAGGCCATGTTAGTGACCCTTTGAAAATACAATCCTGTCTGATGCTAGAGGGGAACATTTTCCATACCTGGCAGATGTTTACATATTCTTTAAGTGGACCTCCCTTCTGCTGTAATGATTTAAACCCCTGGAAATATTCTGTATGTGAATTTACATAAAATAAGTCAACCTGCATAATGTTACATCAAGGCACAGTAGACTATAATCTCTTTCCCCTCTCATCTGTCCAACACTTGTGTTTCAAATGCTGTCATTTTCCATCCATTTTTGTTCCCTCCAGCAGTTCCAGCCACTTCCTTGCTCCCTCAGGGTGCACCAGGGTGCTCCACGTGGGAACGCTTTTGTGTGTGCACGCTCCTGAAATATGCCCAGAGCTTTGCATGGGTGCTCACCTCCTCTGTCAAAAGATGCAGAGTCTGGGGGGGTGTGTGTGTGTATATTTGGGGGTGGTGGATGGCTAGAAGCAGAGACAGGGAAGAGATGAGGGAGTATATATGGATGGGCGAAGACAGGAAGGAGCTCTGAAGTTATTCTGTGGATCTACAGGAACAGAAAAGTTGGGGGCAAGGTGAAAGCAATGCTAAAAGCATCAAATTGTATGCTGTTTGTTTTGTCTGGATAATGAGGTTCAATTTGAAGGCAGATGTTTCCCTCGTAGACCTTGTAGGAATTGGAGTATTCATATTCAGGAGGGATGAAAATGAAGATAATTTTTTCTAGACTTTCAAGGTCGTGCCAGTCACGTTACTTGCTTTCTTTAATGTTCACTCAAGAAGTCAAAGCATCTTAATGCTTCAAATGTAATTACAGATTAGGTTCAGTTTAAAGATCATGATTAATGTTGCAAAGCGAAAGTCCGTAGTGGAAAGCTGTAATTTTCCCTTTTTGTGATTTATGACACAATCTTTAATTATTTAGTTATATTTTTCTCCCTTTCATGATCTGCATCTTGTTTGCTGGGTATGGCAGTTGTCCTCCTACAGCAGTGCACAGTTGCATATTACATTGTCTGTGAGAAAGGTCTAATTCCTTGCCTTTTGCAGAAATTGGAAGAAGAGGGTGGCTAAAGAGAGCTGGTGGCCTCCTACTTTAGGGAACTGGACTCAATCCTTGTCAGAGCTCCCTGTGTTGTTAGGAAGTGGCTTAAATACCCAGAACATAGTTAAACTCTTGATAAAACTTGAGACCCGTGAGCTGATTTTCAGAAAGCCTCATATTCCTGGATGCAGCCTTTAGGAAAAGGATCTGTGATGGTGTGTGAAGAAAGCTGCAGGCTGTGAAATACTTGAAGAATGATTTGGCTGCAAGAGTTTCAGTTTGGGAATACAGAATCGGTGGGTTTGATTTGGACTTGTCTGTTTGACCTAGATCAATAAATGGATTTAGAGTCCAAACATCCAGTGGAGCCAGTATCTATGTGTCTTGAGGACCTGGGTTTTCTATCTGTAATTCTCCATATAGGAATTAAGGATAACATGATGCTTCCTCTTGTCACAGGAGTATCATGAAGTTAGAGTAAGTACTTTTTGAGTAAGTCAGCCTGCTATATGGAAAGTGCACAAACATAGTTGTTAATTTTGTTTTAAGAGCACAATACGAGTAGTTAATAAGCCTTAAGATTACAAGAGAGAGGAAAAACTACATCCTGAGTGCCTTCCTCATAGCTGGCTGTGCTCCCTTGTGTAGTAGGAGAGGCAGAGTGGTGTTTGGCAGTGCCAGGGAGGGAAATCAGTGAATATTAGGGTGTGCAAGAATAGGAAGAAGTAACTTCGCAGTTTCATCATCTGCTTTAGGACAAACAAGTCCTGGTTCTTAACTCTTCCTGTGAGGTGTGCAATTTTCCCTTATTTAAAGAAAAAATGGAAACGTGTTCTGTTTGAAATGAAAGCTGCCATAGCAGCTGTGAATTTTGTATCCTTTGCTGCTGCTGCCACTCACATGTCTCACCCCGGTGCCAGAAATCTCTGGTGAGACTCTGAAGGGGTCTCCACCATGGGACGGGGAGACCCCTGTGGTGTTGTGCACATACAGGACAGGACTGTTGACTTGAGGTCCCAGCTATGGAAGGGAATGGGCTTAGTCCACTTTCAAAGAACTCTTCCCCGCCTTGCCCCCTGTCATTTGTTTTGCCCTTCCTGACAATCCTTTTGCGCTTTTTGGAGCCTGTGTCTGGTTTTTGGCTTCTTATTCTGTTATCTTTCACCTGCTGTTTCTCCTCTCTTCCAGACCGCTTGTCAGAGACCAGACCCCTTGTCTGTCCCACGCCCCCCACTCACACATCCTTGGCCAGTTTTTCTCTCGCATGCAGTCACTCTTTTTCCCTTTTCCTGCCTTGTTTTGTGCACTGCCTCGGGATCCCTGGCTCCCCTCCCTGCCTGTTTTGCTTTCTCCCCCTCCTGTTTTGGGCCTTTGTCCCAGTCCTGCTCCTTTGCCTCCCCCAGGTCTGTGCCCTAGCTGCACGCCTTCTGCTTCTGTGCTGCCTGCCTTCCCTCTCCACCACGGCCAACACAGGGAAGATGGGCTCCCTCAACTCCTCTCCAGGGCCTGGATATGTTCCAGGGGCCAGACCTGCTCCAGTTTGGGCAACCATGGAAATTAACGTTGTCTTGGCCTCCTCTGTTCCCAGGCTGGTGCGCACTCGCTCACCCTGTGGGGAGATGTTTGGTTGGATTGGGGAAGTGTGTGAAGTTCGAGCACGTCAGCAAGGCAAAACTCCTGGGAGATGCTAGTTATGTACTCTTTAGAGATCTTAGCCTGCCATGTGTATCCTGTATACTACCATTGGATATGGGTATGAAAGCTACTTTCCATGTTTAGCATAATCTAAAGTTACTTGAGACTCCGGAGCCAAGAAGGGAATATGAGGAGTATAGGATGTTCTCCAAGGAAAGAGCAACCTAATACCCAGTCTCTCTGTTCGCCTGGCTCAGCAGTGCGCTCTGCCGTGCTGCTTTATTGGGAGCCTTGTATTTAGTGAGAGAACCCATCAAAATCTTCCAGGCAGCATTCACTTTGAGTGACTTGAAATGTATTATTTACCACGTTCCTTCTTCCTGCTTTCCCTGACAACTTGTACCTCTTGTTGTCTTAATTTTAAAGAAGAATCTGAGTCTTATGCCTCTGGGTCCTGCTGGGTTTGTAAAAGCTGTTTCAGAGCGTTACTTTCGATGATATTTTGAGGAGACCGGTGCAGACTGGTGGGCTGCTTTGGCAGTATTTCTGCTTTCTCGCCTTGCAAATGCTGCAAGGAAGAGAACAGAACAAGAGCACTGATGCTTTCCGCTGTCCCCTTCAATAGTAAGAAGTACAGATTCTACAGATAATGCTTTTTCGTAGTTCTAAGCAGGTGAGTAATTAGTTTTGAAATGGAACAGGAGCCATAGGGATGTAATATGCACTGAACCAGATTTGTTGATGAAGGGATGATGGGTTGGTTGAACAGGCAGGCCCTTCTCTAGGTACAGCTTCTAAGGCTTCCAGTAGTGGTGCTGTGCTTTGGATTAATTTATGCCAGTTTTCATTGTAAAGTAAGTTACGGGGGGAAAAGGAGTTTATTTTGCAGACACAAGAGCTCTGTTATAATAGAGCTTTTTTGGTCTAAATCTATATTCTACGAAAACCAACCCTAGGCTGTCTTCATGCAGCATACACAATACTTATATTTTAGCCAGACATAAAATGAGGACTTACATGTGGCAGCAGTATATCTGTAGCTCTGTCTCACAGTATCTCTGATAGCTGTTCACAGAATAAATGCAGCGTTATCAATTATCTGAAGACAGAGAAGTACTGTATCTTGAAAGCTGGGAGAGCTGTCATCAGGCAGACACTGTCTAGACTGTACTGTTCAGCACAAGTAGAATTTCTCCAGGAATCTTTTAGTGGTTCAAGTATTTGCACAAAGAGAGATGAGATAGAAACCTAAGCAAATTTGAAAGTTTTGCTATAGTTTTAAAAAAATCATTTTTGAAGGATGAATAAAGACATGATTTTAAACCACTATAGTTTATTTGAATTTGGATGTTATACAATCATGTCTCATGACCTGTTATATCTTCACCAGGATGCTGAGGAATCTATTTAGTTGTTTTCTAAACAGCAGTACACAAAACATTTTTTTTTCTTGATGGTGCAAGCATTTCTTATTGCAAACTGTGTCATTACCAAGTGTGGTATTTCCTTGGTCAAGCATAATAAAGGCTTCTGGAGGAAGACTTAATTAAAAAAAAAATGTATATTAAATTACATCAAGCAGTTTTGCAAACTTATAAAAAGTCTCTTTTGGGAGCAGATGGTTAAATATTTAAAGCCTGCAGGATTTTTTTCTGTTTTTATAGTGGGTTGTATACTTAGCGTACAACTGTGACCATAAATATGTTTTTCCTGGTGGAAGACCTATATAATAATTTTGTGGGAGTCTGATAACAAGCTTTGGGCAAAAAGGAAGCTAGTCGAGGCCATTATGGCTTCAATTTAACGTGTTTGGGTAGGCATCTTCCCCAAGT
The DNA here is from genome assembly GCA_013399365.1 of Pampusana beccarii. Taxonomy (NCBI): domain Eukaryota; kingdom Metazoa; phylum Chordata; class Aves; order Columbiformes; family Columbidae; genus Pampusana; species Pampusana beccarii. The sequence continues at coordinate 34,634 of VWYH01008408.1, forward strand.
GCAGGATGCTGAACGCTGGTGTCGTTGTCCTCTGTGGTTTCGAGCCACTGGCCACAACTGTTCCCCTTTAGTGCTGCACACTGTGTGCGGTGACGAGCTCACGAGCTTCTGCTCCACACTCGTGCAACATACCATCAGTGCAACAAATCACAATTGATCTCTCCCAAGAGGAGAGAGAACAGGGTCTTGGCACACTGACCGCTGCGTTTTGGTCTTCTGCTAGAGGTCTGTGTTCTCAAAGGAGGGAGAAGCTCTTATGAAGGGCCAGTGAACACCTGACTTAGACTCTGGTGCTTAACAGCTCTCTGGAGGAGCCAGCTTGCATTTAGGCAGCGTGAATACCTCCACTATATACTCATACTTGGTTCAGAGAAATAGTGGTTCCCCTGAGCTGTTTTATTTCTCAAAACCAGAACTGTATCAGATTTTCCCTTGACTGCTGAACAGTAGTATTAATGTAGTGTGTTATTTATTCTTTTGACATGTTTTTATTTAATGAAAAAATGTCTACGTTATGCTTGGGGCTGGGTATGAGTTGCTGGATCCCTTTCAGAATTCTGTTAAATCTGGAAGTAAATCAGATTACTTACTTCTACTATAAGCACATTCGGCTTGGCTTTCACATGAGGTGTTGTATGGGTGAATGAGCCCAGAGCACTCCAGCTGGTGCAACAGCTTTATTTATGCAGAGTGATGGCATGAAAGGGTTTTGGAAAATGCTTTTAATGGCTTCAGAAGTGATTTGTGCTACTACTGAACCACCAAACTGCTTTAAGTTCTTACCTACTTTGCATGTGTTTTCCAGTGACAGCTGGGTCATCAACTGAGCCCACGGTTTGATGAAGAAACTCTGTGGTGACTGGAAACACAAGAAAGAGAGGTTTTCTTAAACTCTCTTTATATGTTCCTAGCATCTACCATGTGGCAACAAAGCTTCCACAGTCTTTCTGTCCATCATGCAAAATAGCTTTTTTCCCAAATGACAGTGCTTTTATATCAGCTCCAAAATGCTTTAGGTCTTCGTAAAATTATAACATGAACTTTTTCCCTTTTGCAACAAATTTTTATCATCAGTAAAGGACTAGCTGGGTAACTTCAACATGGTTTCATTTATTCTTTACTCCTAATTTTTTTTCCCCATTTTTTTTTAAATTGCATTTTGTCACTTGTGCAAGTATTTTGAGTTTTACATTTTCATAGGTTTTAGTGATGGAATTGGGACAAACAGGTTATGCAAAATAGAAGGCGTGTCAATGAAATAAAATGTAAGTATATGATACCAGTAGCTTGCAGCTTCTTCCTAAGCATCATTTCTTATGCAGGTGGTTTTGACAACAGATTGAAAAACATCTCAGAAAACAGGTTTTGAGTTTCACAGTAAAGAAGAAATATCCTTGCCCCGCCTTGAGGTAAAGCCAAAATTTTGTAGAAAAGATGTGGTCTGTTCAATTGGGACAGTGTCAGGAAGGTATTTTAAAAGAAGAACTGTGTTGAACTTCATGTACAAGTTAGCTATAAACACATATGTGGTAGTTAAATGGTGATACAATAAATGCAAAATGAGTGGGCAATATTTAATTCAAATTTTAAACTGTCTAATAACAAAGAAATAATTTGTGTAGAAATACCTCCCTCTGGGCTATTAAGGCATTTGTGGCTTCAGGAGCTCCCAATTTTGCTTAGGCTGTCAGGGGTGAGTCACTAACTGAGCACTTGCGGCTAATCATCCCCTGGGCTTAGCAGATGAGACACTAATTTTCCTTCCAGGAATAGCCAGAATTACCTGTTTATACAGTGCCTTCAAGTTGGCTGATTTAAAGCTTGAAGAAAAAGCTTTAAAATCGACTGTGTTGGTTTGAACAGGAGACTGGCATTCCTGGTTCAAATAGATAGCATTGATCATGGTGCAAGGATACCATGAAGGGGTAGTGAAGAATAAATAGTGAAGACAAATCCCTAGAGGTTGGGAAATTGTCGCGACTAATCCCAGGGTAGAATGATACAATGTGCTGAGTTGGAAGGGACCCACAAGGATCATGGAGTCCAATTCCTGTCCCTGCACAGGAGTGAAAGCATTGTCCAATTGCTTCTTGAACACTGTCAGGCTTGAGTAACTTCTATGAAGAGGTTTCTTCGGGGTTCCATTGAGGGGGTGAGCCTATGAAGGCTTCACTTAATTGCTCATTTACGTAGTTATACAAGCAAGCAAAGCCAGCTATATGAGATGCAGGGGAGGAAAAGAATCATAATCACAGAATCACAGGATCACAGAATGGTTTGGGTTGGAAGAGGCCTCAAAGATGATCTATATCCAACCCCCCTGCCATGGGCAGGGACACCTTCCACTAGACCAGGCTGCTCAAAGGCCTGTCCAGCCTGGCCTGGAACACTCCCAGGGATGGGGCATCCACAGCTGTTCTGGGCAGCCTGTTCCAGGGCCTCACCACCTCATGGGGAAGAATTTATTCCTTCTACCTAATCTAAATCTACCTTCTTTCAGTTTAAAGCCATTACCCCTTGTCCTATCACTACATGCACTTGTAAAAAGTCCTTCTCCAGCTTTCAATCAAGAAACGTTCCCTTGCCCGCAATAGATTTCTAATGTAAGGTTGTCTGGAAAACAGCATGCAGTGAATCAATATGTTTACTGTCTTGTTTAATAGCACTGGCAGTCATCAAAAGTAATTCTGAGTTTGTGGATTTTAAAAAAATATTTGTAGATTAGACTGGCTTGATTCACAGAACAATCTGTATTTATGCTTAAGGGATGAGGCTTTTCACAGAGGCAATTGCGAAAGCATACGGAAATCTATTACTGCACTTGTTGATAGATCTACTGACAGGTGTGTGGTTGAGGAAAAAAGATAGCATACATCAGATTTGTGTGGGATGGGACTGCTCTTTGCTGACATCTGGCAGAAAATTTGGAATCTGGGACAGCTGCTAGCGCCACAGAATTGCAAACAGCTTTAGGACCTGAATGCAATGAAGATAAATGAGCTTCATTTGGAAGTTGAATGGCCCTAAAGGTAGCAGCAGTGGCGAATGCAGGCACTGTGAATGCTGTACAGATTGGCTCGCAAGAGGTGGGGGTTTTGTTCTGTACATACGTAAGTGTTCATTATTCTGGATTGCAGGCTACACTGTCAGTATACTGAATAGTTTGAGTTTGTAAAGCTTAGGTCCCTGAATTTGACATTGGTTCCGTATTCTAGATAGTTTGATGTTAAGGACTAAGTGGAGAGCAATCCAGTACAAATCCAAGTATTTAGTCTGTTCATCTACGTGACCATACCATAGAAGCTGAGTCAGGGGATAAGAAAGAATGATTTAGAGGTTTTCAGAGTCTGACCAATGTGGGCAACATTGTGGGCTGTCTTTATTTTCATGACAGGTGATGAATTTTATTCTAGTATGGATACTCTGCCTGAATTGAAGGCATTTCTTATTGCTGCAAATTTTAGGAAGTCTGCAGAATGCTAGAGTATCTAGTTGCAAAAAGTAGACAGCCGTGGTATCTTCCTGGGCAGACAGATTTTAAGAGGTTAATTTTCTATGCCGTTAGGGACAGGAATAAGAAAAAATAAATCTGTGTTTAGAAATTAAGCCCAGTTTAGGAGCTCCCTTTCTATATTGTTCTCCACCGACCGTGCAGGGGATTAGATGTGCAGTTCTGATGGTCATCTTCTTCAGCATACCTCACCCAGAGCCTCCCTACTTCTGACTTCATGAAACAGCCATCATTTACAATACTTTTTTTTTCTTTTTAAATCCTAGGACATAGCCCAATGCTACAGAAGAATTGTGAGTGGTTGGTTTTGTTTGTTTGTTTTTAATAATACTTTCTTCTCTAAGTGAATAATTGTGGATGTGAGCAGAAAGGGCAGACAGCAGTCTGAACGGGAATCCAGAAACCACCTCTTGCAATGTTTCCATTAGAGGCTGAGCAACCAAGCTTAGTTTGCTGGGTACAAGCAGAGAAGCAGACACCCAGCACCTGTGTCTGTACTACTGCCCTTCAAACTGGAGCGGTTTTTCTATTTAAGAGCTTTTGGTGTCACATTTCTTTGCTTCCACAAAAATGCTGGTCCGTTAGCCTAATGGAAAGTTTCTGGATTTATGTCAGATTTCCCGTGTATGTTTTTCTTTGTAAGGACTCTCATGTAATTTCCAGGGTGTTTGAGATTCTGGGAGGGATAACATGAAGCGTGAATATTGTGTTAGTGAGGCAGTTGTTTGTGGGTTTTGGTAGTTCCCAAGAAAATCAGACTTTAAAGAGAAGATTTTCCAAGAAATGTTTGATGTTCTCCCATGAGAAACTGCCAAAGACTCGTAAGACAATGATGACTTCAAAGCTTTCCAAAAAAGTCCCTGTTCTCGGCTGTGGACTCCTCCTTCCTCCAAACAGTGTTTGTGAGAAGGGTAAATCTGTCACCTCTAGGTATTCCCACACAGCCGTCCCATGTGGTGCCTGGTGATTCCCACTAAAGAAACAGCTGTGGGTTATTCTTGTTTCCCTGGAAAAGGGCTGATCCAGTCACTTCATTTAGCATGACTTGAAAATTTGCCGTTTATTGCTGGTGCCGCCAGCCATGTGCATCACATCTGCTGCCTTGTGGGCTTTCACTTCTGCCGTGCCTGGTGTGCATGAGCTCTTGCCTTCTTTTGCACCAATTCATTGTAACTTTCAAAATTGTGTGTTTTAGAGAAGAATTCTTACTAGTTTTATCTAGGTGAATAGCTCATTTTTTTTTTTTAATCTCCATATTTGCTTTGTATTAGTCTACTATGGACTTGCAGAAATTAACTGGAATAACATTTCACCAAATACAAAAGCCTAAGCATATTTGCCCTCTGTCTACTCCCTGTCATTTCAGACTGAATTTGGTTTCAGTCTTCCTGGTCCTCTTTCCTTGTTATATTATTTTATTACAGAATCACAGAATTGTTGGGGTTGAAAGGGGCCTCTGGAGATCATCCAGTCCAACCCCCCTGCTAAAGCAGGTTCACCCAGAGCAGATCACACAGGAAGGTGTCCAGGTGGGTTTTGAATGTCTCCAGAGAAGGAGACTCCACAACCTCTCTGGGCAGCCTGTTCCAGTGCTCTGGCACCCTCACAGTAAAGAAGTTTCTCCTCATGTTTAGATAGAATGTCCTGTGTTTCAGTCTGTGCTCGTTGCCCCTCATCCTGTCATTGGGCACCACTGAAAGGAGTCTGGTCCCATCCTCTTGACATCCACCCTTGAGATATTTATAAACATTGATGAGATTTCCTCTCAGCCTTCTCTTCTCCAGGCTGAACAGACACAGCTCTTTCTGTCTCTCCTCATAAGAAAGGTGCTCTAGGCCCCTAATCATCTTTATAGCCCACTGCTGGACTCCCTCCAGTTATTCCTTGTCCTTCTTAGACTGGGAGCCCAGAACTGGACATAGTACTCCAGATGTGGACTCACCAGGGCAGGGCAGAGGGGCAGGACAACCTCCCTCCACCTGCTGGTCACACTTTTTCTAATACACCCCAGGATACCATTGGCCTTCTTGGCCACAAGGGCACATTGTTGACTCATGGCAAACATGTTGTTCACCAGAACTCTCAGGTCCTTCTCTGCAGTGCTGCTTTCCAGCAGGCCCGCCCTCAACCTCTACTGGTGCCTGGGGTTATTCTTCCCCAGGTGGAGGCCCCTACACTAGCCCTTGTTGAACTTCATTAGGTTCTTCTCTGCCCAAATTTTATTATTATTTTAATATGGGTTCAAGAACCTTGCTCTCTTGTTTCATGTCTATGGTAATTCTGCTATATTAATGAAAACAGAGCTTCACCGATAATTTATGCTGCAGGTATAGAATTTTCCCTTACTGGAGACGTACAGGTCTGTTACGTACTTTTGGCAGGAAATATGAAGGATCAGCACATTGTATGAGAAGTGGGCTCGGTTGACAAATTAGCCTCTACGGTGGGGCAGCCGAGGTGCAGATGTGTCCGACTCCCTCTGCTTTGGAGCATTACTGTCTGGTGCGGGGGTGGACTGGGCCTCGGGGGGAGGTGGCACCTTCACCCTCATGGCTAGGTTTGCGGTAGCTGCTCTCACTGACCCATCCGTGTGAAACCTGTGCATATTATCTTGTCTTTCCTTAGAACTTACTTTTTACGATTCCTTAAACTTACTCTGATTTGTCAAGCTTTATGTTTTCCTGCAAATATGAGGGTGCTTAGACCTGAAGGTGAGTACTTGACAGCAGTATTCACCATAATCCTCTCCACAGCTGAGTCTTTCCAAAAGTTGTACAAGAAGCTGAGAGTCAAAAGCACATGTGAGCAGTCTGCCTGGATTGCTCCTCTTTCACCTTAATGCTTTATGTTTGTTATCCTTTAGAAGATCTGGATTTAATTTGTTCCTTTCTAGTCCTCTAATGCCTTCTGAGTTCTTACTGACAGTTTATGAGGTATCGAGTTGGTTTGAGTCATCTCATTTGGTATTATATTGATTACTTTAATCTTTTTCAAATGTTTCATTGCCATACGATCTGGGAGACAGTGTTGGGCCAGCATCTAAAGAGGCTTTAGCTCTGTGGCTGGTCTGCTTGGTGACTTTACAGGCCAGTCACATCATCCCACTGTGCCTCGGGCTTCCCTACCTTGAAAAGGAGGATAGTGAACTGTGTGCTGCCTTCTGTTCCGTGCTGTGAAAATGTGTTTCAGTAAAACAAAAGAAGTGGAAAAGGCCTAGATACCTGGTGCCATTCTCCTCCTGTAACAGGAGTCTCCAGGCTTCAGGAACCTCTTGTATCAAATATCCAAACCTCATTGTCTGGTCTAGAAGAGCAGAGTAGTTAACAGATCAGATTAGCATCTATTCAAACGTGAGCACTGCTCGCATTTCTAACTGTGGTGTATTGCTTCTCTCTTCTTCAGTATTTTGCAATTTTTGCAACCCTTTATTCCCATCCTCTTCCACCGCCCCCTCCCAGGTGCTGTTTATACTTCCAGCCCCCTTTTGATTAAGTCAGTTTCATTGTTTTTTCATCTTGCCAAAGAAAAATAGATGGAAACTTTAATTGGCCTGAACTTTTCCAGTGCTCGAAAATGCACCCGTTGTGAACACAGAGAACTAAAATGGCATTATGCTGAACCACAGCTTGGCCCTTGTGCAGCTGCTGTGTAAGTATATACAGAACTTAAACTTTTCGTCTAAGCATGTAGTATCTGTGTAAAAGGATTGTTAACACGTGATTAGGACAAAACCACATTTAGTAATCTATCTAATGGCAGTTGTGCCTTTCAAGTGTTTTGAGCAGAGTTAGGTGAGATGGCTTGAGTCAGTCTAGTGGCCTGCCAGCAGCTGGCTGGGCTTAGCTCACCCCTAGGTCTGCCAGCCTGCCCAGACCTTATTTAATTTGCCAACCCAGTGAAGAATGAACACAGAGTTATTTGCTTTTGGGTTGGCGAGGTGCATTGGGCCTGAGGAGGGTGAAAGCTTGTGCACAGCATCAGGTGGGGAAGGAACAGGAGGGTCCAAGGCTCCTCTATGGGCTGCTCAGCTGTCTGGTCACTTCTCCCCTTGCACAGGCTGGGCTGCAGGTCAGCTCTCTGCAGCAGTCTCTCTCCATCTTTTCAGATGCTACAGCACTACTGAGGAGGGCACTGACACCCAGTGAATCTGCAGCAGAAATGGCAGATGAGACTTGGACCCTGCTTTTTACCAGCTGCTGAAAAGAGCAGGCAGAAACTCTTAATTTTCAGACTTCAGATGAGTCCTTTTTATTTGCCACTCTCTTCAGGTCTTCACCCAGAGGGTGGTGGACACTGGAACAGGCTCCCCAGGGAGGTGTCACGGCCCCAGGCCTGACAGTGTTCAAGAAGAGACTGGACAGTGCCCTCAGACACATGGTGTGAACTGTGGGGTTGTCCTGTGCAGGGACAGGAGTTGGACTCAGTGATCCTTGTGGGTCCCTTCCAACTCAGGACATTCTATGATTCTTTGCTCCTGGACTCTGGTTATCTACCTCCACTTACGTCTCACTTAGAGCTGCTTCTGTTGGAGTCTGGTGGCCACTGCTTTTTCATCTCCATTAATAACCTCCCCAATTCATCAACATCATCTTTCTGCTAGAGTGTCTTTTAAATTCTCCATCCTCTGTCCAAACTTCATCCTTTTCCTCATCGTGACAGATGTTAGGTATCCTAATCCCCCCAGGTTTGCTCAGTATTTGCTTAATACTCTTCTGGTGCATTCTGTGACATTACTTCGCTGTCTTCTATATCAAAGGGATTTAGAGAAAGGTAAGCTTGACTGATGCGTTGCATTGTTTGAGAGAGGGTAATTGTAACAATGTTTGAGGCCTCTTACATAAAGGCACAATAAAGGTATTATGCTGATGTTATGATGGCACCATAGTGAGATCAGTGTCATACAGAATAAATGTTAAATAATGTCCAATACAGCATGCTGATATTCAGATGTACATACAGATTAAAAAATAGAAAGGTCTGCTTTTAAGTAGCAGATGCATGTGGTGAAGGTGGCCCATACTTCTTAGATATTTGCTTCCAAAAGGAAGTGTGTATGTGTAACCGAATGATCCAATATACCTATATTAGAGTTTCTATATTACTAACAGTAGTAATAATAATGTAAACCCCTCACCGCTTTATATATGGAGAGGTTTGGCTTGTACCTTCCCTTCATGATTTTTTTGGCTCCTAAATTTGTGTCTTTTTGCATTGTTTCACTAAGTTTGTTGGCTTGTCTGGATGTGTGGGCCCGTAGATCTAGCCAGAAGAGTATTTATAGAAAGGTTCAAGCTCTATAATATTTCCTTGTGTTGATTATTTAATAGTATCACTTGAACTGACTGGACTGATTCCTATGTTTAGGATTTAATGGAAAGAACAGATTTCTTGATTTCTTCTTCATCCCCTTTAAATGTCTGTACCTAGCCAAAAACTACTGTAGTAACACAGCAATTGTAGAGATCTTTTCTGCTGTGTTGATGCTGTCTGTGGTAGATGATGACTCCAGAAGAGCTCTTAAAACAGCTTTTGAATTAACAAGGACGTGGACCAGTACTTTTGTGTGCAGTGGCACTTCCAGGCAGGGTGCATATGTTACCTTTTTAAATGTCCCTGTGTACTTCGCATGCATGAAAAGCAGATTTATTTGCAGGTAGGCCTGGAGTCTTCCTGTACAGAGCTTGGTGTCTTCTGGAATTCCTGCCTCCAACTGCAGCTTTCTTGCTGGCACTTCTTGTCTCATGAAGAGGTTTTAATATAACTCAATTAAATTGATTTTATTCTTTTAAATTATTCCTTTTATGTTTTAGATTACAATGCCAATTGAGGAGAAGTTTGCCTATTTGGTGTGCACTTGGATAGGTTTCCCTACTATCTCCAACCCTCTTGGGTAGGATAGTGCCAGTTCATTGCAAATGTTTGCCTGCAGTTTTTGTTCTCCTTTATTTGTGCCTGTTGAGCTGATGTGTAGAAGCACATGGTCCCTAATTTTTCATTCTCTTCCTTTTCAGCAAACACTTTTTTCTTTTTTTTTTTTAAATTATTTTATTTTTCCTTTATTTCCTTTTAATCAAAATGTTGTTTGAAAAATTTTTATTCCAATCCACTTGCTGTTTAAAAAATCTGTGGGAATAAATTATTGTGGGAATAAATTATGACAATGTCATAAATTAGTCAGGATGTGACAGTGATATGCAGTACATAGTACATCCTGCTGAAGACAGGACTGTTTTTATTCTGTCCTTATGGAGGGAACTGGTATCTTATTACATGCCACTGTTCTTTATAGTATACTGTAGAACTGGTGATGCATTTACTAATACATTGGCTATGTTGTGCTTCCTATTTTTGCCATAGGCTTCTCAGTGTTTGTAACCCCAGAGTAAAAGCCAGACGATGATTGGCAGTACTTTTCTTGTGCTTCTATTGAGCTGGAAATTTACATTTCCATTGTTTTTGTGTGCTATGTGTTTTTCTAATGGTCATTGATCAGCACATAAAAGTCATGCAGAATGGAAAAGCAATTACCAAGAAAGATAAATAGACAGTAGCAGCGGGTTTCATCAGAAACCCAGCTAGAGTGTCAAAAGACAGGAGGAAAAAAGTGAAATAAAATGCTGGTATGATGTGTAACATTTGACAAGTAAAACTAATGGTCCTTGAATTAAAAAGGGAGGTTCAACGTTGTGCCACTTAATGAAAAATCACACTGAATCACTGTTGTAGCTCTGCTTCCTTTTTAAGATAGAATAATTATTGAGCAGAAATGTGCTGTGTAATGTGGTACAAAAGCTGCACGGAAACAAAATTAGCAAGCTGGTTTCTGAGGTTACTTTCCATGGATACGAAGCAGAAATCCACATTCAGCGAGTGGTGCAGGCACAGCAAGGAAGATGGGTTCCTTGCTGTTCCTCTCCTGCTCACACAGCTCTGTGGGAAATCAGATTTCCCTTGCTTTTCCCAACTGGTGTTTTTGCTCTGGCTTCTTCTGGACTTCCCAGTAGCACGTCCTCATAGTCCTTGGCCCATCAGTGGGATCAGGCCAGGCTCCAGGTTATAGAGCAGCTCTATTCCCCAAAGGAAACAAAATACTTAGGCCGTGTAATTGGGGTCATCTTGTGCCCCTTTGGCTTTCCTGCTCTGCAGACCCTTACACAAAGTGGCAGCTGCAAAAGGGCCAGAGGAGGCTGGAAGGGACCAAAGAGGAAAGTGCTGATATGGCCAGGATGGGGTGATGGTCAGCAAGTGGTGAGTTGTCCCACCTCTCCTCACCATCCTCCCTTCCCTGGGAGCCCTGGCTGTTGCTGCTAACAGCCTCCTTCATAAATACATATAAATTAGCGTAATTCCTTGAAATCTGTGTAGTGCTCTGTTTCCAATGTGGCCTTGTTTCATTTTCCAGGAGAAAAGGAATATTTTCACATTGTACAGTGCTGTAGCCAGTCTATCAGTCTTGCCTCCAGGAGGTGATTAGCCTGTGTATTTTGAAAAGTGTAAAGTTTGCTTGGTTTTCTTGTCTTTATACGAAACATAAAAAAATCACAATGGTTATTACTTTGTGTTAATGGTCATACGGTTTATTAGCTGTAAGTATATATATACTATAATGCTTACGTGCAACAACTTATAGTGACATGGTCCTCTTTGCCCTTATTCTTTCACCAGATATAAGAACCGTGTTTCTCTAAACATGGGTGAAACAGAGCAGAGACCAACAGCTGGATCCCGGTTAGGAGCTCAAGAAAATGCTGGGATCAGTACCTTGGAGCATGGACAGAAACCACCTATGACACCTCCAGGAAAACTCATCTCCATCAAAATTCAGATGCTGGATGACACGCAAGAAACTTTCGACGTTCCGGTAAGGATATGGAGGTTGGCATGGCTAAAGATTATTCAGGCATTTCTGAAAACGCATGTTTTCAAATCAGTTCTCTTTTTACTTCAACGGTAATTCTTTCATTTTGCGGAGAAAATGGCTGTTATATCAGCATTAAACAGATGATGATGATGCAATAGAATAATATTAAACAGTGGAGTAAACCATACATTCCAGTTATTCTGTTTCTGTTTGAATGGCTTCAGAAGAGGTGAAAGTCCTTGATACTTTTTTTTCCTTCAGATGTTACATCAGTGTTTTCTTCTACTTTCTGCACAGTTAATATATGTCCTTGATGCTGTTTTGCTCTTGTTCCAGTAAACCATAGATCTATACAGATTTTTTTTTTCTTTTCCTCTGACAAGTCCTTAGGATAGTAACTTCAAATTGTCAAAGTTTTCACTAATTTGTGTCACTCTTGCAGATGCCAGGTACTCGTATGTTGAGTGCAAGGAAAGAAAACAATCTCATCTAAAGTTTTTCTGTACTTCATTGAAATAAACCTAGGCTTGTACTTGCCAAGGAAACAGAGTTACTACTGCTTTTGTCTGCGTGTGATCACAAGAATCAGTTTGAATTAGTTTTGATACAAAAACCGATTGTGATTTACACTATCTAGCTGTTAGTAACTACTAATGATTTTAACATGCCATGCTTAGGTGATTAACATGTCAGGTGGTTGAACACTGTTACTGTTATGAAAGTGTACTGGAATGTATATTTTTCAGAGTCCTCTGTGTTCGGTGAATAGGAAACTGGAAACCTGAGTTCAAATTTCATCCTTTGTGACTTGCATTTTCTGTAGCTGTGGTAACTCCCATGACTTCATAGGCTCAGTTTTCCCTTCTGTGAAATGGGGGAGTTACCAGTGAGATACACACGCATAGTGCCCTGTGAAAACACTTGTGGTCACTGAAAAAATGTTATCTCTGCATTAAAGATGAAAGAACTCTGATTTGGAAAATCCTATCTTTAAAAAATACTTTCAACCTGTTTATAGCGTTTTGTTTGTCTATGTTGTGTGTGTACACACATGTACTTTTTGGCTTGCTCTCTGCTGCTCTTTGTGACGCAACTGTGTGTTCGGTCTCAGATTCTGTTGTGGTAGAAAGTAAGTTCTCTGCACAGGCAGGTGTGTGTGAACTGAACTCCCACCAAGTGAAATGCTCATGTGTGTAGCACCTTCTTATGCTTTTGTGCCCTTCAGAATGCCTATCAAATATCCATAGCAAGCAGACTAAGGTTAGCAGCCTTTAGGTTATCATCACCGTTCAAAAGTGTAGTCCTAGTTTAAATTATTAAATGCTAATGAAATTGTGCTGCTTATCTTATGTGGTGCAAATACCCCTATTATCCCAGAGAAAACCTTCCCTCCCTTGCCAGCTGCTGTTTCACCACACTTTGGAAATGGCGTGCAATTTGTAAGAGTTAATAATTCAATTTAACAAACACTTAGTAGGAACATTTTAAAGATCAAATCCCTTTCATTAAATTGGTTAGAAGCACACATAGGTAATGGGAGAATGCAATGCACCAGTGTAACTCCAGCTTTGCTTCTGGGAGTTTGAGAAAACAGTCTTTTTTTTTTAACTGTCACTATTAGAAGTCAACATTACTCTTTGTTTCTAAACTTCAGCAATACCTGGAAGGTATTGTGATCTCTGTTCAGATCACTTCAATATGATTATTGTCTGAGGCTTTTATTTCGTAACTACCTCTATTCAAGGAGGGCCCATTTGGTTTTAAAGTCAAATCTTGTGGTGAGATTTGCAGGATGCTTAGATTATAAAGTGTCTTGGAGCAGATTCCTAAAGCCTTTTGTCTCTTAAAGGTATGCAGAGTCAAATGAAGCAATACACATTGTTTTCAGTCTGCTTTAAAAGGCACTAATTTTTTTAGTCCCATCTCACAAAACTGAAAAACTTTTAGTACATCTAAATTGAGATGTCTGTTCATGTTGGAAAACCCGTGCTCCCATTTAAAAGCTTGCTGGTTTTAGCCAGATTGGTGCAGTATACACAGAAAAAGAAAGTGACACCATTTTAACAAAATATTTTAGGAGCAGGAACTGTGGCAGTGGGCAGAGGATGTTAAACATTACACGGCTAAGCACATCTGTGGGCTTGGTTTTCAGTGGAGAATTAAAGGCTTTTTGCATGATTGAAAGCCTGAACAACTCTTTCCAAAACTTGGGCTGCCATGGTTATGAAAATAACCTTCCAAATGTGATACGAGTATGAACTGACAAGGTTTTGTGTTTCCCATAGTTCCAGGAATTTAGCTGGGCAATCTTTTATCTATTAGGAAATGGGCCAAACTTTGCGTGGTTTTATTGCTGCTTGTAATGTGTCTTGTAGGACAGTATGAGCTTTAAGTCATGCCAGTTTATTATTTGCTCGTGAAGTCTGTGTAAAAATAGATGCAGATATTGCCGCTACTTCTTCCTGAATTTGGGGGAGGTAGTGAAGTAGTTGGGACTATCCATCTGTCTAGTCCTCCTTCCTTGCTACTCCTACAATTTCTTCTTTCTTCTCCCCCCATTAGCTAAAACTGGACGAAGATTGTATTGGTGTGGTGTTTTTCTTGGGTTTTTGTTTTGTTTTGGGGTTGGTGCGGTGTTTGTTGTTGTTGGTTTTGTTTGTTTGTGGGGGTTTTGTGTGGTGTGTGTTCTTTGTGGGTTTTTTTTGTATTTTGTTTGTTTGGTTTTTGTTGGTTTTTTTTTGTTTTGTTTTGGTTTGGTTTTTTAAGATCCTGTCTTCTTGCATTTAGGCAATCCCCTTTCTCCCATCCTATGCACATGACTTGTTTTTATTAGAGCAAAATCCTTCAGATTTCTATGTCTGTTCTGTATATAATAAAACAAGAGAAAAACATGCCCTACTTCCATTCCCCCCAGAGTTCTGCTCCTCTTTGGGCTGTTTAAAAGTGAAGGAATTCTGGTGTCATTTGCCCTTCTAAAGGAAAGTTGATTCTTTTGGTGTTAGTGTTTTGGTGCTATATAATAATTCTGTGTCTGGCTCATTTTATTAGCTTCTCTCAAGCCAGAAAAAAAAAAAGGAAATAGAGATCAACATGGCTTCATATGGGCCTGTAAATGGTATTTTTTTGGTCAGGAAAAACCCATAAAGTAGAGACTTGAAAAACAGAAACCACAATGAAGGCCTTTTCATCAACCTTTGCAAATGCAGTATTGTAAAAGGAAGGGTACATAAGGAAAATCTTATATGCCACTTGCTGTTAACAAACAGTATTTCATTGCAGAATTTCCAAATATCCCTGTATTCCGAAAAGCCAGTGGAAGCTTGAATAGGTAATTCTTGATCTTTTACACACATCCAGTTAGCTGGTTGCATGACTCCCTTCAAGCAAATACAGATGCTTGGGAAAGGTGGGCATTGCTGCTTCCACAGAAAAGATTATATTAACTTTCTATTTATTGCCTTTAATATAAAAGGAAAGTAAAAAATTCACCAATTATCTTTCTGAGCACGTTTGTCTATGCTGCTATGAGGAGGTGAATGTAGAATATTGTTCCCTCTTTTACGCCATTCAGCTTTTTATGACTGAATTTCTGTACCTTTAGTTCAAGACTGCTGTGAACTCTTAGGCAGGAGGTGGCTTCAGCTGCAGTTGTAGGTGATTAGTGCCTGAAAATCAGGCCATGAGTTGAAAGTTGATGATCCTTCAGCACTTGCAGGTGTTGGTCACGGTGTTAGCTTTATGGAGGGATTGCATGCAAGTGAGGAATAGATTTTTGTCTCTTGCTTTTTCATTTGAATTTACTGAAATATTAGTTAGGTATGTGAACTGAAGACCGCAGAGGTTCAAAATACACCAGTCTGTTTCAGCTGATGTTTGGCTGAGTTAGGACTATGCAACAGAATGGGCAAATACAGTCTCTTTCTGCTAGATAAGAGAACAGCTTTAACTAAAACCACTGATGTGAAGGAGGGGAAATGTTTTTTCACCCTTGAACACATAATGCTAATCTTATATAGATAGATCTTGGGCATTTTGACTGGTTGACACTTCTACTGCAAGACTTGTGAAACCCAACACTGCCAAATAGAAGTTGTGTATTATATAAGAGAGGATAGAAGTGTCCAGTTCTGCTTGATTTTTGTGCTGGTTTTATTTCTGCCAGTCTCATCTAAGTTGTAAGAGAATGGGATTGATTGCATAAAACCATAGTAAAACTTATGGATTTTCTTATGTTTGTTTTAATATGGTCTTCCCTGTAGTGTCAAATCAGTTTAAGTAAAAAAGAAATACAGTTTTTAAGGAAATGTAAAAATAGCTGCTGGTTGCATCTACTGTAGATCATTCTGGGGAATAAAACCCTTTAATGATTAGTGTTTATGCCATTTATATTATGCTTACTTTTATAGTTGTTTCAGTGGCAGAAGTAACCTGCTTTAAAACTACTCCTAAGCAGAAAGAGTCAGTGTTGTTCCTTTCAGGTAGTGCTGAAGACGTGACTGATTCTCGTGTTAGACTGTCGGGATGATTTGGCGACTCAGACCACGTTTAACCCTGGCTGACATGATGCCTGTCACTGATCATACCCTACTCTCTGGGTGAATGAATTTGATGTGCCTGGAATGATGATACTACTGATGCTAAATAGAAAGTCAGAGCTGTTTCTTTTCCATTAGCATCAAAGGTGAGATCAAAGTATACCACAGGAGGGAACGATTCTTCTCTCAGTTAGGATCCGGTCTCTTTAATTAAAACCAAACCGAGGTCCTCTTTATTGTGTCTGGAAGAAAATAGTTGCTGCCTTTTTGTGGCTGTCTTTCGGAAAGAACAAAACATAGTTGTCTGTCAGATTACCCAAGTTTATTGAACATCTGGTTTGTGTCTAATGTAAACTTTCTTTCCCTCTGAGTGTGTTCAAGCTTTGTGAAATATGCAGGGTTGGAAAATGTCATCCGCTTTGAGGGATTAACACCTGGTTTCTTAAGCAACAGGACTCTCTTAATAGGAAGCAGGTTGAGGGTATAATCCTTAGTAAACATCGGTTGTAAACATTTCGTTTAAATTTGCTTTCTCTCAGAAGAGTAAGGCTTCGTCATCTTTAGGTTATCTGAGAGTGAAAAGAATAAAGACCAAATAGTCTTAGTCAAAAATGATTTATCTTCCAGTGGAGTTTAGAGGTAGTGTCTTCGCAGGGAATTTCTGTGCCTCAAGTCCCAAATTCTTAGAGAGAAGGACTTCGTAATCCTGCCAGGGCTCTGTTTCTTAAAGCTGATGTTCTGGGTGGGTTTTTTTGTTTGTCTGGTTTTGTTTGTTGGTGCAGCCGTATAATGATAGCTCATGTTCCCTTTGTGGGGAAAATGCCTTCTATTAAGTTTACTTCCCACCAACTTCAGGCCAGTGTGTGCCAGAAAAAGCTTAATATTAGAATGCCTGATATTTAACAACAAAGATTGCATGTACTTTGTTACAAATTTGCACGAGCATTGTGTTACTCTATTAAATTTGAAATGTCAGCCATGGTTTAGAAATGTTTAAATTATTTTCTCTAATATTTATGAGTTACAGGAATTCCGTTGTCCTATGTGTTTACCCCTGTCCTCAATATGCATATTATAACCAGTGAATAAAATAATTTTGTAAAAAGAGCATTAGACAGTACAGCAATGCAGAAACATGAAACAGTGTCTCATGCTTTCTTAGGCAACTTCAGTTCAATATGAATTGCATTTTTATCCAGCTTAGGAAGTGAACAGCAGGTCAAATGTCAGTTATTCATCAGTCTGAGACTTTCTTTTCTTCTCATGCCTGAAGTTATTTGGCCATCACTGTCAGGCTGTTTCCAATGAATATCAAGCATTTAAATATTCACTAATTGTCACACCAACCCTGCTGGATCTTCTGAAATTATAATAAAAGCTTCTTTTTCCTATAATTCTGAAGCACATCAGTTACATTTTTCTTAGTAGAAGATCGTAAGTAGAAACCCAGTAAACTGTGATTTTTGTTGACAGATGATTAGAATTTCCGTGTTGAAAGACAGGGAATTTTACTGACTCGTGTTAATAATTTATGTGCTTTTCAAAACGGAAAAGAAAATAATCCACAAGCAAACTTCTGTAACCTGAGGCAGCAGGCTGTTTAAACTGCTGATTGCTTTGTTACGATATTCTGTAGAATGAACAGAAGCGGGAATATAATTGTAAATGCCAGCAGATCCCGTCCGTTTTCAGAGTGGATTGATGTATTTAAAGATAACTGGCAAATGAATGTAATTTTCCTGAATGAATTAGCCTAACTTGTAATCAGAGAAGGCTTCTCAAATGATGCCTCGTAACCCCTCTCGGTTCAGCTGGCTCCCTGAGCGGGGATGCATGAGCTGGCGCGGAGTGGAGGATGGAGATGTGCGGGGAAGGGAGGCCGGGGATGAAGAGGCAGCACAGAAACATTGCTGATCGCTGCTGCCCTGGCCAAAGGGGTCAGGGAAATCGTGGTGTTAATTTCAGTGACTGTGTCTGTGCCTGTAAGGTGGTTTGCACAGTTCTGGTGAGGCTGGCTTGGTGCTATGGTGGGGGGAGCTTGGCTCCCTCCCCAGCTACGGGATGTTCCCCTCAGCCAGCCTGTTTGGAGATGTACGTGTGAGTGGGTCATTAAGTGTCAGAAGTGGACGCTGATAACTCCAGGCCTCAAGTTGTGCCAGGAGAGGTTTAGATTGGATATTAAGAAAAATTCCTTCACTGAAAGGGTTGTCAAGCATTGGAACAGGCTGCCCAGGGAAGTGGTGGAGTCACCATCCCTGTGAGTGTTTAAAAGATGTGTAGATATGGTGCTTAGGGACATGGTTTAGTGGTGGACTTCGCAGTATTAGGTTAACAGTTGGATTCAATGATCTTAAAGGTCTTTTCCAACCCAAGTGATTCTGTGATTCTGTGACTGCTTTTTCCTGTTTCGGGGGCGATGGGAGGGATGTTCGGCCTCTGATCAGAGGAAGGAGGGGAGCTGAACTGCCTGTTGTGTGCTTCTTTCCTTCCTGCTGAGACTGAGGTTCGTCTCTTCTGGCTTTAAAAATTTTAAAACTATATGTCAAAGCCTCAGCTAATCACTCCTTTCTTCATAGTTAGAGTGAAAACATGGTGCCTTCAACAGGCTGTTCATCAAACCTGTCTGGAACATGTATTTTACTATGAGATTAATTGCTCTCTGGAGTTGCTTGTATATCCCAGTAAGGGGAGCATGGCACAATAGCTTAGACTTCATTTATCATCTAGGCACCTAACTTGTCCCACAGAAATTCCTTAGTTTCCTTTTAGTTCCCAACCATGCCAAAGAGATACACGAGTGTTCCCTGCACCCCACAGCTGTCTGGCACTGCTGTGTAGCACGGATTTGCTAGGGTAGGTGAACTGGACCTGCCAGTCGCTCTGCTTTTCTCTGTCCTAGTTGTAACAAAAGGTGTGCTATGCAGGAACAGTGCATTGGTGCTGTGTTCCAGTGGTGCACATGCATGCCATGATTTTCTTAAGCCCATTCTTTGTCAGCACAAGGTGGTCGAGTTACTTTCCTTGGGCTGCATATGAAAAGCAGTCATCTCAGCTTCTGGCCTTATGCTCTGGAGGGGCATAACAAATGAGCAGGATAAGCTGGGAGGAAATAGCTTCCTTCTTCCTCCTCTTCCTGAAGTGTGATTGATTAAGTGTGTGTTGTCCATAGCTGAAGAAACACAGCGTAAGTGTGATGCTCTGCCAAGAGCACAATCTCATGTTAGGCTTCAGACATTTCAAAGCACACCCGTTTTATAGTCCTGCACTGAGCAAAATATCAGAGAACTTGGGCTCAGATACAAAGCACTGCAGGTACGTGGTTATATCGCACAGCATGATGAATGGCCATTCGGAGCACTGTGAATTTCAGTAACTTAAATTGCAAGTAAAAGCGTATATCCCTGTAACTTGTTCTCTCACCTGTTTGAGAGATGGAGGAACCTTTCTTGTGGAATCCCTGTGCAGTTGCTTTTCTCCATTATTTTGAACAGAATGGAAAGCTATCTGTGTAAATAAAGGCTTAAGCAGTACATGATAAAAGAGTAGCAAAATGTTATGAATTATCCATTCATTTCCCTTTTGGTTCATTCTCAGTTGAAAATGGTCATATATTAATAATTTGTTGCCTGGTGACAACACAACCTGTTGAAATGCCTCACTCTGAGTTTATTTGCCTACTATGGATTCCTACAAAATCAAACAAGTGCTGATGTGCGTGCAACAGAGGGGAGAGAAGGGACAGGAGCATGTTAGTAGTGGTTCAGACTTGGGTAAAGCTGCTGTGGAAGTACAGCTGCAGAGGTGGGAGAGAGAATAAATGATAGGAACTCCTCCAACCCTTTATATTGGTTCATATTTTAGCACTTCCTTGGTTTTCTTGTTGGTATCTCTTGTTCCTTCCTTGCTTGGCACTAGAACATGCCACCTTATATCGCTTATTGTCCTTGTCCAGTGTCCACCACCCTCTGGGGGAAGAACCTTTTCCTCATGTCCAACCTAAACCTGCCCTGCCACATCTTCCTGATTCCCAGGAGTCTGGGTGTATCTCCTAGGTCTTCAACCAGTTTCATTCTGATGATGATCTCCTCCCTCAGTGCAATATTAGGTTGTTGTATTGCAAGTCGCATGTGGTGCTGCACAGGGGAGCGAGCACTCATTGCTTTAAAAGGCTGTATCTGCGCTGCAAAACTGGTGACGCTTCCTGCAATGGCCGAGTCAAATTCTCATCCATACTCAAACTCTGCAAGTGGGATGATCTATCCAAATTTTACCTCAGATAATTTGTGGTTTTAAAGTGAAGTTTGACCCACTTAAAATAAAATTTAAAAACTACAACTAGGATAAGTGATTAAAACACTGTGTCTTTGTCTAATCTTGGTACAATCTAAATGGGCTCCACCAGTTCCCAGGTGTAAAAGCCTTCAGGAAGACTTAGTAATAGGCTGCTTACCTGTAAACTTGTCTCCACTGCTCCAGTGAGGTACCTTGACAAGGCTGTGACTGCAGTACGCACATGCAATTAAGTGTTGCCTTTTACATCCTAATGCATAAATGCTATAAAATGCATGGCTGAAAATGTCTGCCAAAGCCTTTGTACATATTTAAACAAGGCTAGTGTGTTAAAATAATTCTTGGATAAATATGTCAATTTTTGGATAACAAGCGATGCAAAGGCACAGATCAAGAACCAGATAACTCAGCAAATACAAACAGTAATAGCAGAAGTAGATTACATTATGTCCTTTTCTTATCCCCATCCCCAAAAAAAGAGGCTTTGACTGATAGAAATTGCACAAACATAATGCTGCCAGAATATAAATAGCAAATGGTGAGTTATGACTTGGTGCCAATTTGCTTTTTGATGGCCTGTTGACAGATGCAAATATTCATGCAGCACACACCAGCAGGCAGTTTTTCTCATTTCTTTTGCTGTTCCCTTCTCACGTGGTTTTCTGATTGAACCTGGAGTCCTTTCTTCTTTATTTTTCTTCAATTCACCTTGCTTTTGTAGTTCTGGTCCTGTTCTCATGCCACAATATCTTCACATGGTTATTGCAGAATTTATTTGTAATAATCTCTGTTTTGTAGACCGTGGACAGTTTTTGTGTGTAAATGTTGCTCAGCATTCAGAGGCTAGTTCTTCATGCATAAAGGGGGACACCTTTTGCTCTTAAAAGACTCTTTAACGTTTTATCGCTTCATTATCTGGTGCAGATGCGGTTTCATTCCCTTCTGTCGCCTCACCCCTTTCTAACTTTCCAGTTTTGTCTTAGGAAACATCCAATTACATATCCCCTGTACAGACAAGTTAGAGAGCTCCTCACAATAATTTGTAGCAGAGCTGTCTTTCTGGTCCTTTACAAGGAGCACGTTTGGGCAGAACAGCTTGATCTCGGCTCAGGAGTGACTGTTAAGTTGGGGGAACACCTTCCCTTTCTGGTTACTGACAGGGATGAGCCAGATCCTCAGCCAGTGTACATTGTCTCAGGTTGACTGGAGTTACTGGAAATAAGCTGGGTTACGTTATGTTCCATCTAAACATGAGGAGAGACTTCTTTACTGTGAGGGTGCCAGAGCACTGGAACAGGCTGCCCAGAGAGGTTGTGGAGTCTCCTTCTCTGGAGACATTCAAAACCCACCTGGACACCTTCCTGTGTGATCTGCTCTGGTGAACCTGCTTTAGCAGGTGGGTTGGACTGGATGATCTCCAGAGGCCCCTTCCAACCCCAACCGTTCTGTGATATGATCCAGGGGTCTCCTCTGAGAGTGCTGCCTGTTGAAATTCATATCAGATACTAGTGTTGTTCAACAGAATTGAAATAAAAGGGATTTTGCAGAATTAAGTTAATACATATAGCTGATGTGAAAGAGAATACTTTGTCAAACCTTATACAAAAAGATATCTTATGGAAATTATAAAAGGATCTTATCAAGTCATTTCCAGTGTTGGGTTCACACAGATTAATGCTGCAACCAGAAAAAAATGTGTCTAATGCCCTTAAATGTGCCAGAGTAATTCAGAAACACCTCTGCACTTAGGGACAAACACTGGGGACCGGCAAAAGAAAATGCTTTTTGTGGCAGCACTTGGATGCTCACTCGTAGCGTGACAGAGATTGGAAGGGATTTCTGGAGGTAGCCTGGTCCAACTCTTCACTCACAACAGGGCCAGCAGTGAGGAGATGATTCAAGGTCCCTAAGAAACACTTAACTATAAGGATTCAGGACTACTGTGATTTAGGATCTTTTTTCCTTGAGAGCCTTAATTGAAGTTCAGAGTTAACAGTTGAAAATCTGTCACTTTTAAGCCCGTAACTGGCAACTCTGAGCTAGAAAACTTCAGGTTTCTGTGTGGCACATGGGCGTTTGCAGCCATACCTGTAGGCTTATAAAAGAAACAAGGCAGCAATCATTTTATAAATGAGAGACATGTCATAAGCTTGCTTATGTTCTGGAATTTGTCAAGCCCTTCAGATTTTCTTCTTTTTTACTTCATGTCAAAGTCTAACTTTGGGTATATGTGCTTTGAAAGATTATGGAAGATTCTAAAAATAAAATTCAAGTGGAAAGCAGACGCTTCAAATGGCTGATTGTGTCACAACATGTTCAGCTCCATGATTTTGGCAATCTCAGGAAGAGCAAGGTAGAAATATTGAGCTGCAGGGGCGCAGGTTTTGTGAACAGGGGAGACTTTTGTAACTGCAGCTGCTTCAAAAAGTCAACAAAATTTTCCCTGAAAATCTTGTGAAAACCTTCTGGATTCACAGCAGCTGTGGAAGAGCTGAGTTTTCAGACTATTTTCTGTCAAGTCAAACTGGATTGCTCTTGTTAGAGAAATAGAATTAGGAGTAGGTAATCTTTTTGTTTCGCTAACATAAGCTGAGTCCAGCCCTTGCTATTTCTCTTTGTATCTGTTCCATGAAACAAATAACTTTGAACAGATATATGCCTTTCAGTGGAAAGGTCACTTCTCTGCAGAGCGTTTCAGATCCGCGCTGCTTACGTTTCATTAGGGGGAAGATTGCATACACACAACTTAGCCAGGAGAAGTGACAAAAGGTTACTGAGGAAACAGTTCAGCATTTTCTTGGGCTGAGGGAACCAATCTGTGAGGGGTCAGTTAACTCAGTTGTTCCTGGTTGCACTGAAATGGCTGATTTCCCGTATAGGTATAGCTGTGAAGTAAATTGGTTGTATGTCTTTTGAATCTGGTGTTGGTTGGTTGGTTGGGGTTTTTTTTCCCTTTGAGCTTCTTCTATTTAGGGTCCTGTGGGGGAAATTAAAACAGAACTCAAGTCCTCAGCCTTCTGTGGCAATATTTTATTGAGAGTTAAACTGAAAGTTAACTCTTTCAGCACTCTCAGAATTAATTCACCAGCTATTGCCTGTTAAAGAATTACTTGAAAATAAGGCTTGCTCGTCTGACAGTAAAGTAGCATGAAAGGATTAAGTAACTGAAATAATTAACACAAACTAATGTTTTTGAATCTGTTGATGGCTTAAGTGTTAACATTTAAACTTCCTATTTCAAATTATCAAGATGTTTTAAGAGGAGATACCAATTTAGTAGGAGATGCCTGGCTAATTTGACTGTGAATTTTGATTATTCCTGGAGATAAATTAACTTGTCCTTGTCTCCTGCAGACATCATAGCACCACTCACTGGTAATCCATTTGTCCTTCTTAACCATCAGATCCTCACATTGATATTTCCCAGGTGAACAGATGTTACCAATTGCTGCTGTTTTCATCTGGGGGCGTTTGAAGGCCTTGAAAGGCAAATTCTCTTGAAAAGGTCACATGTGTGGCGATACCGTCTCAATGAACTTACTTCTTGTAGAAATGGCCCCTGGATTCCTGGGCACTTGTTGCCGTGGGCTGAAAACCAGTGCACTAGGACATGAAGTGCTTGAGTACGTATATAGCCCTGTTACCTCTAGTATATAAGCTATTTTTTACTCATCTTCATCTGTCACAATTGTACACTGTATTCTGGCCCTGAAGAGCTCTGTGGCAACGAGTGGAGCCCTCTGTGTAAATGCCTTTGCCTCTGCTTTTGGGTTTCAGTCCAGGATGAGTTTCTTTCATGTTCCTATACTGATAGCTCAGAGGACCAGAGAGTGAGTGGGAGCACTAGGCCCACGATTTTACACACTCATTTGTGGTTAGCTGGGTTTCTGGCTGTGTTTTAGGCTGTTTCAAGGAGATCTCTGAGAGAAGTCTAACTTTGAGTGAGGACTCATCCTGACTTGCAAGTCAGTACATGTGTTTCTAGTCTTTGGAGTTGGGGCTGCTCCCTCATCCTCTTTTATTTATAACTATAAGGATAACCCTGGGGTACAGCTGGAGATGTGGCAACTCTTCCATTAATAGCATGCCAAATGGTGAGCTTGTTGGCTTCATTTTCTGTGTACCCTGACCTTCTGTGGTAAAATAATTTCATGCAAACATAAATGCCCTAGTGGGTAAGGCTGGCGCTTCTTCTGGCTTAACATTTTGTCTCCCACCCTCATGCATCAGCTGGTCCCTCTGCCTTTCTTTATTCCCCAGCATTCAGAGTCCCTTTTGAACCTGCTGATGTCTCCTACCTCCACAGTCTTCTGTGGCAGAAAGTTCTAGCAGTTTGCTGCTGCATGTGAAAAAGAAGCTGCTTCTTTTACCTCCTCGAAACTGATGTATTAGTTTCATCAACTGTTCCTCTAATCTCTGTTTTGTGAGGTTTGAGCTGTTCTTTTTAAACTGCATCACAAAAATGGGCCTATTATTATTATTGGGGATGGTTACATTTTAGTGAAAGATAATCTCTTTCATCATTGCCTGATTAGCAGAGCGGTAGGCAAATAAGATGAGTCTGTTTACGGGAGGGCAAATCTACTTCGGCGACAGATCAAATGCAGGCAAGAAAGTGATGGAAAAAGGGTAGGATAGGTAGGGAAAAAAGAGGGATCTGAAAATCCCAAAGTGCAAGAAAGCACATCAAGAGAAGGGGGAAAGCATTGTTCTGGACTTGTATAGATCTGTAATTTTCCTGATTTTTTTTTTTTTTTCCTTTTTTTTTTTCTTTTTACCCCTGTACTTGCAACACTGGTGGTCTGAATCATTTGTGTCTTAAACATCACAGCATGACACAGTCACATAAAGGGAGAGCACTAGAAAACAGCAATGACTGCACAGTGCAGTCAGTCTCGGAATTGGAAGCAGAATCCCTCGCTCGCTCCCCTCTTTATTTAATTGCCTCCTATTAGATGCTTACACATAGCAGAGTTAATGATGCCGCCCTTAAAAACTACTGCAAATTGCAAGTCTGTTACATTAATATGACTAATTTGAACTAAAAGCTGTAACTAAGATACTGGTAAGGCACAGTTGCATATAGGGCTGTAAAGTTGTGTGTGCAGCCACAGCATCACTGCCTGTTCCTTTCTCTATGTTCTGTAATGGCAGAAAGGGACCGATCTGTTTATTTTATTTTTGACAGTATCAATATAGGTGTTGGTAGAA
Organism: Pampusana beccarii; assembly: GCA_013399365.1. Taxonomy (NCBI): domain Eukaryota; kingdom Metazoa; phylum Chordata; class Aves; order Columbiformes; family Columbidae; genus Pampusana; species Pampusana beccarii. Next base: position 60,042 of record VWYH01008408.1, read on the forward strand.
TGATCTTTTAAATAATATGTTTAATTCAAATTACAGTGATCTAAAATATATTCGAGTGAAGAAAAGGCTTTCAATAAAAATACCCAGAGTAACCACATCTGCACAGGCCATTACAGATGTCCCAAAACAGTGGACACTTGACTTCCAAAATGAATCGTAAGAGGTAAACCTAGCAGTAAGGTGGTGCAAATCAGCTTATGGCAACTCCACGCTTTTAAACATTGCAAACTTCAGTTTGAAAAGAAACCCAGCCTTCTGAAAACGCAAGTGATAGAGAAAAGAACTATGATTTGGGTTTATTTTGATTTTTGAACCTGTTTGTCTGAGCACCAGTTTAATGGATAGAGTTCTCAGCATGTAGAAAGATTGGGAGATTTTGATCCCCTCCAGGAGCTGCCTGCCCCAGCTGCTTGAGGGAGTTCGTCTCCTACTTGGCTGCACATCTGCTTGTTGCCTCTCTCTGCTGTCCTCATCTTCACGCCGGAGCAGGAGCCCTGTGGTTCTCCTGGCCCCTTTTGCCTGTTCCAGCTCCTCCTTTCCTGAGCTTCTAGCCCTGTTCCAGCCTGTTGCCAGCTGCCCAGGGAGAGCTGCCGTAGGATGCTGAGGATTGCTTGCCGTGTGAGTGCTGACCCTGGGTGAGGAGATGGAGGGCAGTGCAGGCTGGCTCTTGTAGGACAGGCTGTCTTCTCCAGAAGGGCAGGGAAGTGAGGCAAGAGCAGTTGGAGCAAGTTTCCCAGCATCCGGCTGAAATGGCCAACAAGGTATTATAATTCCAAATTACTGGAAAGGCAGGCTTCCTGCTGCCCTGGCAACAGAAGTTCCAGTCCTGACTGAATTTGTGATTCATGGAAAAAATAAGATAAGAATTGCCAAGGCCAGTCCTGCTTATTCTTCTGTGCTTTCGTTTTCAGTTTCTCAGTCGTGGAGTGTTTGAGATAGAGACATTGAAAGGGAATGTTCATGTTTAAAACAGAATTGGAAATGTTTGGTTTTCTTCTATTCTTTTTAAGGCAGTGGAAACATTTTCATCCTTGGTACAAGAAAGCTTTTATTGAGCCAAGCTTGAGCTAAGTATGAGGCGAAGTCAATAAAACTTGTAAGTAGCTTGAAGGTTTTTCAAGTTTGCATGAACTTTTGTCCTGTGAGCCTTTGTCCTGGAGAGAAAATGTTTAGCGTGAAGGTTAAGATGAATAAGGTGACTTTTGCTTATCCAAAGAATGAAGGCTGTGTTGGTACCCTCATTCCTGTTCCTTTTCATACGGTTCTTTCATCCGTTCGGTCTGTGCCAGTCAAGGAGGAGGACTGTTTGAAGAAGGCACTGTAGAGCGCTCTGTCTCTCATCCAGCAACAGCCGAATACTTTATGGAAGTATATTAAGTCCTTGACAGGAGAAGGCAGCCAGCTGGCTGCTGCAGCAGGACGTTCTTGTTCTCCCTCACCACTGAAAAGGAGGAGCTGGCAGAGCGCCTGCTGAGCTGGCTGGGGAAGAGGGAAGGCACAGACTCTTGCAGTATTTTAACTAGGTGGGCTGTTCAGCAAAAAAAAAACAAAGCAGAAAGCACACGTTTCAAGTCTGTCCAGGCCACCAACTGGAAAGTGGTAAAGCACTGACTTTAACGTGAGTAATTACCACCCAAGAGCCTCCATGGTTTGGGGTAGCTCAAGAATCTGGTTGCTTAAAGGTTGCAAACAAGTAAAATAACAACACCGGTATTTGTCCTGCTTAGAACAGCACGCAGAGTGGTGGTGTCTCACTGGCTAAAATAGCGATGTGACAGTTCTCCAAAATCTGGAGTTGGGAGATTATTTTTCTGTCCTTTTTTTTGTCCTAATAAATACAGTTCAAGTCAAGATATCAGTGTGGGTTACCAAGAAAGATAATTGAAAAGAAATGAATTCACGTTAAAATTGGCAAGTTCGGAAAAGAGGGAGCACTAGGACAGTGCCAGGTTTTGAAACAACACCAGGTACTATCCAGTCGATCGTCAATTTCCAAAAAGCAGGCAGGTGAAAACAGCTTTAAGACACAACCAATTAGCACAGAAATAGATGTATATTTTGAGGGTGGACGACCAAATGTGCTGAGGTACAAGTATTTGTAACAAGCCAAGTCTCATGTCATTAATTTGCAACCTGCTCTTTCCTATAAGCTTCCTTGAAGGAGCTCTCCCAAGAAACACAGTGTGGATGCTCCATTGACTGACAAAGTGAAGCTCCTCACTTAAGCACTGAAATTGGTGGTCCAGGAGATGTTCCAGTAATGTAATGAAGGAATCCTGCTGGCTTATAGAGACTCAGAGAACAAACTAGATCTGGATTCTTTGTTCATAGATGCTGTTTAGTGACCTCCACTATATTTTGGGACAGACCTTCTCCCAGATTTTTGACAAGTACTGAAGATATAGATGATATTAACAATGACTGCTGAGGCCTATGTGGATTTTTGATGATGGAGTTTTGTGTACTCCTAAGGTATTTAAAATGGACATATCATAGATTTTTTTAACCATTACATATATGCCTTCAGATAATGTAGTTCTTTGAATACACAGTCATACTAAGCCTACATGTCCAAGATCCAGGTCATAATTTATAAAGATGACTAAATATCTGTGTGGTCTGGATTGACCTTCCAAAAGGCATGAGATACTGCTCTGTATTGCTTTCCCCTATCTTTTTTTTTTTTTTTTTAAATTGAGCTCTTAGGTAGAGTTGGGAAAAAAAATTCAATGTTGGTATCAGTTTACTCTCCCTTCCCAAACTGGCAAAATTAAAATAAGCTCTGATACTTTTGTGCTAATTCACAGTGAATCAGATGTGTTAATTTAAAAAAGTACTTTTGACCTCTAAATGAACGGGTTACAGCTCTGGTTTAAGATTACAGGTTGTTATAGTAGGTGCTGGTTTTAGTGCTATCTTAGTCCTTGTTCGTCCACTTCACAAGAGTACAGATTATCCGGCGCCATTTGATGCAAATAATCAATCTGCCTCAAAACAGCAGAACCACACAGAGGTGGGGGAGCTGCGTTTTACATCCAACTGAAGTTGTTTTTTCCTTAACTCTCATGAGCAGTGAGTGAGCACTTTCACGCTGGAAGTAATTAAAAATATGGGAGTGCTCTATGTGTATAATGTAGACGTAACTAATTGAGGTGTTGAAAGTAACTTTGACTCTTTGTCAAGCATACTGTGTAGGCTTTGCTTGCAAATTTATTTTGCAGCTTGCAGACCCGCTTCAGCGACTAGTAGAGCTCCGTGGGCAAAGGTTGAGAGGAGGGCTGGGAATTTATTGTGCTTTTTCAGTTGTTCAGAGAAGAGGGAAAGGACACGGCTCAGGTTTCTCTTAGCAAGTTGAAGGAATTTCAGCCCTTGTTTTTAGACTCGCGACTGCTTGAGGCTTCAAAGCTGTATATGTGTGAAAGAGAGGGAAGGAGGAATACATAGCAGGGCTAATCTTATGTTAGCATAAATGTAAGGGTTGAAACCCCAGCTGTAAGAAAACATCTGCAGTAGCAGCGGGGATATTTAAAACACGTGCATTCAGTGCTCTCAGAGACAGGTAATGCATCAGAAAGATCTCAGGATCCTGTTCAGCAGGATATTTATCATGTATGTTCAGTTTTTTTAACAATCTGTAGCTGTTTTTCAGTTTTACTTCCAAGAAAACTAGTATGTTTTTAGTTACAAAATTTGACCAGCAATTTTGTTACTGAGCAATCTGCCTGTAATGTATGATAAGGAGAACATTTTAAACAATTTGTCATACGTTGAAGAATCAGATGTAAGGAGAGAGGTTAACTTAAAAAAAGATACCTCTAGTTTCATTTGGAGGAAGAAAATAGGAAGCTTTAGTTGCTTGTTTTTACTTTTGATCCAAGTGGGGAGAGCACTTAAATGTTTTTCTCCCTCCTGCTTTTTACTGTGTGTGTTGCCAGACTTCTAATGTCTCCAGCTGAAAAAGGAAATTAAGCTGGAATCCCGGTTCCGTCTGTTCTTTTGTGCAGTGGCACTTTCTCACAACAGGGCAGCTACTTGAAGTGGAGCGGGAATGTGCTGCCAGTTTCTCTCAGGCTCTTGCTAACCACATGGGAAAAGCTCAAGAGCAGAGAGAAAAATCTTGGCCTTAGTCTGTTTTGTCCGCTTCTGCACAGGGGCAGAGGAACTCACAAACCTGAAGGAGGACTCGTTACTGGTTACAGGAGCTAAAAGTGTTGCTTGGTTTTGAGAGGGAGACTTCTGTAAAAAAATGTGGGTTGCATTAAAGAGTACAGTTAATAGGCAAAATAAACTCGACAATTATTAAACTGTCTCATTTCTCTCCTACAGTTAGGTAATCTCTTTCAAATTCCACGTCACTGAGCAGAAGCACTTAAATCTTACATCAATCAAACAACGCTGTTGTATTAATATACTATTTAAAGAGAAAGCGAAAGATTATGTGTGTATTAGCATCTGCCATTACAGAATCAGAGGCTGGCTGAGGTTGGAAGGCACTTGTGGAGGTCATCTGGTCCAACCCCGCTCTGCTCAAGCCAGGGCCACCCAAAACCAGTTGCTCAGGGCCACGTTCAGACAGGTTTTTGGAAACCTCCAAGGATGGAGACTCCACAAACTGTCTGGGCAACCTGTGCCAGTGCTGGTCACCCTCACAATTTCTAGATGATTGATGGCTGTACTGACAGTCGCTCTGCAGGGCGCCATATCTGCACTTGTCGCTTTGGGGCACGAAGGCTGTAGTGCTGGCAAGGAAATCTCACTGGATGTGTTCGGTTACTTGTGCTGTTTAGCTGGTGAATTCTCAGCAGTGGACAGTCTACTCCAGGGGTGTCAAACTCATTTTCACAGGGGACCACATCAGCCTCGCGGTTGCTTTCAGAGGGCTGAATGTAATTTTAGGACTGTATAAATGTAACTACTCCTACATTTACAGAGTCCTAAAATTACATTCATCCCTTTGAAGGCAACCGCGAGGCTGATGTGGCCCCTGGTGCAAATGAGTTTGACACCCCAGGTCTACTCCTATGTGCCAGGAGTTAAAGGATGAAACTATATTTGAGCTCTTGCCACATGTGGAACATAAGGACACAGGATCTCTTATCAGGAAGGCTTTAAAGGCACCTATCATCAACTGTATAGAAACCTTTGACGCATGAGCCAGTTCCTATGTGAAACTAGGTGGACTGGATGCCACGCACGTGTTGGGAAACAAAACAGAATTACCGCCAGAAGCATTTACAGACTTACGTGTCAGAGGTGTCTTTTGCTTTGAGTGTAGATTTTGTTAGACGACTCGATGTAAATCATTTGAGAAGTTACTGTTAGATTTTGCAATTTCAAACTGCTTGGAAGAAAGGTTCGTGATTCAACTAGCATGGCTTTCAGTGTTCCTGCTATTATAAAAGACAAGTTTTAAAAAATTTATTTTAATATATATGTATGTATGTTAGCATTGGAAATTATTATTTACATTTCAGAGTTAATAATGCATATCGTACAACTCCTGGAATATACGGACTTGTGGTATTAGACGTGGTAGCTACAGACAGGGATAGAAAGTTCCTGCTTAATCTTCAGATTTGTAATCTATGCAGAGAAGAGAGAACTGTTCTCTCTCTACTTCCTTTCGTCTTTTGCAAAAGAAAAGAGATTAAAGGATGTGATTTGAGGAGTGACACAGGAGTTTTGTACCGGAACTGTGAAAAAGAAGTGGTTTCTTGGGACTAGGCTGAGTGCAGTAATCACAAAATAACCATTTTCTCCAGTATGAGGAATTATGGGTATTTTAGCAGAGTTCCTTGCCAAAGATTAAGCGTTTTCATTCATTTCTAATGGTTAAAGATATCTGGAAGCACTAGTGTAATCCCATGGGATGAGGCTTTGTAAGCTGCAAAACCATCTGATAAAGAGATATTTAGGCTTGGTTAGGACTTTGTCCCCTAGAGCCACACTAGGCTTCAGTTTATCTGATCTGCCATTGTTCAGGATGCTTTTATTCAATAAACTGTCTCTGATTAATCATAACATTTACTCAGACCCACTCTGTTTAATGTGCCTTTATGTTTTCTCTTTTTAATTTTTTCCCCAGCTGGCAAGAACGTCGTGCTGTGTAGGGATGTAAGTGCCCCTTCACTGCAGAAATTGTTTTCCAAGAGTCCAAAGTAGCCCAGGTCCAAGGTTTTTGTTGCAAACATTCTGAATAATGGTTTTAGTTAGTCAGAAATTCTGGATTACTAACTTCATTGATTATTTTTGTCCCGTTAACCTTGAACTACTAAACCAGGCAGTAGTTGCTGTTTTGAATGCAAGCAGAACCGTAGCTGCATCAGCAGCTATTGTGCTATTTTGCATTCTCTATCTGTAGTCAGACTCTCTTTTTTACTTCAGTACCTCCTGACATTTACAGATCCAAATTCTTGAATGGCAGGTGTACTGTGGCAGTCAAAAATATGCATGTGCAAACTTATGAAATGGAGGTCAAATTTAATGCCCTACAAGGGAAAGGAACCCAAAATGCAAAGCCAAAAGAAATTATATGTTAAGTTGATACTATTTGCAGCTCTTGTCAACTTCGGTCAGACAAGTTATTAAAAATTAAGTGTTTATAAAGCATCATGTATCCCTCTACCTGAATAATTTACTGTTAAAGGATTAAGAAAGTTCAGATGTAATTATTTTGACATATCTGTAGAACAGGGTAGTATACAATACTCAGACTGCTTCTGTTTTTTTTGAAAGTACCCCAAAATATTTATGTTCAAAACATAGATGTATATACTTTTTCTTCATGTTAAAGAGTCAGATAAGTCTTTCTGCTTATAGCTTATCCACTGCCCATTATTTGCAACCAGACAAAGCTCCGAATCTTCTGGTTTTGAAGCATTTCTGTCTTGAAATATCCCACTGATAAAGCTCCATATGAAACAATGTTGACTTCATTTTTAAGTGAGAGGAAAATACAACCGTAAAGAGGAATCTTTAGCTTTATCATGCTTGCTGCAGTGACTGCCAAACCATTGGTTTCCCACCACAGTTCTGCTTTTTGAATATCCGTCAGTCACAGTTTCATGAATTCTCACTGCTGGCAGTAACACACATGTTTTCATTTACTGCATTATGGGTATTCTCTAGACAACCAGTCTGTTGAAAAGAAATTAATCCCAGCGGTGAACTAAGATACTGAATTCTCAGCAGTTTGTGAATTCATGTTTTTACATTGAGGCTATTTATATCTGGATTGAATTAATTTGAATATGTAGCCAGGTGGTTGTGGTTATGTCTTTTATTATCCGTTGGATGTGAAAAGCCAGCAGAATGCAACTGCAGGATGGGAAAGCTCAGTAAATGTGGCTGGGAAACACAGCATTGTACGGTTGGAAACTCAGCTTGTATTTCTCTCATTTCTGTCCATGATTACAGGCATGACCAGGATCAACGAATACAATGATACAGTATATTGTAACTAGAGTATCCTAAATAAGGCATACTATGTAATGTTTTTTAGATCTGACTAAATTTAAAATTTCACTCAAGATGAAAATCTAATAACTTGTTGCTATTTTATCCTGTGGTCCCCATTTTACCAACAATGAAAAGTCACAAACTACCCAGACGACGTCTTAGACAACCTCTTTTGAAGGAGAGTGGAGACTTCATAGATAACTTGCAAAGCCTGTAACTAAGCTGCGAATTCATACTCAGCAGGGTTGAGCTTTTTATGTCTGTCTTCTCCAATGAATGTTCAGAGTTGTTGGCTCAAGAAAGAAATGGGCTTAGTCGAGAAATGAAAGTAAAGAGAGCAAAGTATACTTCCGTCAGATATTAAACACAAACTACCCGATCTATGTTCTTCAAATCAGGTTGCTCCTTTTAAGAGAAATCTTGCTTAAAATGCAACTCCTGTCTGTAATTGCCTCCTCTGTTTCACTAAGATTGGAGGTTAAAGGGAAGTGAAAAAGTGAAGGGATTTTTCTCTCAGTCCTTGTTTTGCTTTTGTGCAGTTTGAGCGAATTGCATAGCAAAAACTGGAGAAAGTGACAAACTTGGAAGATTGTAAAGGCAAGTAAAAACTCCATGGGCAAATTCTTTAGGATTATTTTAATATTAGACCCCAGTTAGGCCTGTCCCCATGCTGTTAGTCTTAGCTGTAATACTTGGTCATTTGTGCTGCAACAAAGCAGCAACTGCATGGCGTGGGTAGTAGTGACTCCCGAAATCTCTGCCTCTCTGCCACAAGAAGTACCTGTTGAGGAGCTTGCCTTTAGTTGGATGTGGACAATACGCTTCCTAACACTGAGCTGTTTCTGATCGTTGGACAAGAAAGGATTTAGGATGATAGATACACCAGCTTTTTTTTGTTTACCAGAGGTTACATTGAAACTAGTGTCACTTCCCTCTCAAAGACTTGTACTAGGAATTCACTGTTTATGATGTATTACTTCTAGCAGCAGTCTCTAAACGCAGCCTGCCTTTTTCAAGATGACAACATGCTTGGAATGAAAAGTTTATGAAGTGTTAGTAAATAATTGCATAGTTTGTTTGCAAAGAAATATGCGGGCAGTGAATTTGAGTACATGCAGAGAGTTCAGCATTTTTAATAATAAGAGTATGCATAGCTAGAGAATTAGAAAATATCAGTTTTAGAAAGTGTTCTGTTGGTTTCTTTTTCACTGTATTGATTTTACAAGTTCTTTTTATCTAGTGGCTAGTACATGCATGAGGAATATTTGTGTAATCCCTTGTGTCTGAGGGGCAGCATCTCTGTTGAAATGTGTTTCCCAGATCAGTCTCAATCAAGAATATTCTCTTCTGTCTTGAGTCAATATACAAAAAAGAGGAAAGTCAATATACAAAGAAGAGGAAAACTCATGCAGTTTTGGTTTGTAAGTGGTAAAGAGAAAGGAAGCTATATGCTTGTTTTGATATGGAAACACTAGGACAACTTTTTTCCTGCTATGTGTGTATAAGATACATGTTGATAAAGTGGTACAAATTATTTTAAGAATACTCTGCAGACTCTCTGTAATCTCACGGTAAACTTCTGACATATATTTGATTTAGAGAACATTGTAGTGTGTTCTGGTTTTTCTTTTGCAAATGGCTGTGTTTGAATGCAATCAGTACCTTTGCTAGTCATTCATCTACTCCTGTGTCTGTCTGTCTTAAATAATTTCCACTGGGGCAGTTTAGGAGTGGTGGCAGTGCTTGCTTGTGCCACAGCAAATAAGATTAAACAGAGAAACTTTAAAAATGAAGAATAACTCCGTTATTTCTATAGTAAAAAATATATATAGTGTGTATATATAGAGAGAGAGTAATATATATATATAAAATATTGTGGCAATAGGGAGAAATACAAATGANGAATGAAGAATAACTGTTATTTCTATAGTAATATATATATATAGAGTGTGTATATATATATATATATAGTAATGTGTGTATATATGTGTGTGTATATATATAGTATATTGTGACAATAGGGAGGAATACAACTGACAGAAATTGTTTTGAGATTTAATTCATTGATGCTTCAGGGAGGTTTCAGGGTTTGGCTGACCCCAGTAACTCCCACTCGTGCTGATGGTGGGTCTCCCTGATTTTTCGCTCCATGAAGACCAGCTCCTTGCTCTGGCTGAGACTTCTCTCCCCTTGCTAGGAGCGCATATGTAGAAAGTAGCTGCCAGGATACAGCCACTCCTTCCACAGAAAATGTGAAATCGGGAGGTGCAAGCCTTGGCTGGCATCTCTCGGGCCTCCACTATGGGCCTAATGCAGGTACTGCTGGCAGCAGACCTGGAAACTGTGAGATGCAAAAGAGCACAGAGGAGTTGTTCTTTGTATTTTCCTGGCACCACCTCGTGTACAAGAAGGGTCAGGATTCGGAGAGCCATATTAGAATCATAGAATGTCCTNATCCTACCCTTCCTCCTCCCCTGGTGAGGAAGCTGTAGCCGCCATGAGGGCTCCCCTCAGTCTCCTCTTCTCCAGGCTGAACAAACCCAGTGACTTTAGCTGCTCCTTATACGGCTTCCCCTCCAAACCCTTCACCAGCCTCGTGGGCCTTTGTGGCTTATATTAGTCACAGTACATATAGTGAGACCAAAGCCAAAGCTGATATAGGGCAGAAGCGATGGAGAGGAACGTCAGGAGGCTGATTTGGTTATGAAATGGAGGTTACTGCAGCACGTTGTCTGATCAAGGGCTTCAGTCGTTCTCTTCCCCAGGAGATCAGCAGCACTGAATGGGAAGCGTGCTCCTGGCCTGCCCAGCTGATTCAGTGGGGTGGCTACAAGTGAGGGGCTCCTCACTGGTGTCTAGTCCTTCCTGCTCCTGCCCCCGCAAAGCCGCAGCATCGTTCCTGGCTAAAAGTTGAACAGCAAGTTCTGTAAAGTTATATACACTGCCTTAAGTGGTTCTGTAGCCATCTTCGTTTTCTGCTCTCATATTTAATGCAGTGACTTCTCAGAGAGTATACATAAGCGTTTAAATAAATAAATAAGTTCTCAGTAATTCCTGAGATTCTCTCTGATTTTTCTGCTTTCTGCAGGAATGCCGGTGGTCTCTATCTTCACATTTTATGCATGAGAGTGTGTATGCTGGGCATACTAAGCCATTGCCTGGAAATGTAGTCCAGTATAGAACATACACAGAGCAAAATTAGGTTATTTGGAGCAGTCAGTTTTGTTTTTCTCCTAACTTATAAAATATGTATTGGGGGTGGGGCAGGGGAAGGCTGCCACAGCAGTTTGTGTTAGACTTCAGATGTAAATACAATTCTGTAAGCATAAAAAGGAAATACGAATATTCTCTAATAGATACCTGTGAAATTGGTATCTGTGAAATATTCTATATTATGCTTTTCTAACTAATGCTTTGGGAAGGGAAAACAGGCTGGGGAAAGAAGTTCATGAAAATGAGGAATGACCCTGGGCAGCTCTATGTAAAAGGCATTAATTGTTTGCACACCAATTAAAGGCTAAATGGCCCACTTCTTACTAGCTTAGTCTAATTTTGTGTCTAATCAGGAAACTTAATATCAAGGCAGAAAGGGCTTTTCTGATTTTTTGTTGTTGTTGTTTTGTTTGTTTGTTTGTTTTTGTTTCTCAGTGGCTATTACATAAACATTTCATTTCAATGCACCTATCTTGGAAACAACACATGAATGGAGCAGTTCCGAATCCTTGTGTTGTTTTTGGAGTCGGTCTTTTTTACTGCTACCACTGTGATTTAGAAGAGCTTCTTAATTCTGAAAAATGTATAGCAGATGTACCATCTAAGTAAAAAAGCATTCAGCATAGCAATAAAAAAATCTCTGCTCTTGCCAGTACACCACTCTGTTGTGTTTCTTTCCCAAAATTAAAATCTCACCCTACTAATGCTATCAGCAATGTCACTTTTTTCCTTGTAAATCAATCAAATCAAGCGTCCTTTAAGAAGAAAAATCAATTTAGCCTATTAATTAGCTGAACTCGGTATAGTGCCTGAAGGCCAGAATGTCATTTGCTATAAGATTTGCTTTAAAAATACAAACTAAATTGGAGCACTCACAGCTTGTCACCATAAAGGGCTTTTAATGTTTCAAGATACATCTATAAACTTTATGCTACCTGGTACAAACCTATCTGAATATTCTAATTAGATGGTTTTGGTTGTATTTGGTTTAGTTTTCTTGGGCAAAATGTTATGACAGCGAGGTTGGACCTGATAATGGATTCTTTTCCCATGGTATAAGGCCTTTTAGTTTCTCAGGCCTCAACAGAAGAGATGCTAAAATTTAGATTACCATCTCATAAATACAGGAAAACGAAATGAAAAAAAAAGTTATTCGATGAAAGTGGGTGTGTTGTAACTGTTATTGTATATTCATAGTTACCAGTGTTATTCCACCACACTGTCTCTCAAAGCTGCATGGAGACAGTAGTACTTCTTAGTGAAATTCTGCTTCTTTACCGTTGTATCTTTTTGGTGACAGCAATGAAATGTACTGCAGTGGACTTCCAGAGTGATTTGTCTTCTGAACCCTGTAGTTGGTACGTGTAGTATGATTTGAATGGCCATCAGGAATAGCGACAGTTCATTCACCTCAGAGTCAAAGCTCTCTACAGCAAATCCCAGCTAATACTCATTATTTTATAGTCCGTGAAGCAGAAGGATTTCAATTACTATTCGGAAAGACAACGTTAAGGCTTGAATGTCCCTGGTTTCACCACGAGCAGAACTCAAAGCTAATGCGGTTCTTGTACGGAGGGTTGCCAACCTTTCAGCCAGCCGTCTCTACTGAACACCATATTGGTAATGGTAGCAACTCAATAGCACATTGGATTTCTTGCTTGCTGAGCCTGCCAACTAAATGCTGTAGGAAAGGAAACTTTTACATATTCAACCCCGAGTAAACTGCAACTGGAAGTGTACGGTTTTTGCTTTTTGTGTGTTCTTGTAACTGCTCACCAACTAGCAGCTTCTAAAACCTCTATGAGAACTGAACTGTGTTAACCCAAGCCATGCAATGGGCTTAGCAAAGGAGAGGGGTCCTATTCAAACAACAGCAGCAAAAAACCACACAAAACGGCAAAAAAAATAACAAAAGAAAACGAAACAAACCCAAAAAAACAACCAACCAAAACCAACAACAACCCAATCCAAAACAAAAACGACCCAACAAAAACCCACACACTTAATGATTAAAATATTTTTTTCAGTCAAACTATCTTGCTTTTCTTCTGACTTTAGCATGAATTTTACACCGTGTTTCAGATTTCCAACTTCAGCAATTAGCTTAGAATAATAGTGAGCAATCAAACCTAGGTTTTGTTTGTAAGGGTTGTGTGAATAAAATACAGGGTGTTACAGAAAGATGGGTATTGATTTCGAATGCAGTCCATCTTTTTGAAACACCTTGTGATAAACTCTTACTGCGGACATGTCAGCAGTATAGGTTTTCATCACTTTCCCTTGTCATACTCTTTGATGGATTTAGTTCCCTCATTTGCCCTGCCTTGTGTCCATACTGTATAGTATATTTTTCCAGAGGTTTGCCTGGCTTGTGCTGCTTAAAATGAGAAAGCAAGAAAAAGAAAACCTCAAGAACTATTTATCCATTAAGTGTGTGTTAACCACTTATGGGACTTCCCTCTAAGGAAATGCATCTGTGTCATTTCAGCGAATATTGTGTTCTGCAGCTGATCTGGTCAGGCAGATGCCAGTGGGATGCTGCATAGCCACACACCGAGCAGCTCATGGGACTGGGACTAAAATGCGTTAAAACCATTCAAATATTAAAATCACATGCAGGAGGAAACAGGAAAGATGGTAACCATGGTAGTTAAAAAAATGTGGACTTGGTTGTTTTCTCTTCAACTTACAAGTTTAAAAAAAAAAAAAAAAAGGCATATTCTGAGATTTGCCAAACCCAAGAATTTAAACATCCGGTTGGAAAGGCTTAAGAATCATGTTGGTAATTCTTATGTTCCTAAAAATCTTTCTTCTTTGAGCTTTTAAACTTTCTCTGACCTTCCTGGCAATGGATGTATGGCGGTTATAAATTGAAAAACTCAACTTGCAGCACACACAGAATATTCCCATGAAGATTCTCCACCTTTCTCAGGTGCCTGCCCCACCTTGTCCAGGGTCCCAAAAGTGATGACATCCTTCTGCCTCTTGCCTGTGAAAGGAGTTGTTGTTACTGGGTTGACTTTTACATGAAAAAGAGTGCCTGCATGGAGTGATGATCTGTGGTGGTATAGATGAGAAGTTTGTTCCACCTGTTAATGAAGTTTCATGATATTTTCACACAATGATACCGCTTTAATTCACTTGTTACTGTACTGGGTTTTTAAAATATGCACAGTGCTTTTTGTTAAGGGTGTTTGCCTGACCTTGAATTTGTCTCTGAACTTTTTCAACAAAAATAGTTCATGAAGTCGCAGAAATTCAATTAAGTTATGAGGCGCTGCGCATCATCTTAATCATGTTCTTGTTTATCGTCCTAGTTCTCGAGAAATGTAATGTAAATACAGAGGCTTCACTGAATTTTAGACTAACACATTTTATTCTGTTATTTTTTTGGTTGTGCTGAGATACCAGTTCTGAGCTGTGAGCTAGAAAAAAAAAAGCTTTGGTATGCCTGTTAACCTTTTTTCCTTTTTTAAAGTTCCTGATGTCACAGGGTGAGCAGACGGTCTTGAAATTTGTGGAGGGCACACATTTTGGATAAAAGGTTGACTCTGCTGTTTCACAAGCACTAGTTAATGTATCCTTATGTCACTTAAGTGGTGTGAGGGATTATTATTCTTCCTTTCTTATGGGAAAATGTATGAGAGCACAAACCTGCAAGCATGAGGTCTCAGCTTTGCCCTTAGCGCAGCTGGGCGGGCTTTACACTGGCATCTGAGCTACTTTCAACCCCAAGCAGAGGTCAGGATGGGAAGGGACACTCTAGGATGGTATTCAAGGTCTGTGCAGCATTTAAAACACCACCACCAAAAAAACCCACATCCTCAAAACCAAATTAAGTAACTGAGAGAAGGGAAGATGCAGTTTTTGGTTCCTTCTGCCAGAGCAGATTTTGCCTTAAACAATCACTGGATGATGTCCTTAACCTGAATAGATACTTAAAAAAATTCAGTTGAACAGTAGAAAGCAAACATTGTGTTTTTAATGTCTTTGAAGTAGTAGGACCTTTCCTTGATTTCCCAGACATTGGGGTTGACCATTCTTGTGCTCAGAGGAGGACATCCTGGTTGCTTTTTTATGGAAAAAATCAGGATCTCCTGATTGAGGAAAATTCATCCCAATATACAGGAAATCAAGCAAAGGTGGCGGGAAGCCTTCATGGATGAACAAGGAGCTCCTGACTAAAATCAGACATAAAAAAGGAAGCACACAAGAGTTGGAAGCAGAGGCAGATGCAGCAGACCCAGTAGAAATATGGAGACATGGTCCAAGTATGTAGAAAGAAAGACAAAGCCCACCTGGAGCTGAGTCTGTCAAGGTAAATGAAGGGCAACAAGAAGGGCTTCACCAGGTAATATCAGGAACAAATAGAAGACTAGGATAAAAACGGGCCTGCTGCTGAAGGGCAATGGAGACCTGATCACGATAGACATGGGGAAAGCTGAAGTACTCAATGACTTCTTTATTTCAGTCCTCACTGTTGGAAGACTTGCCTTTGGGAAGTCCATGAGTCCCTTAGGACCAGTGAAAAAATCTTGAGCAAGGAAGATTTGCCCTCACTTCAGGAAGGATCAAGTTAGAGAACGTTTAAACAAGCTGGATATTCACAAGTCCATGGGATCTGATGGGATGACTGCTTGGGTGCTGAAGGGGCCGGCTGGTATCCTTGCAAAGCCCCTCTTGAAAGGTTGTGATCAGAGTAGGCTCCCAAGGACTGGAAGAAAGCAAATGTCTCTCCTACCTTTGAGAAGAGTAAGAAGGAAGATCTAGGGTACTACAGGCTGATCAGCCTCATCTTGATCCCTGGGAAGATGATGGAGCAAATAATTCTGGAAACCGTTCTGAACAGGTGAAGGACAAGAAGGTGATTTGGAGTAGTCAGCGTGAATTTATACAGGAGAAATTAGGCTCGAGCAACCCGATAGCCTTCTGCAGTGAGATGGCTGGCATGGTAGATGAGGGGAAAGTAGTGGATGTTGTTTATATCGACTTTAGCAAAGCTTTTGGTACCGTCTCCCACAAAGTTCTCAAAGACACTGGTGAAGTGAGAGTTAGGTAAGCAGATGGTAGGGTGGGCTGAAAGAACTGAAACCTGTCTGAACTGCTGGTGCTCAAAAGTACTCCAAGATCAGCAGCACAAAGTTCAACTAGAGGCAAGTCACTGTTTGACACTGAGACTAATACTGTCGAACATCATTTTAATGACCTGGATGATGGAGCGTGATGCACCTTTAACAAGCCTGTAGCCAATTCAAAATTTGGAGTAGTGACCAATACACTAGTTGCTTGTGCTACCATTTAGATGGGCCTTGACAGGCTGAAGAAATGGTTCAATGGGAACCCCATGAAGTTCAGCAAAGTCCTGCCCCTTGAGGAATAACCCCCCACACCACTACAAGCTGGGGATGGACTGACTGGAAAGCAGAAAAGGCCCTGGGGGTCCTGGTGGACAAGAAACTGGGCATCAGCCAGCAATATATCACTGTGACAGAGAAAAAGCTTTTTTTCCTGTGAAGGTGGTCAAACTGGAACAGGTTACCCAGAGAGGCTGTCGTGTCTCCATCTTGGGAGGACATATTCAAAGTTTTAATTGAACAGGGCCGTAAGGAACCCTACCAAACTTTGAAATTGGATCTAACTTTGAAGTTGGCCTTGCTTTCATGAGGTGGGAGGAAGGCTGAACCATATGATCTTCAGAGCTTCCATCCACCCTAATTTATTTTGTAATTCTCTGATTGTAGCACAAATGTTATAAACAGCACTCCTTTCCCCAAAAAAAGCCCTGGGGGAAAATACAGGCAATGGTCTTTCATGTTTTTATGCTGCAGCACAAACTAAATCGAAACACATGTTTCTGTGGCTTATAGTTTAATAAAGAATTTCCCACGTGTTGAATGTATTTAGACTAAGAATGTACAGTTTACTCCGGTGTCATCTTCAATGTTATACAGTTTCTTTGCTGCTTTCTGTTGCTTAAGCTGTGCCAAATGCTGTTACAAGTCACTACTTTCCTTTCTCATGGGCAGTGTGTTTTTGTCTTTTCCTCTGTAAATTGTTCTCTTTGGAAGAATTCAGTGTTATGGTTCTTCACAATCACTGGAGTTATTATTGCAGTTTGTTTTCAACAGGTACAAAGATACTGAAGTGCTTCCTTTGCTGAAGATGTTGCAAAACAAGCTCTCCTCAGTTTTCATTGTGACTTAACTTTAATGAGGGAGTAGAGTGGAATTATGAAATTTCTTCTTCACCACTTTTTTTCCCCCTCCCTCAGTGAAGTTTGGTTGATCTTGTTTTTACCATCTAATCTGTGAAAATTAATTCTAAATAATAACTTGACATTCAGTTGACTTGAGTGTGAAAAAGATGAGGAAAGGCATATTTATTCTCAGGAGAGCCTATTTTTAATATGGAACAGAATTCTTCTCAGTCTCCCATAACATTATTGTTCTCTGAATCTGTGAAGTCTTAGGCGGCAATATTAGATTTTTCCTTGTGTGCAGTTGTCACTCTTGGTTATCTGTGTATTTGAGTAGATTGGAAATTTTGCAAAGAAAAAAATTGGGAAACATTACGTTTATTGAGTCAGAACCAAGCCTGAGCTGTTTGTTTTAATCTGGAACACCCCAGGTCTGACAAACTTCTACCCAGTCTAGATCAGGATATCTACAGATACCTTCAATTTGTGTTGGTCTGTCAGAGGGTTGGATGTAAATAAGACAGAAAGAAGTGTTTAAGGTCCTGATTCCTGTTGATCTTGGTAGAAAGTTAGGATTATTAGTGTTTCATTGGACTTAGACCGATATGCTTATTGTTTTGTTTTGGTGGGAAATAGCATAAAAATTCCTGAGGTGCCTGGAGGAACGGGTTGTAAGGACTTTGCATAGGCTTCTTCTATTTTATTCTTGAGATAAGGGGAGGAAAGAAAGTTTTGGCATGTGGATGCTAGAAGTACTTTACATGAAATTATCTTAACAGAGGAGATGAAATGAGGATGTTTAGAAAGCAGTAGGTACTAGTTTTGCCATGAGACATCACCATGAAGAAACATCAGTTTGCTTAAGGTGCGTTTGGTATTCCCCACACTGTGAATCTCGAGGGTCATTCAGAATCATCTATTCTAAGTAAGAAAACCAAGCCCCAAGTTTGGCTTATATTAACTCAGATATAATCTTTGCCTGTGAATCATTTTGTTTGAATATAAATTCAACCTCCTGCATAACTCTTTGAGGGTCCTAGGCTGAAATTTGTTATGGTTGGACTCAATGGTCCTGAGGGTCTCTTGCAACTGAAATGATTCTATAACATTTTGGACTGAAAGAAATTTTAGAACACCCTGTGGAAATCTAGAAAGCAAGTGCTAAAACACAAGAAAAGTACCCGCTTTTATTTAAAGGGCATTGAGGTCTGGGTGTTTTCTGTACCCACTCTGACAGACTGTGGAATGATCTGTGGAATGAGCAGGAGACGTGCTAAACATCCCTGCTCAGTCATGTCATTTATTTCATCCTACATTCATCTGCAATGATGTCATGCTAGGCTGTAACCTGTTCTGGTTGTGGACCTTGTAAGTTAATTAATGCTCTTCTGTTGCTATTTATACGTGTTGTTGTAATTTTGACCCTTTGAGACACCATTTTTTAAAAGATAATATTTAAGAGCAAACATGCTTTAACATTCCATTTGGTATTTATGTTAATTTAAATTCAATTTGTTCTCTGGGGTTTTGAGCTATTTTTAGCCTGGTTTCCTGAGGAACTGAAGTTTAGAGGATGGCTGTATCTATCCATCTGTCTTCCACTGAGCGTTTTTGAAGCCAGTGATCAACTATCCCAATTTGGTCAAGAGAGTGAGGTCTCGGTGCTGTTAAGCTCTGGCAAGTTTCTTTAATAATAGCCTTGGTTTGGTAGAGAAGAGACACAAATGAGTACCCCGTGTAAAGGAGAAGGTGCAAGATAAACTCAGCAGTTGTGTTGTGTTTGGTTTGGTGGGAAAGCAGCCGAGCCACGACTCTGCCACTTCTCGCTCATGGGGTAGTGAGAGAACATAAGCAAGAGACGAGGTTGCTGTGGCTGGGAGGGAACTGGGAGTATTTATGTTGTGAAAAGGGAGCTGTGGATTATCACAGCTGGGGGGATGCATGGAGATTATGGACAAGAACCCCATGTTCTGTGGGAATATCTAGCAAGAAATATGTAGGGCATCAGTTTTATTGCTCTTGAAAGCTGCTTGCCTTCAACAAGGGAAGCTATTGTATGGACACTATTCATATTCCTGGAAGCCTGGAAAAACATGTAGCTTATTCTTCATGTTGGAAGAGGGGTCTTGAATGTGGCACACAGGCTTTTATATGGAGAATTTGCACCTACGAAACAAGTGATCTCAAGGGCCTTTAGAAACAAGTTGGGCTTTGTGTTCCCTTAACCCCCCTATATAAATGAAGTTAGGATTTATTTCTCTTTGGGAAACTAGGAACAAGGGAAGAAATGAGACCCAGAATTTTGGTTATGAATGGTAATGTGATTGTGGAAACAAGTTGTGAGCTGGGCTCTTAAAGTCAGCTCTCAAAGACACCACGCCTAGTGATGATTTTTTTAAAAAGTTTCCTAGCGAAGTTCGTGCCAATAGATTTTACTACTAGAAGACAGTTCTCTGTTTTCAGTGACTGAGATTGAAGTATGTATGTATTGAAGTAAAGCAGAGATTTTAACTTTTCAGGAGTTCACCACCTTTTGCTTGGTATTTAAACACTTCTGAGAAGCTCAGTTTCTAGATAATCAATAGCTATGATACTCGTTAAAGGAAAAACATTTCCTCTACATGGAAAAACACATTAAATAAGTTCCACGTGCTCCTACAAAGGGAGGATTAGCATTAAGAATCATCACATGGCCTCTGCAATTGTGCTCATCATAAAACACAGGATATGAGTTTTGTTGAAATGCCTGTCAGCTATGATACTCTGTTTCGTAAGCTGTGTTACTTTCTTGGGCTTTGCACTGCCTTCTAGTTATGTGAATGCTTATAGACAAAAAGCATCACACAAGACTAGAATATGACACTGCATTTTTGTATCTCCTCCTCTTGTATAAACCATGTGTGCGTTTATCTGTCTAATTAACGGGTAAGCTTGTAGAGAAGCTTCCACGACAGGTTGACACTCTGTGTTTCAAGCTGTTTTGGTAAATTTTGTTTTACTTTACAGAAATAATTTCATGAGGAACAGAAAAAAAGTAGATTTTGGTTATAACCAACTAGAAAAGCAAGACAAAGCTAGGTTTCAGTTTCTCTTCTTTACAGATGATTACCTCTTCAGTTTTCAGAATCCAGATCAAAACCACTTCTTACAAGCCTTAAGTTGGCTTGTGTATCCATTCAACTCAAAGGAGTTGAATAAGGAGCTGGATAATTTCCTCGTTTGAAGAAGGAGCTGGATAATTTGTAATGGAAACTTAAAGATCATGCAGTAGTCAGCTGAAATGCAGAAAATGAGGTCGTGGTTTTTGACCTACAGTTGATTCTGCGTTGCCCTGTTGCATCACTGAAATGCATTAGTAAAATTCGGTGCATGTTTAGTTTCAAGCGTTTGGAGCTTTTATAAGTCTTTTATTTTACTGCTTACTTCTGCAGTCAGACTTAGGATAGTTATCCTAATTGATCTTTATGTGTACCTCATGTACAAACACAGATTCTAGGAAATATTAACAAATCAGTCTGCTGTACAGATCTGTCTGAAGTAAAGTTCTGTCATTGGTGAGCTTGTCTTATGGAAAAGCTTCTAATTTCTGGTAGTAGATCAGGATTTAGTCCAGTCCAGGAATAACACCTCTTGTTTGTGGTTTTGGGTTTTTTTTTGGTAAGGCTGTTGTTTTAGCTGAACCGGCTCCCTGAATTTCTTTGCTAGCCAGAGAATTTCTGCCGTGTATGTGAAATTGGTGAGGCTAATCTGCAATGTTGAAACTCGAGAATTAGTGAGAAGTGGGGTCCAAGAGCCTGGGAGATGTGGGTTTGACCTCCTATCCTCTTGGTGCTGAAAGTTTGTTCTCCCATTGTATAGCCCAACTTGTTGAGTGAACTATCACTGGAAGATAGCTCTGCATGGAAGGTCTCCTCCTTGTTTCCTTGTTGCCTTCTCCAGGAGGACATCTGATTGTCCTTCTGCTGTGTCTGGAGGTTGTTATTGACCTGCCTGGGAGAGCAGCAAGAAAGCTGAAAGAAGAGAAAGTGTGGGGTTAAGCTAGAAGAGCTTTGGGAGGCACTTTTCTGACCCAGAAAAGCACCTGCAACTGCCCACCCTGGACGTGGCTGGCTGCTTTTCCAGAGGAAAGGAAAGGAGGTGCAGGCACTGAACAGCGTCGTTTGAAGTGGGGTTATATATGGGGCGTTACAGGGTCAAGCAGTTGTCATGGTGCCATGTTTCGGACAGAGCAGCCCTTCTGCATCCGTGTGCTGTGGTCCCCGGCTCTGCTGCCATCAGTAGGCCGGCAGGACCCAGCGGGATGAAGGGCAGGGCGCTGTGCGGTGAGGGAAGAGGCCGAGATCCTCACTGCCTGTGTGGATGAAGAGCTCAGCTGTGGAACAGAGTAAGGAGGAAAGTAAAAAATGTTTATTAGTTGATTTCTTCCTGGTTTTGTTCTGTCTTTCTCCTATCTTAAATATTCTGTCCATCTGCTGTGCTTTCAGTTCTGTCCCATTCAAGGCTTTAAGCTCAGACAAACCCATGTCTTACCATGAAATGTGCTCCTGACAGTTACTTTCAGGTATAACCACACTGCAATTCTTGAAGATAATGAGTGTAGCCAAAGGGATGAGGACACCAGGCGGGAAAGGAAGATTATTGTAGAGGAAAAGGAAGGTGGGGGATGATCAGAGTGTTAAATCAGAACGTCCCCTGTGAAGACTGTTGGTTCATGCACACCTGTGTCAGATGTATGTCTGCTCCACAAAAAATGGCTTTTTCAGTGTAGAAGATAGCTTAGCCTGGAGGGGTGAGGCTGAGCTTTTTGCTTTTGCCAGCTTCAAAACACTTTCCTTACCAACAGGTATTTAAAAATTTCATATTGTGTTTATAAGAGAATTTCTCCCATCATTTACTTGTGAAAACTCAGTAAACTGAAACTTATATTTAAATGCCTGTTTGAGAGTTCGTTGATCAAATTACCAATGTACCAACTTTATTTTTTAAAGAAAATTGAATATGCTGAATGTATTATTATTTCCTGGGCTGCTTGATTACATATAAAACTTACAAAAACATTTTTCACGTTTGTCAGATAAATATTACTACCAGAGGATAAATACAGTTATGTGCAAATACATTGGCAGTTCCATATCATTAGAGACGTGTGTACTGACTGGCAGGTGCATGGGCAGAAAATGATATTTAAAGACATGCTGAGAACCAAGTGCTAAGTATATGCTGATAGTAGCAGGGCCTTTGCCACAAAGCTTGATGTCGTGTTAGCAACATATATGGGCTGTAAACATTAGCACTTAACACAAAAATGAGCAGAAACAAAGATGACAAGTATGAAAGTTTAACAGTCCTAGCCTGACATTTCCTCATTTATTGAATGTCTAAACTTACCACCGTTACTTTGCTTCAAAAAGGAGACTTGTGTATTTCCGATATTTGATATCAAATCCATTGTACTGGATTTCTGTCGATGCATTTACCTAAGCTGTAATTTGGCCCAGAATTAATATTTGAAGGCTGCAGCTACTCTCGAAGCTGAAAAAAAAATCTAGAATGAATTGCATTTCTTTATCAAATACATATTGTATATTGTACACTTTTCTATTTCTTTCATACTGGTTTCTTCTGCTCTGAAGCTGTAGAGGCAGTTAAGCAAGAAGTTTTGAAGCTATCAATAGCCACTACTTACATTTAATGTCATTATTCAAATCTTTACCCTCCCATCTAGGCTTTAAAAAATCCTTTAGATGATTGAAAGCTCAGCTGACAAAATTAATTGTATTTTTTCCGTTACAACACTTGCTGCTATAGGAAGGTAAGGAATCAAATATTTCTGCTGATTTTTTTAAGAGCTAGGTAATTTTTTACCGTATTAACAGCTATGTATGCTAAGGTAAATACAAGAAAAATCAAAATCTAATCAAAATAAACCAGGGCATAAAGTAGTTGTGTTAAGGAAGCTGAGAAGAAATCTGTGTTCTCTTGGACTGTAAGCTCGGTAGATCATAACTAGCTGGGAGGTGACTAAAGGCTTTGCTCTCCTCTGCAGGGTCACATCAGAGGCAGGGCATTGAGATGGATAGACTGTTGATAGGATTTGCCATATTGGATCACGCTTTGAACTGTGTGCTTCTTTTCTCGCCCATTACAAGCAGGCAGACTGGACACAAAGGCTGTATTGAAATAGAGGTTAGCTTATATATAGTACAATAGTTAAGAATAGCTTCTGTTTCATGAGAAATACAGTCAGAGAGTGTCATTTTTGTTATCTGTAATGAGGATCTGTTCGGTTCAGATTTTGTATTGGGACGTTTCACAATTATTTTCCAAGTATTTCTGAAAATTAAGAATAGAATCAACACAAAGGTGAAGGTTGAATAGATACATTTTAAGTGTTTGAAGCTTATACTTTTACATTGGAGAGTAGATGAGGTACATGGAGAGGAGAAAATAATAGCAGATTTTATTGATTTCTGGGAAAAAAAAATCCTTACTGTTCCTTAGTTCTTCTTCCTGGAGAGAATATAAATTGCTGGTTAGGGCTTTAAAGGCTGAACAGAATGCATTCATAGCTTTTCAAAATATTTTTGGATTTGCTTTCAAAAATCCAGGACTTGGCATTTTCATAGATCTTAGAGATGATAGATTTTCATCTTTCAGCTAACTTTGTTGATCAGCTTCCTTTAGTTCAAGAATTCAAAGAATATCAGCATGGCAAAGCTAGATGGAGTTAGCAGAGGAATGGGAAAGCAGGTTGATCTGGTAATGACCTTGAGGTTTTGAACTGGAGTATTACATCAGTGCTGCCTGTGCTGTCAGCATTTTGGAGGCCGAGCTCCCTGGGATGATTGTAAGAAGTTCTTTACAAATGACAACTCTTCCACATGGTGTGCTTCTCTGTTTTCTGTCCATGCATGCAGGGGCACCACCACCATCAGCTGGGTGCAATTTTCCTGTACCTTATAATTCTGCTGTCTTCTGATAGATGTTCAGTGACCAAACTCGGATGTGCTTTTCAAAATAGTCAGTAATCCAAAGTAATTCGATGATGATCCAGGTGTATTCAGACTCTTGAGGCTCAGAGCAAGCACCTAAGGTGAAGACACAGGAGTGAGTGGCCACCAGTAGAAATGGATGTGCCTTTGTCAGCTCCAGCACTGGAAAGTGGCCGTTCCATCCTAGTGGTGTCACTGGCCACCAGCACCTGGAAGAGCTGCTGAGACACAGGGCTGTGTCCTGGCCCCGATCTGGTGAGATACTGACCCTACAGCTCTTGCTAAAGCGGGAAAACAACCCGAGTGATGACAGTGACAAAGAAAAGGCGTTTCTGCCAAGTCAAACACCCAGCATATTTAGAGAACATATAACAAGATATTTTATTTGCTAGATCTAGCAATTTGAGAGGCCAAAACGTGTGTGATCTGCTTATATGAGCACCACAGTCCTTGCAGGATCTAATGAGATAATTAGATAATAGGCTTCCAGCAGTTGCTTTTGTTATACCTAGTTACGAAAAGGGGAGGAGGTGGCTTATAGCATATCAGGAAGTGATATAGAAATAAACAGAAAATAGAGATAAAATCAAAAAGCTTAAGTTATCATGGAAAGGAAAGGATTGCACCCCAAAACCCTAAACTCTTTGATTACTCAGCATTATGTTCTCATTTGCTTGTGGCTTATTAGAGGACAGGGTGGCAAAACTGAGCTAATTCCTCTCAGGGAATGTTTAAAGGCCAGATTTCTAAGGATATTACAAGTCATTCCTGACAAGGAAAAAGACATCTCTTGTCCTAAATGTTTGTGTTAGTGTGAGGGGTTTTTCATTTGTTTGTTTCTAGGAGAACCAACCAAATGTTAACAGTGTAGATGAGAAAGAGCAAGTCATCAGTAACTCACTTTGCTGCCTTGTCTTACAGAACGTGTGATTTTCAGAGACCGCACAAAAAATAAAAATAGTATAAGCAGGTTCTGTTACCTGTTTACCGTCTTTTTTCCACCAAACCACCTTGCAGACTTTCTTTAGTCTAATTTTCACCATTTTCCTTATTCCTATCCATTTATTAGCTTTTCTTCCATTCCGTTCAAAACTCATATGCATAATGCAGTCTCTCCGCAGGGCGCTTATTCTGTCTATATTTAAATCTCTCCTGTCTCAGTTCATTGAAAGAGAATCTTCAAATTATATATATATATATATATATCTCCAATTTGTTCCATTTCCCTTACATCCTTTATACTGCTTTGTCTAGCTTTAGGTTTTGGCTTATTCTAAGACAGTATGTCCCGTTTTGAAAAACTAGAAAGACTTTTGCATGTGTCGTTAGCCTCTGTAAACTGACAGCTGAATACTGAAGCATGGTTGAGGGAAATGGGAGCACGACTAAGTTGCTGCCCACTGGAGAAAAGAGAGTGGCAATGGTGCTCCAAGACAAAGCTGTTCAGGTTACCATGATAATTTTTCTAGCAAGCAGAGTTGGTTGAATACATTTACCAGCTGCAGACACAGTAAATGAGCCATAGATCGTGCCCACTAGGTTGGATGGTTTCAGGGAGGAGGATGAAATTTGCAGTGACATTTCTGCGTGTATTAGAGCAAAGCTCAGTCTGTAAAAGGAGTGAAGGAATCTGCTCATGGGTCCTGTCCTGTGGTGAAAGCATATAGAAATATGGGAAAATTACAATTGTCACAGTCTGTGGATTGCCCCAAACATATGACACTACACATGCATTTGCCTCAGATATTAAAACAAAGCCAAAAAACAAAACACCACCACAAAACAAAACAACCCACCCACCTTTTTCCTAGAAATAATTTGTTATTTGAGGCAACTGGTGTCACTGGGTAGCTGCAAAGCATGTGCTGTCTCTGGCATCTCTAAGAGCTTCCTTTTCAGATCCAGGGTGGTATTTTGAAGTTTGTGTCTGTTAGCTCCTGCCTCATGTCCATCATCTCCCAGCTCCCTACAGCTTCTGCCAGGTATGACCCTTGTCCTTTGGGCAAGTTCTCTTGTTCTCTTGTCCAACTTGATTGTACAACCTCAGGAAATAATTCATCCATGTCTGTTTGCCCCGTAAGCATTCACACTGCTTTCCTGGGCTGAGTACAGGGGGCAACTTTCATCCTGTCTAGCCCATCCTTTGAGAAATGCTAGTTCAGAGTAATCTGGCACTGCTTACCTGTTACCTCCTGCTCAGATCACAGTTCCTCATTATTTAGATTCACTTAGTGGCTTCCTGCCTCAGCTGTGGGATCGTCTCTCCGCTCGAGGATTCCTCTGGGAGCTCTGCTCAGTGCACGTAAGATATACCGCTCACTTTATGAGAGGCCTCTCTTGTTGTCTGCACATTGTGTGTTACGGCTCCTCCGGGATTCAGCTGCAATAGTTAAGTGTTACAGCAATGACTTACAGCCTCCTGGTCTTATGTATAGATCACTTAATTGCATTTGAATGCCTGATGTTTACAGGCTTAAGAGACGTTTCTCTTTCATGAAAAGAGGTATTTTTCAAATTAAAGCCCCAATTAGATTTTTTTTAAAACCTGTGTTGGAACATACCCACTGTTGGATAAGTATCATTTGTTTCATATGTTACTGCACGTACTGAAGCCTTTCTCAAGAGCTGTATGAAAAGATGATACTTTGTTCTGATCCGAAGTTGGATCACTTGGAGAAACATTTTCTGCATGAAATGAGGAATTGTTCTGCATCAAGGGAAATGAATTAAGAGGAGATTTTTTTTCCAGTCTCTTAATCCATTACACAAGAAGGAGCATTTATTTCAGTCCGAAAGTATAAGATCTAGTCAGTAGATTATGTGACTTTTGTTGTTGTTTATCCACTAAAAGACTTGAGGGGAAAAATGCGATAGTGAATGCTTGTTGGTGAGATCCTTTTCTCTTGGAGAACTGAGCCAGAGCCTAAAGTAAAAGTGACATGTTCTTGTACTCGCGAATGTTTTTTTCAATGGTTAGTAACAAAAATATCTTTTTAAACATGAAAGAATTTTAATTAAACTTGCAACAGCAGGTTGTAGTAGGCAGGAATGTGACTTCTGGTTTAAGTGCGATGGTGTGTTTAAAAAAAAACACACACCAAAACTGGAGAATTGCTTTCTCTCAAGCACAATAAAATTAAATTTGCTAGTAGTATGGACAAAAATCTCACAAGTCTGGCTGAAGCAAAAACAGGTGTTGACCTTTGCGTAAAGACACAGCAGCACTTAAAGTGTTCCAGGCAGGATTAATTCCCACTTAGACACAAATTTAAGGGTTTTGGGGGATGGGGCACTGGAAGGAGACAGATACATAAATAATTGCCTCCCGATCTGGAATTTCCTCTTGGTTCATGGCCAGCTGGGGGAGTGGATGTCTTGAGGCAGGACAGCGTGTGGTAGTTTTTCTCATCATTAACAGTCAAGAAAGTTTGTCCTTTAACTTAGTGTTAATGGAGAAAATACGTTGAACAGTTAAAAATTGAGCCGTCCATGAGTACGTTGTGTTTATGCACCAAACCGCATATTTTAAATGCATTATCCTAAATTAGTCATTAAAAATTGTTACCTTTGACAGGAAGGAGGCGTATTTCACCTGCAGTGTTTCCTTACATACACAAGACCTATTTTACTACATACTTAAATAACTATGTAGTATAGTATTGATACCACAGATTTTGTTAAGTGCTGGTGTGCTGCATGTGCTAACGTGTGTGCATAAATGTGGCCACCTTTGTAACTCTGTAAAATGCAGAGGCCTCTGACGTTGGGGACAGGCCTTGCTGGATCAGGGCCTGGGGGAGCAGGTTGTCTGTAGTAAAGTCTGAAGTAAATACAGGTCACTTAAAAAAAAAAAAAAAAAAGCGCTATTTTATTTAGGTGCAAATTGAAGGAATATCAGGCTCAGTTTGCTGCCCCACAGCTGCCCCACTCTTGGCTGGAGTGGTGGGACAGGCCCTGGCTACTAGGCCTTGCCCTGCTGCCCCATGGGGATCCCCCACTTGCCATGGTGCCCCAGCACATGTGAGGCCACCAGGCAGTGCTGCTCCTTGACACTCTGAGACCAGACTGCTAATGTTTATTGCAGCCGGTAGAGCAAGAAGGGTTTTGTAAGCAAAATACAGCACAAAGCCTAGGGATATACCCTGCTCTTCTGTGCCGTGCCCCTGCCCTGGTTTGTCCACAGCTTGCAGGGGGTCAGGGGACAGTGGATCTGGCTGATCTCGGTGTACCTTCTGCAACCTCACCGCTGACTTCTTTCAGGGATTTCTCACTGCTACATCTCTCAAGTGCTGACGAAGGAGCTGTTACCATTTTCCAATATGCACGATGGGAGTAGGAGGGATGTAGGTTGCTTTCTGTTGTCACACTGCTTTCAGTGCCAGGAGCCCCATTCCGGCTCCCTTCAATTACTCTGAGTCAATGCCTGACTTTCTCCTGAGCCATTTCTATTTAATCCTGCTCCCTAACCTTCAGGAAGAAGCTGTCTTTCTCCTCCACTGCTCACCTCCTCCACTACTCTCCTCCCCCACACCCTTTAAATGAAAACTCATTCACTAGCTTTCCATCCCTAGCAGAAGATAGAGGAGTTTAAGAGACTTAATTACTGAATATGTGCTGCAGTAAACACAGAGATCATTGATTGCAAAATTAAACCTTGGTGAGTAAAAAACTTGCATTGCATGTGTGGAAAAATTAATGCTGTGTGGATCTCAAATAAAGCCAATTAAAATAAATCAGTGACTTGTAGAAGGACTACTGTCTGCTGCTAATCAAAGCTGTTACTCTAGAAAAAACTCTGATTGTGCTCATTAAACAAGTTACTTCCTACATGGCAAGACACTCGTATCTTCAATAAACTACTTATCTATATTCCATCTTCAGTTTTCTATTGCCAAAACTCCATGGATTCTGTGTAACAAAACATGTAAGGTGCGTCAATACTGTATATTTAAATATATATATTTATATATAAATATATATATTTAAATATAAATATTAAATATTTAAATAACCCCAAACAAGTAATGAACAAGAGGTGTGATGAAAGACTGCATTATTGCAAACCTTTGTCTTCTTCATTGTTCAGTCTATGGGAATAGAAATAATTACCATTTTGGCTGCAAATAATGTGCTTACCCATTAAATTGCCTTGAGACAAGACCCTCTGTATGTTGCTGTCTGCCGTATGCCTCCCTGTAGGGAACAATGTCTGCATAAGATCACTACATAAAACACACACTTTGCACATAAGATTTATATAGTAAATTTTACCTATTCCTGGAATCCTTCAGTTATTAATGATTACAATTATTAGGGTGTGAGAGCCACAGCAGCAGTCCCTCATTCCCATCTTCACATCCCGGCAGTAGCAGCATCCCTTTAGCAGCAAGCTCAGATTTCCAGGTTTCTTCATCTTGTCCTATTCTTTCCGTTCCACCTTTGCATTCCCCTCAAGTCAGCGATCCTAATTCTGTCCTGTCAACTGTCTAACACACTGCTGGCTTTCAGCCTAGGCATGTGTGGTATAATGCAGTTTGCCAGTACTGCATTGCAAACCACATTTGAAATGGTTTCCTTGGTATATTTTGATTCTAGGGCCCAGTTATCAATGTGTGGGATAAACAGCAATTCTTTTTCAGGTTATACTTGAGGAGTCTAAGTTTTTTTTGCAGTTGTTTTCAGGTCGGGTTAGATTACTTTCGTAGATATTATATACTTTCAAATAGTAATTTAAAGATGAAGGTCCTAAATAATTTCCAGTGTTCTTCCTTCAAAGGTAAACTCATTGAAAGAAAGTTGTTTAAGCTTTTGGTTTTCTCCTGAAATTGTAGACCTTGTGTATTACAACTTACCTTGGGTACTCCAGACTTCTGTTGATGGGTTTGTGTGAAGCTATTCCGACAATGAAAATGTCAAGGAAGATACGTGCCATTCAAAAACATTTGTGAGAGAAGTACTGAAGAAAACAGTTTCTGGAGCCTACAGGAGGAGTCATGAATGGTGCTGCAGAAAAAGAAAAAGACAACTGTAGAAGTGATTTGCCTCTGTATGCAGGAGATGTCAACCAGCTTCCCTGTCCTTCAGGTTTCTGATTGAGTAGAAAGACGAGTAGTACTGTGAAAATCAGAGGAACGGTGAGTGGCATCCTCACGAGTGCTCATTTACACATTGCGATAAGGGCTTGCAGGTACTTCAAGCTTTCAAGGCCATACTTGGTGTTGATAAACAAAATGCTTCTTTTTTGAACATCAGAGGGTGTCAACAACTTGTGTTCTGTGAACATAGTCCTATCTAGAAGAATTCAGTATTTGTCTCTCTTTCTCCTGAACGTTTGCTGCATGTTTGGAGAGCAAATCCAGCCTCTTGAGAATGAGCCAATGTGGCTCTGTATACCTGGTGAGTGGTCCAGTCCCTGCTTCTCCCGGACCTTTGTTTCCTGGCCCCTGTAGTGGACGTCTGTGCAGGCGGCGTGGCTTTGCAGTGGGACACAGTGTCCTTTGGTGGAGCATACAGTGAGACCTGAGAGGTAATTTTAGCTCAAACAATGGCCTCCTGTGTTGCCAATCTGATAACAGCCATCCTGGTTTACGGAGATCGCTATCTATTTTACGCTTTGTGCACTGTCAGTCTTTTGCATGTTGAAAATCAAATACCATTTGTATAAAAAAACACAGTGAAAAAAATAGTTTCGTTCCTGTTGAGAACTTTTAAATTTACAGTACTAAATATCATATGTTTTTACTGACTGTCGTAATTTTTTGCTCCATGAACTTGCGGGAGGAAGCACTGTGCAGCATCTTGCGGAGAGGAAGCTGCTTGTTCGCCGCCCTGACCTCGGAGCGTCGCCTGGCAGCTCATCTTCAGCTGCTTCCTATGGCTTTTCCCACTGCTGAGCCCTTCCTCTGGGGACCGATCACACTGGGCTGATGTGACTTCTGCCTCGGGATGCACAGCGTCTGCTCGGCCTCTGTGCAGCCCGGGAGGTTTTCAGAAGCTGTTTGCCAAGTGACATCAGCACAGCGGCTTCTCT
Organism: Pampusana beccarii; assembly: GCA_013399365.1. Taxonomy (NCBI): domain Eukaryota; kingdom Metazoa; phylum Chordata; class Aves; order Columbiformes; family Columbidae; genus Pampusana; species Pampusana beccarii. Next base: position 90,931 of record VWYH01008408.1, read on the forward strand.
CTGATGCGGAGAGCTGAGGATGGGTTCCCAACCACAGAGATGCAGCCTCCGGCATTCTTACCGCCCACCTCTAGCTGGGTGTTTGGTGTTACAACGAGCTGCTGTGAGCCACCCTTCCCACATCAGCTCCAGCTCGGGGTGGAAAAACACTGGTGGCCCAAGGCAGGGGAGAGCAAGGACAATGATCCAGAGAGGTACTCATGCTGTCAGGGGTCCCTGGGTACCTCAACCAGGTCCTAGGCTGCAGTCCTATCAAACTCAAATTCTCTTAATCCTGCAGCCTGTGCTACTGTTTCTATAAAGCATCCATTGCCTATTCATGAGAATAGAAGCCTCTGAAATCCTATTTGTATGATTAAAATCACTCCAACCCAGTAGCATGGGGTTACTCTTGCCCACCCCTGTGATACACTGAGGTGTAACCAGAGACTGTTTCTGCTTGTGGTGCGGAAACAACTGGTGAGCAGGAGCCGTCTCATGCTTTTGTACCATCTTTTACTAATTAAAGGCCAATTTGCAGCTGCCTTAACTGGCAAAATGGAAGCTATAATAGCTCTGCCATCTTCAGACATTTTAAAAAAAATTAAATAGATTGCAGTGCAGCTTGCCTTGAAAATCCACTTTTCAAATATGTTCTTTGCTGTTTGACTGCTTAATATGTATCCCATAGTCTTACTATACATTGATGCACTGACAGCTTTAGATCTTGATATGATACATGAGAATATTTTGCCAGTGAGAAGCAATGGCATCTGTGTTACAGGTCTGGTAATTTGCAGTCTCAAGTTGCATTCCTGTCAGTAAGAGCATGACATTCTGTCACGCCCTTAACAAAGAGGAAATTAAATCTAAAAGTCTTCACATTTCAAATATTGAAAGATGGTAAAGATCTACTGTGAATTGCCTCAGGAAACAAAAAAAAAAAGGCATCCAGTCCTTTTTTTCGTATACCTGAGCATAATAATTTAGATATCTAAGCCCATTCCTTGTTGGACAAAGACTGCAGAATCAAGCTTTACAGTCGCTTATTGAAAGTCTGCTGCAGTATCAAGGTGTGATGTGATGAAATCAAGACAAAGAGCAGCTCATGCTGCCTTTTTCTTTTCCTTTTTTTTTTTGGATTCTGTGTTGCTCAAGCAGCACTTAATGGTTACTGTGGTCTATTCCTAACCCCTCCACACGAAGAATAAATTGTCAGGGATTTCTCAGCCTTCTGAATGCAACTGATCTCACAACAGTGTGTGGTTTTGCATTATTTTCTTCAATACTCTTTTAAGAAGGTCTGTAGGAGAGGTGGATTTACTGTAATGGCGGCTAAGTAGTTTAACTTAATCCTGAATAAACAAACAGATGCTCTCACCGAGGACCTGGCATCTGGGGCTGTCAACATTTATTACGGTAAGGCTCAGAAGAGATAAAATTATCATTAGCCTTCACAGAAACACCATGGATACATTTTGAAAGGAATGTACTTCAAACTGCAAGCTAGCCCCTCAGAGAAACTGCTTCGGATAGTTAGGTGCCTGTATTAGTAATGACCCAAACAAAAAGCTGCTTTCCTCACTTGGTTCATCCTTCACAGATCAGATTTTATGTGTTTCTGGTTCTTCCCTGAGGGCCAAGGCTGAAATAGGAGTGTGCTTACAATTGTACGCATATGCATTTGCAGTTGTGTACCTGTGCATCCTGCTACGAGTTTATACTCAAAATTTTCTCTGTGGCTTCTGATGGTTTCTTCTAAAAAAATCTCCGTTAAGGAAACTGAATGTCATTTAGTAATTAGCTGGGGTTTGGTGTAGGGAGCAGCCATATGGCAGCAGGCTGGGGTGCAGCACCCATGGATTGCCAGGTCCAGGGGATCATGTTGAGCATTTTATTACATACGTCTGTATAAAATACCAGGGTCTAGGATTATTCAAACTTTCAGGCCATCAGTTTTAAGCCTGTATCCATCAAAACTCCTAAATCCACAACTATATGCTTTGTTTAATTCAATGAGGTGGTAGGGTTTTTCTCCCTGTGATCACTGTTCTCGTCGATGGTTTAAATAGAGAACTTCAAACCCAGCTTTCATCCCTAAGAAAGGTATTTTAGCAAAATTTGTTTAAGTATTTGAACGTGAATTTATAATAAAAATAATAGGTTTAAAATTGGCTCTTAAGTATTTCACTGAGGGGTAATATCGCTCATCCCATCCCTCAAAAATACTTGGATTTCAGTGGTTGGACTGTTATTCTGTATAAGCCTGGGCTTAAGAGTCATACTGCAGTTCCTGTGAGAGAGGAAATGTTTTCTGAAGAAATTTCTTTTCCTTCAACCCATATGATCTCCCTCTTTTATAGTAAAGCTAATGTTTTCGGGAATTTGCCAGGAACACTCGTGCAGGGGGATTGTTGACTGCTGCTGTTTGTGCCGTGCGTGCTGCAGCCTGGGTCAGAAAGCTGCTCTGTGTGTTTTACATCTGAAAGCCAAATATTCAGTGGAACTTTAAGCCGTCCCAAGGTCTCATCTCCTATTTATAGCTGTCCTCCCCCCCAAAAAAGAAAGCATATATATACATCTCAAAGCAGTTCTGACCTCCTGAAAGTTTGGAGAGTTGTCTGTGATGTATTCAAACTGGGACTTACAGTGAATTTTCCCATAATATATTAGCTGAATGGGTTTTGATTGCGTTATGCACGAGAGGGAAGGGTGACTTTCTGGTCAAGCTTTTCCTGAACGGCTATGCTTGATAGACTGGAAAGTATTTTTATTAAGAATTCCTTACCAAGATTAGTCTTTTTTTTTTGTTTTGTTTTCTTTTTTCTTTTTCTTTTTTTGAGTATCTGTAGCAGGAGCCTGAATACTGGAAAATAGTTTGAACTCAAAAATGTCTCACTGCATCAGTGGACTTTTGTTCTTGATTTCCTATAAAACTGAAATTCAAAATTGTTTCTGAATCCTTTCTGTCGAAGAATGACCATAGAACACAGATTTTTGCATTGAGCAAGTCAGAACAATTTTGATAAAACGTTTGGAAACGGTGTGAAATTTCCTCTCAGCATCTTCTGAGAGCTCTCCAGTCTGCACTGCTTCTGTTTTCTTCTTGCTCACAGTTGGCAGTACCTTCTGCCAGAGGTAGTTGAATTAAAGTCAATAGGCTAGATTATGTCCTGAGGACTTGACCCACAGTGATTGTGGTACGTTGCTGAGCAACCTTGCAGGACTCCCAAGGAATGAACTGTGCTTAGGGAGCCACAATTTACTCTTTTTTTTCTTTTTTTTCTTTTTTTTTCCCAAGGGTTTTAGCAATTTGTTGCCAGTAAACTGCTTCTACTTAGCTTTTTTCCAGTACTTGCTCAGTTCTAAACCTGAGCTGTTCTCTAGTGACCTGTCCTAGGAGAAGCAAATGGGGACCTGTCTCCCAGTCCCCCACACATTTGCGTTCCAGCAAAGAGCAGAAAGGGGCTACTTACAGCTCTTGTTCAGGAGCCCGCCAGATCAAAACCAGTCTTGAAAGGGCTGAGTTGCTCATTAGTGGTAAAAAGGCAAATTACAGTCCAGGTTAACATTTTTGATAAAAAACAGACTTTTTTTTTCTTTGCCTGTCTACCAAGGCAAGCAACTTTTTGGTTTTTCTTTGAGGAAGTTGTTTGCATGAAGTTCATATTCTGTGGTTCTTTGTGTTATGAGCTGGAAAGAGTCAGTTCTTTCAAGGCCAGATTTACCGCTGAGCTTTGTGAGGGAAATAATTATTTTCAGAATAAAGTGACTTTTATTTCAGATCAGCGTGTCTGCAGGGAGAGTGAAGCTATTCCAATGTAGTTCATTTTTCAATACCTCATCCCATTAACTTCTCCATATAAAGGGGGCATCCGTTCTAGCATTCTTCAGGAGCTGTGCCACCGCTGTTGGAACTCAATGCTCGTTTTGTCAGAACAGTTTGTAGAGCAAACCAGCGCCACAACTAGACCTACAGAGTTATGGTATGTTATGGTACAGTTACATGCATTCGTCCACAGGCACAAATCAGTATTATAAATAGCTTACAGGAAAATATTTTTATTTCCACAAACAGTAAGAAAATATGTTTTTAGGCTTTCTTTTTGGCCTGAACTGCTAGGCAGAGAAACAGTTTGGCAATGGGGCCTTAAACATTTTAAAGCAGTGTTGCAGCAAACCCATGATGCACGCTGTAAATACCAAACCTCTGTAGTATTAATGTTCTTACTTTTTTACATAAATTCTATCTGTTATGACCTGTAAGCAGTGACTCCTATGAAGCTGCTTTTTCGTTCTGTTAATGCACAGCATTTCTTTTCTCTGTGTAAGCTGCATAAACTTGCAAGAGGTTCGTACCTTGTAAGACAAGGTTTTCAAAATAGCTGCTTTGATGATGGGTGTGAAATTTGCAGCTGCAAAAGGAGAAATGTCTCCTTTGATGTCTTGATGTCTTCCCTATGAGAAGCAGTACCATGAAACTGCTCCAGAGGAGACTTAGTAATGTTGGGCATGTATGTCAATTTTACTCAACAGCACACTTTCTGTAGGTATTAGTTAAGTCACCGGTGGGAAAGGTGCAGAAGCAATCTCGGGAAGAGCCTCTTCCACAGAAAAGGTTTGAAATATAGAAATGGGACTTCAGGGGCTTCATCGAGTGATGCTAGAATTGTGTAAAGAAGTTTTTGCCTAGTCTGCAAACCCTTTTGTATTTCTTAACTTTGATAAAGGTGAAGCTAGTGGACAACAGAATGAGATTAAATGATGGAAAATGTAGAAAAGGACATTTTAGACCCTGACATTAGCAAATTCATCTCCTTGACAGGTCAGAGGTAAGGACTGCAAAAGCACAGATAGTGGTAATGAAGTTTAATTAGCCAGCCCCATTGAGGGAAGACTTGGGGTTTCTGCCTCTGCACAAGCTGCTGGAAGCTGGGCTGTTGTTCGCTGCTCTGATCTCCCACTGGAGAAGCGCTGTGGTTTCGGTCCTCACGAACTATGGACTGCTGCGATTCTGTTCAGCAAGCGGCTGTTAATCATTATGGACTCTTATCAGGTGTGGGTTTGGGAATCTGTAAATAATCAAACAGGTTTTATCTTTAGCTTTGTCTACCAGTTGGTCAGTCATCCCTACTGTTGCACAGAAAATGTGGAGTAGTTGGCCCAACATTTCACAGGAACTTGCTATCTTATTTCATGGATGTCTGTATAGTGTCTGCTATATAGTGTTTAAGCAGTGAGGCTGGTAAATGTCTCTTTAAATGGGTGCAGTATGAGACGATGTGTGTACCTGTGTAGTGGGAGGAGTGAGAGAATGGACAGGTCTTGCTTAACTTGAGAATCTGTTTACTTAATCAGTCCTAGTATTAGTACACTTCAGCCAAATACTCTGAAAAAAACCCTGCTTTCAGGCTCCCTTCAGGTTTTTACTGCTGTGTTGCTTCTGTGCTAAGTTACCCTCACCATTACGGTCTGTAGATAACAAAAAGCCAACATGACATAATGCAGGATTATGGTTGATAGTCAGATGAGCAGAAGCTACAACTGTGGTTCTTCCATCATGACACCACGTGCTCTGTGGATCCATCACCAGGAAAATGCCAGGCAGGTCTCGCAAGGCTGTATTACATCTGCATTTGGCATTAGATAAATACTACTGGGGTGTTGTGGCTGGTTCTAGTGCACAACATTGAAGAAGATAGCTGGTTAATTTACAGACATTTCAGAAAAGAGCTGCAAGACGTAGTAAAGGGAAGAGACAAAAACAACTCACTGTGGAAAACAGGAGGCCATTTAGGAGACAAAGATTGAAGTGATGTTTGGGTTGTGGCAACAGATGAAACAACACAGTGTGAAGCATTGTAGTGCAGGGAAGGAGAGAAGGTGCTGGCGTACAAGCAGCAGGTGGACCTGTCCTAAATGATGCACAGGGATCCCTGAAGACATCCCAAGACCAGGCTGGACGGGGCTCTGAGCAACCTGATTTGGTTGAAGATGTCCCTGCTCATTTCAAGGGGTTGGAGTAGATGACCTTTGAAGATCCATTCCAACCCAAACTATTCTATGATTCTGTGATTACTCAACAGCAAGATCAGAAGTAAAAATGAGAATTTGAGACCTCTGTGGAAAGAAGCTGGAATTGGATGTTATTTCAGCCGTCCATCACTATTTTTCCTCATACGTGTTGGAAGCCTATTCTCATCACTCTGAAACAAACCAGACCTTTTCCAACCATTGTCAATTTATCAGAAGTTCACAACTGCACCCATAAATTCTCTTCCATCTCTGCCTGGCAGAGCTCCTGGGTTGTCTGGCTTCTGCAAGCTTAAAATAATTAATTGGTTTCTTGCTTCCAAGACTTCAGTCAAGCCGAGCTTCACTGATTTGTGATGCCACCAGATACTGAAGTGTGAATCCATCTGCTCACCATGCAGAGGAGAAATAAAGGAAAGTACTATGGTAAAAGCTTGGCAGCTGAGGAATATTGGCAGCTGAAGCTTCTTTGGTGGTAATTTTTCTTCTCATGTCCATTCTTCCATGTATATTGGTCCTTTCTACCAGCCCTTTTTGTCAGACTTTGAACATTTTAGAGAAGATAAAGTGGAGGAGCAAAATAAGTCAAAATCCAGCACCTTTAAAAAAATCAGAATGCTGTAAAAGTAGCTGAATTTTAAAAGTTTGCAAAATGATATAAATTATTGTTGGCCATATTGGCTGGAAGCAGATGGTGATTGTCCCTCTGAAATCTGCTTCTGGGCCTTGGTTTTCGAGACCTTTCTTTGTGGCCAAGTTTTTTTCTCATCAGAAAATGATTTGCTAAACTACTGTCTCTTACTCATCATACAGTATGCGTATCAGCATACTGTCAAATCGCACCTTACTATGAATTTTTTGCTATGGTGGCAGTCTCTTAAGGCCCATGCAGCTTGTTAACAAAAAAAAAATTGCCTAAAGTAATAAGGGCATTTAAATCTAAGGGTGAGGGGAAACCTATGTTTTGGTGCAGCCATTCCGAATGTCTTTCTGATTCAGGTAGTTTCCAAATTGCTTGACACTAAATTGCTGACATATACTTGTTTTGTTTAACTTCTTCCGTGTTGCCAGGGGAGGTAGGGAGAAGGTTGTATTTTTTTCGTGTCTCCCTTGTGACTTTGCCACAGAAGCATTTTATGGGTTACACATATTTTTCTTCCACTGTCTGAGAAGTAAATGTGTTAGGGTATATGTACAGAGGTCTAAGTTAAAAACATCTCTGAGGCAGAATAGGGTGCTTCTGCTCTTGTACACTGCTTTTAAAGCTGTGGTCAAGGAGGATTTCAAGGGCACGTTCGCCGTCATCATTTGTGAACTTATCTGAATCTGGTGAGGTTAACTATAGATGAAAACTCGTACAGTAATAAAATAACAGATATCTCTCTAGTCTTGGATTGGTTTCTTTGTGGCTCCTATTAATCTGACAACATTTTAGGCATTTTTTTTTTTGACTCATTACTCGTAACTAATGTGTTTTAAACTCAGGCCAATGCAATGCAAACTTAATGCAAACTGACCTTCCATGTGTAGGTGACTTCTAAGCTGCATGAAATCCAGATATGAATGGCACAATATGTTCCACTACTTTTATTACTAAATATGGAAATAAATATGGTAATTTAGTTATCTCTGTGGTAAGTTGGTCAATGGTCTCACTTTAAGAATGAGCAAAATACAACCAATTAATCGCATCTTGTTATTGCAGTAATAATCATGAACAGCAATTATGGTTTCTTTCTTGTTGGTATATTCAGAAAACAACAGGAAGGTTTTGTCATTTGTCGTTACTAGATTTTGCATTACAACAGCATGTACACTAATGGAGCGTGGAGTAGAAAGGCAAGTTTTAATTAAAACTCTCCCTGCTACACCAAGAAGACTTAAACTGCTAATGGTTTAGCGTATGGCTCAGAAGAGACCTCATGTGAAAACAAATACAGCAGAAAGCAGCGCGGCATCAGCTGGGAATGCTCTGAAAAACGCGCTTCACCCAGAAAAAACCCCCAAAGTTAGATATCGTCGTACAAGCTCTGTAGAGTCTAATTGACAGTGACAAACATTTATGTGCCAGAATGACTGGATGTGAGATGAAAAATATTGTGTGTGCAGTCACCTGGTGACTGCGAAGAGGCAACCTTGTAGCCAGCTTTTTATAGACTGGAAAAGTGCAGTCTTATCACTACCGAAAAACCTTATTGACCCAGCTGTAGAGGTGCACCAAGCCAGCAGGATGGATCTTACATGATAGTTCGTGTTTCAAGCTGAGAAAACTTGTAGAGTTCGTTTGAAAGCAAATTCCTGAACGCTGCTGTAAGCCCCAAAAATTTAGTGTGAGGCCCAACCTTTCTATCCAGTAAAACCTTTCCACCTTGACTAGAACACCTGCAAAATTGACTTTGCTACTCTCTCCATTTTCTGTTTTCAGTAAAAACAGGCAAGTTTAAGTCCAACAGAGGGAGGTGTGTGAGTGACTCTGTAGGCACCATGAGGCACGTTATGGCAACCAGGCTTTTGATTTGGGATGTAATCAGATGTTTATGAGTTTGGGTAAGAGTGAAGTCCTGTAAATTAGGAAGAGCATGAATTTTAAAATTAATAATGGACCATAATTAGCGTGCAACAAGCGTAAGATGTAACCATAATTTTGTAATGATTGTTTGCTGATGTAAAAAGTGGTAAAGGAAGAGGAAAATGTGGTGTTTTAAACCATGCAGCTCTATCCTGGAGTTCTCCCTTTATCTGTTGTAGATTTTAGAAACATTGCCTTTACTTATAAACTTGCACATTAAGCCCTCTGACCTCAGCGCTACAGATTAGCCACGTCTTGAGACACTGGAAAAACACAGAGATGAAAGAAAACAGAAGAACCTGCCATTTTCAGTCTTTACAGCGTGAGTCCTGGTGCCTGTAGGACATCTGTTATTCTTTAATACTTTTTGCGTTGCTGTAAGGATATTCATCTTGATGTGAACAAGAGCATGTCTGTGCGGATCCGACAGTGCAGCGTAGCTTACTTAGATGTGAAAGCAGCAGCAGCGTTATGACTGTGGGAAAAGGGAACTCTCTGTTAAAGGATTTATCCTCTTTGGTTGAGCACATCAGCCCACATCTCTGTGTTCCCAGTGGTACATCTCTTCTGGTACGCTAGTTAGCTGGGGTGTCACGTCGGTGTCGTATTGACATATCTTTATCTTGAATTTGCAATGGCTAAAATCACTGTCTCCCAGTCATACAGGAAAATATAAAGGCAATTAACTCCAGTGGTAAGTTTACTGGTTGACTCCTACAGGATCCCTGATCCTGAGAATCAGTGTAGCTCCCACCTGTTTAGTTCATGTAATAAACTGCATCAGCTTCTCCTGTTTTTATGTCAGCAGGCCACTATTAGTCTCAAGTGCTGGCAGTTCAGACTGAGCAGCTTTTGAGCAGCTCTTTTTTTTTTTGGTAATAACTTAATTTTGATACTAATGAATTTAGATGTAGTGACTAGTCCTAACAAGAATTTTGACTACATGAACTACTCATCTTGGGAACATGCTTCCCCGAAAAGCTAGCTTTCTGTGCAGTCCTCCTGTATCTGTCTTGGCCTTTCCTACTACTTTGCACATAGCATGAACAATACCTTTACTCCTGCTATGTGAAACAGCACCTTGCACAAATAACATGGTGAGGTCAGATGGTGCGAAGAAAATTAAGTGAGTTTGGTTTTCAAAAATAGGGTTACCTAGGTTTATGGACCTAAACAGTAAAATTAATATAACTGCATGTCCTGGGTGTTCTTTCCCCAACTTAGTTAAGTACCGTAGCTCTTATTGCCTTCATTGGCAATTGCTTCTGATATTAGTTCAATTTTAGGTGAATTTTGAAGTCCAGACTACGACACCTTCTTCTGAAATTTTGTCTGATCTGCTCTGATTTTACTGCATCCTTCCTGCTCCACTCCCACCTTCTTTGTAGGAGATAGTTCTGCAAAATAGATGAACTTGCTATGCTGAAAATTCAGTGGTTTTTTTTTCTCCCAGTGCACTCTCAACATTTCCTTTTGATCTATGTTTTCTGTCCCTGCAAAAAATTGCAATGGGAGATAGAGATCACTGTACTTTCAATTTTTACAAGCGTGCAGTAATGCCGTTGCTGAGGGGCATGTTGTGAAAAGCTTAGCACATCCTTGTTCAGTGCCTGGAATTTCGCGTTCCTACAGCAGAGACATTCACTCCAAGTGTAAGCTTTGGTCTGGAGTTTAAATATAGCACAAATATTCAGAAGGCTTTTTCCCTTCTCATGCCCTCCTACCCTCGAGCAATCCTCTTGGATGGTGTTGCTTTCCAGATGTTCTTATGAGAAGCAGAGGGGAATCACTGATGTTTGCACAATAGGAGATTAAGTTGGGTTTTTTTTTCCATTAGCTCTGCCAGTCAACCTGATGTGCGAGATCCCAACAAGTTAGATTGGCTTCAAAACTGGGATGAAGGAGAGGGGACAAATATTCTATAAGGTTGTTTTTTTAAATTATTATTATAGTTGTTCTCCATGCAGACAATAACCACTGGTGTAAAGGAGGGGTCAGTAAGGAATAAGAGATCTGTAGACTCTGCATAGGTCATTTCACATTTCGAGTTTGCAATGGAATTTCAGTGTACAGCTAAATATAAATCTGAAGATTCAGTTATGCCAGTCCTGAGCCTCTAAGGCATGAAACCAAACCTAGCAGTTCAATGGCAGGCTGTGAGCTTCACACGTTGTTCTGAGGTCTCTGAAGGAATGGGTGGAATACTAACACTAACTATGGAAACAGGACAAATCTTTTCAGAGTCGAGGTGTTATTGGATTCCATTTCTGGCAATTTCGACTTTGCAAAGCTGGACCCTTTCCGTTTGGAATACGTGATAGATCCTGATTGTCAGAAGGAGTCTTCTAAAATAAAACTCCTGCTGTATGGTTTGTTCCTCCCTGCAGTTTGGAGAAGTGTAATGGAGAACCTGCTGACCTGCACCATCCTGGCTCCTTCTTTTTGCTGTCTCATGAGCTTATATGGAGACTGAGTTGTTATTTTGCTAGTTTTGAGTTTTTCTCCGACTGTATCTATTTGCTAAGGTCACTGAAGACGTATTCATGGTGGTATTCCACAACATTAGGATCTGAGTCATTATACTACACACTCATACGTTTTTGTTGCCTTTCATAGTGCAGAAAGGTATGCCAAGAACCTCCCAAAACAGATAAGGCCATGTAAGACTTTGCAGTCTGATTTTAACCATGGTTAAAGTAGGCCAGATATGTAATAAAATATGTACTCAGAACAGAGAGGAAGTGCCCTGACTTGCTGGTGTAAATTTTTAGCTTATTAAGATATTAAAAATATATGTCTTTGACTCTCTTTTTGTATGAATACTATGGTAAAAATGGTCATTCCGGCATCAGGCAAGGCAAGCGCTGTCTACATGAAGAAGAGCGGAAAGGGTAGAGCAGACGTGGAGAGAAATGAGCATATGGGATGCTGTGGATAAAATTAATAATGGACCTGTGTTAAAAATAAGGTATGTAATTTATGTTTGACCCATAGGAGCTTCAGCAGGGAATCTTCATAGTTTCTAAAGAGCTTTCAAGATTTCCTTTAATTTCCACAAGAACTTGGAATTTACAGCAGCATGTTGGAAATATGGAGGGGCTTTTTTATTTGTGGCACTTGGCACTTTGTGTTCCCAGAACAGTTTTCATGAAAATGAGGAGTTCTGCAATGAATTCAGTATTGGTTTTACTTCTGTCATTTCTGAGGTTTAAGTATTTTCTAAATGAAGTGGTAACTTAATCAGATGAATGCTTCTTCCTTTGGATCTGACCCTGAAAGGTGTAATGCGCCGTTCATTTCCGCTGACTCCAAAGGAGATTAGAGAGAGCACAGGATCTTGCTGATTCTGGCCTTTTAATTGCAAATTAATATAGTGCTTTTGATGCTGAACACTCAGGGATACCCTTCTTTTTATAGAGTTGCTAATTACTTGGTTCATTAAAAGTAGTACTGTGTTGCCATGAATGCAAGTTAAGTCTTCTTTTCAAGTGTATTTCTGCACTTCCCAAAAGCACGGTACCTGGTGTCAAATACCTGCTTATTTTACACACAACTCATAATCTAATGATCTGATGGTTTCAAAAAGGCTCCCCATCCTTCTATAAATTGTATTTGGCAAAACAGCTCTAACACCACAGTATACATACTTAACATACTGTAAAACAGCAATTCAGATTTATGAAGTTTCATAGAGTGGAATTGTTAGATTTGGAAGATGATGGTGAAATGCCATCTTCCTTCTCTTCTGGTAGGTTTCTGATAAATTTGAAGCTCTACTCCCCTCTAGCTGCTGTTCTGTCTCTGTTTCCTTATTGTTGAGTGTGGCAGCAGGACTTCTAGATTTCTTCTCACTTGCATACCAGGTCCTTCTGCCTATAGCGATGTCTTAGCACCTACTGTGGCTGCTCTTACTTCAATCACACAGCTGTTAGTGTTAAGTGGACAAAACTCCCAAATGGTTTGTTTTCAACCAAGTGGTCTGTCATTGAAGCAGCAGCTCGGCTACTTGGTGTTTTAATAATTCCATACTGTAGCTCCTTAACAAAACTAAGCCTCAGGGCATTCAGTTTACCTCAGACTCTGGAATATGGCATTGCATTGGTATATGCTTGGTTGAGTATCTCTGAATTTTTGCAGCCGTGAGGAGCCAAGAGAAATCCGAGGTTCTGAGCCTCTCAGATGTTCCTGATGAGTTGAATTTCTGTGCATCTTGAATGGGTTTTGTCAGAGCAATGCCAGCATGATGTGGAACAGTAAAAACTGATCATGCAAAGAATGTTCAGCAGAAAATAACTGTGGTAGTACAGGTAATCTCACGTAGTTGGCATTTAGATAACTTCTGCTCTGCTGCACATTTACAAGTGATTTTTTACCATCTCTTATGTTGTTTTAAGTGGAAGATAGAACTTTCATTTGGGCTCAGCCACTGGATCACTTCATAGAGTTGGTCTGATTTATTTTCTGCTAGCTCAGCTGCTTACTTTCATTTCAGTCGCAAATAAAATGTGCTTAGAATAAGTCTAAAGATAACTGTATCAAAGAATAATAATATATGAGTGTGAATTAGCACCAGTGAACAAGGTTACACCTTAGTAATACCATGAAAGTAACAGAGCAGTAAACTGGCACATCAGTGTAGATCAAAATTTATCAGTTTCTGGACTCCTTTGCTGCTAAAAAATTGTCCAAAGACCTAATGAAGGCTCTACTGATTAACAATAACATACGAGTCTATTTGTCACATGGTCATTAGGTGGAATAAGATTAACATTGCTACCATTGGCAAGTGCAGTATTTGCCTGGTAAGTTTAAAAAATACCAGGCAAATTATTCTTTGGATTTGCAGTCTTGTTGGAAGATTCAAGAGATTATATGTAAGTGTATGTATTGTAAGCACTATCTAAATCTTCTCTCTTCATCTCACACGCTTGGTCCCTCTGGATTAATGGCAATTCAGCATGAGAAAATCAGCACTCTCGTGGGGGTTCAGGGAGGCTGCCCCTGTTCTGTACTTGCTTGAAGCTTCCTAAAATGCCTTTGTTGTTGTACAGCATCACAGCCCCACAGCTACGACTTTGTCCCAGAGGCTGGAGTAGTTAAGTGCAGCTGATAAGCCTTTTAAGTTTGAAAATATCTCCCTTATTGCTGGTGGACTGCATGATTAAATTTGCAAGAGCTATTTTTCAGCCTCACAGAGCGGTGTGCTTGAGAAAACAGGCACCTGGGGTGCACCGAGCTCCCTGCCCGGACAGGAGGTAAAGGAGTCCACGTGCCTCCTGTGGTGCAGGCCATGTGGGGATTTGCACGAACAGGTGGAAATACCTGCTGTTCTAGGGACTGGAAAAGCAGGCCCTGGGGACTGCGTCGTTTCAGGTGTGCACCTTGGCTTATTGAGCCAGCTCTGACCGTGTGAGTGGAGAGGAAAGCCTGGAGAAGAGAAGGCTGAGAGGAGATCTCATCAATTTTTATAAATATCTCAAGGGTGGGTGTCAAGAGGATGGGACCAGACTCCTTTCAGTGGTGCCCAACGACAGGATGAGGGGAAACGGGCACAGACTGAAACACAGGAGGTTCCATTTAAACATGAGGAGAAACTTCTTTACTGTGAGGGTGCCAGAGCACTGGAACAGGCTGCCCAGAGAGGCTGTGGAGTCTCCTTCTCTGGAGACATTCAAAACCCACCTGGACACCTTCCTGTGTGATCTGCTCTGGGTGAACCTGCTTTAGCAGGTGGGTTGGACTGGATGATCTCCAGAGGCCCCTTCCAACCCCAACCATTCTGTGATTCTGTGAAAGGTTTGCTGGGATGTGCCAGGATCCAGTTCCCCTGGAGATCAGGAGCACAAGTGAGCCCAGCTCCTTGCGTTGCTGCCGGGTGAGTCATGCCTTAGAATAGCGCACATTTTTAACACTGTTGCAGCCCCGAGTTTCCAAAAGCTGATGGGTATAGGCAGTTTTGCTGGGCTTTGGTGCCTCTCAACAGCATGTAACCCTGGTGTGTGGTCCTATTGTGCATGTGCTAAACTGTTATGTTAAAACTGAAACAGTGTGCTTATAGTGGTCTGAGAAATACCATGTAAGATGGGTTTTTTTTTGTTTGAGATCTGAGACCTTTGATTTGAACGAATGTTAGCTTTCTTGCACGCAGCCTGGAGAAGAGGAGACTGAGGGGAGACCTCATGGCGGCTACAGCTTCCTCACAGGGGAGGAGGAAGGGTAGAAGCCGATCTGTTCTCTTTAGTGACCAATGACAGAACCCGAGGGAATGTCAGGAAGATGTGCCAGGGGAGGTTTAGGTTGGACATTGGGAAAAGGTTCTTCCCCCAGAGGGTGGTGGACACTGGAACAGGCTCCCCAGGGAGGTGTCACGGCCCCAGGCCTGACAGTGTTCAAGAAGAGACTGGACAGTGCCCTCAGACACATGGTGTGAACTGTGGGGTTGTCCTGTGCAGGGACAGCAGTTGGACTCCGTGATCCTTGTGGGTCCCTCCCAACTCAGGATGTTCAATGATTCTATGAAAACCGAGTAAGGCTGCAGTTCCCCTGGCGTTTCCACCCCTCTCATACCTGCTGGTGTGATGCCTGCTGCTGCCTCTGGGCCCCTACTTGTCACAGCTACACCATTCTCCCCATATAAATTCAAGCAACTTCTGATTGCTTGCAACCAATCCAGTATTTGGTGCCACAGCCTGTTTGAGCTACTCTTGCTCCTTTCTGATTTTGTTTCCTCTCTTTCCCCTTCATTTAGACAGGCCAATTACCAGTGGGCTCATTCTGTAAATTGGTTGCTGTTCCTATCGATCAGAGAATTGATCGGGTTAAAACCTAATTCCTCCTCGCCTTTCCTCCCCCTGAGGTGCCTTTTAGGGAGGCTGGAGCCCAGCCCTGGTGCACCAAATGGCTTTGTGGGTGCAGGTGCCCGTGGCAGGGGGAGCTGGGACGAGCCTGCTCCGTTCTGCAGGAGATCAGGGTGGGCTTTGGTCTGCTGTCTTTGTGATGCTTGGCCCTGGGGGGATGGCCCACACAAGCATGTGAGGGGAGAGATTGATTTTTGTCACCAGTGAAAGCATATGGGTGACTACATCCAGAGTGGGTCAGATCACATGGGTTTATATCTTTAATGACAGATTTATTGTGTTGACCTCTACTGCTAATTAACGTGGAAGAGTAAACCGAGGTGGCCCAACTATTTTAGTACTTCACTGGTAATTGGTGCTGCTGGTCAGAGCAAAAAGCAAACAAACCCTTTATCGGTTTTATTTTATGTTTACCTGGAGCAGGTAAGTGTTTGCTGAACTGCCCAGAGTTTGTGAGAACAGAAATGAGATGCAGAAAACATTCTCCTCATAGCATAACTGCTTCAAATAGTTGTGGTAGAAGAAAAGAGCTGCCTGCCCTTTGCAAAGTGGCTGGCTTTAAGCAACAGTGCTTTTTTCACCTTTTCCCAGCAATATGTACCTTGTTTTCACGTTTTATCCCACCCCACTCCTTCACTCCAGCTGCTTTCATTTCTTTTGGAGGGAAGCAAAGAATTTCACCACCTCTATTACTTCTGTTTTGAAGTTGTTCCCTCTCGTACCACTCACCTTCCAGCTGATGGTTTGTAAAGGAGTTTTGTATGTAGTATAGACCACTTTTTTGATGAGACGTTCTTGTTCTGTGTATTCAAACTGCACAGAAGAAATAATTACTTAAATATATCTTGGTGACAATGTATGCAAATCATATTTTACACCAAGATATTTCCTTTTGATCTCTCAGATACCTCAGATCTTGGATAACAACCAAATTTCTGTGTTCTTTTCTGGGGATGTTTTACTTCATCTTTTCTAGACTCTACATTAGGACACAACGTTGGGGAGTTGCGATAGGGTGCTATTTGACATGTGGAGATTCGTCTCCCTCTGTAATTTTGTAGCTTTGCTTATATAAAACGCAACTGCAGAGCTGAAAAATCTGTCCTATGGTAGCTTCAGAAAGCATTGCTAAAGATTGCAACTTCACGTTCTTAAGCTGCTTCTTATTTTTCTTAGCATGGCTTGGTGAGTGACCTTTGTTCTTCAAAGGGCTAAGCAATTTTCAGAGTCTACATAAATCCCAATTACTTATAAAAAAAAATAAAATAGTGTTGTTATTGGCTGTGCTGGACGGGGCAAAAAAGAACCCTGATTTAAAGACTGCACTGTTTCTCCCAGATCAGCAGCCGAGAGACCTTCTTAGTTTGTACACAAGGTAGACTGGATGTAAAACTTGTCAAGGAAGTGATATGTATGGAGTCCCATGCTGCCTCTCCTAGGAGCACTTTTTGGGCATTACTGAATGGTATGCAAGCAGTTGTTTCAGCTGAGATGGTGGTCAGAATGCCACCTGCTTACAAACATTGCTTCATCTGCTTCCGAGGTTTTCTTTTCCTTCTGCCTGCATTTCTGCCGGTACCACTGACCTTTCTGCTTTAATGACACCTCCACATTCTCCCTTAGAAATCCTGATTTGGGTGAAAACAGATACTATAAGCTCTCGGTTGATAGTGTCAAGGAAAAAAATGCACATATTCTCCTCCCTTCACCCATGATGGTAGGGACTTTTACCTGTGGTGAACTTAAAATAATCTGCTCTGCTTTTATGGAGTTTGTTTGCATTTGTTGTCAGTATTAGACAACTAAATGCTCTACATGAATAATCATATTTATTTGGTTTTGGTATGGTGCTCAGATTGAATTGCTTCTTCAAATCAAGATAAAGGTGTTTTCAGCTTCCTTTTATGGCTTTTCCCTTCCTTTTGTCTAAATCTGCAGGGGATCAAATCAATCCATTCGAATTTCAGGTTTTGTACATATTATGCTCAGACACCTACTTTTCTAGTTAGTCTGGAGAAATCTGTATGACTCAGTGTTTGCTTGATGGGCCATGCAATTTTTTTTTAATGCTACTAGAAAAGACTTTTTGATATGTGATGATTTTATTCTCTGTTGATAAATTTACAGTATTATCTTTATCTCCTTAAAAATATTAATACTTGGCCGACTCGTGTCTCACATTTTTGTAGCATTTCCGTTCTAAACAATTTTTCATTTATTTTCATTTCCTTCACTTCAACCTTATAGCCTTTATTTTGCAGTTTTTGCTGTGAAGGTGGCATATGTCTTGTGAATGTCTGGGTAATCGCTTCTTCTGGAAGTCTTCTCTGGGTTGTAGCCTTCGGGGTTTTTTGACACTGCCAAGATAATTACTTGCTCCTTGTGGTTTCCTTTACAGGCTTCTGGGCTGGCTAAATGAAAGACACCAGCTTTCAGGAGGAGGCTGCTATTTGCCAACAGCATGGTTCTCCTGATTCCAAGAAAAGAGGGAAATTTTGCTTCCTAAACTGCTGGCATTTTTGGGCAACTGATTTAAGTTGAAGTGGTGAGGTAGCAGAGTCCCTGTGATAAGCATCTCTCTGATGGTTATCCAGTAGCTGATCTTGCCTGGGTGAACAGAGCAAGAAACGGAGCCGAGTCCAGACCGCATCACTTGAGATGCCTCTGGTGGTGCCAGCGCCGTTGTGTTCAGAAGGGAAGGTCATCTTGATCTAGTAATTCTCTGTTACTGTTTAAAGCGGTGGTGTACCATGGCCCTGTGCATGTATTTGAGGACCCAGATAGATATCGGAAGAAACAATGGCCAGAAGTTTTCAATCGCTCTTGTTCTCTGGTTTCTGGATCCTTGGAAAATCCCCGGTTCTCTCCTTAAGGCCTGAGAAATAAGGACACGTCCCTTTTTCTCTTTCCATCTCCCAGCTTTCCTGGGTGGATGATTGTAATTACACGTTGACTTACTGATAGTGAAATTTTGCTGCACATGAGTACAGCTGAAGGGAAGTCACTCAGCTTTTCTATCCAAGGAGACATAAGCAGCGCTTTGAAGTTTGGAATGGGAGCCGGTATTTATGAACAGGGGTGCGGGGTGTTTGCCCCATGGCTGTGCTTACCCCCCCACGTGAAGCCCTGGGCACGGCGAGGGCTGTGAGATGCCAGATCAGCTGTGACAGAGCACTGCTAATCACAGGCTGCCCCAGGTTAGCGTGGATAGATTGCCATTGTAAATCGCTCTCAGAAATCCTTTTAACTGGATGATGTGCCTTAATTTTGTTTTATGACATTTGCTCTGGCAGGTCACTAACTGTTTATGGATTTGACGACATTTCTGCTCTTGCAGGTGTCCTAACAGAAATAAGGTTGTTTGCTTAGTTGTCCTGAGAAGCCGTGGGCATTTGGCAGAAAGCCCAACCTGTTATTTGTTTTGGTTTTTTTTCCCAATAGGGTTTTAACTGAATTACTTCCCTTTGTGCCAGTTGTTCTTTCTCGAATAAAGAGGCAAGGAGCATCCCAGTACTTAGCATGAGTGTAAGTCAGGAGCAAATGAACATTTTAATTTTAGTGACAAATTAAGTGGATTTCATTACCTTTACACTAAAATAATATCTCAATATTTTTGACAAAAAAAGGAACTTAAGAACTCTGGTGAGCTATTATTTCTGTTTGGTGTGGGGTTTTTGTTTGTTTGGTTTGTTTGTGTTTTTTTGTTTGTTTGTGGGTTTTGGGGTTGGTTTTTGTTTTTTTTGGGGGGGGAGTGGGTTGGTATCATTTACACTTTCTGTAAACAGTAGTCAAAATCTATATCCCTTATGGAGCACTTACCATACACCGTAATATCACACCATAATCTCCCTTTACATTGCAAGATGCAGAGGTATGTGTCTGGAATAACTTACTTGACATAGATCTTTTGTTCCCCTGAGGGATTTAGATTTGGGAGGAAGGATTTTGATGATGTTTTTGTCTTGTCAGCAGGTTTTTCCATTTTAACATGCAAGTCATGGACCTTTATGAATTAACTGTTACTGTTCTTTTACTTGTGCAGTAGTGTAAAACTTACATTAAAATCTTCTGAATGTGCATTTCTCTCACCAGTTCTCTTCACGCTGAGGTACAGAAACAGCCCTGGAAGTCTGTAAGAGCACTAAAACTAGGGGAAAAAACTTGCATGAGTTTATTTAGAGAAACCTACATTTCCGATATGATGGGGTGCTTCAACTACAGGGCTCAGAGATTTGAAGAGCCTAGCAAACAGGATGATTGTATGCAACTGCTACAACTGATGTAAACAGCTTCGTTTCATTGTTTTCCTGCTATCCTTTTTAAGAAATGGAAGAACGTTTCTGTGCTCTGTAAGACTACTGGAGGTATCTTTTAAAAAAAAATCACCATCAAAATTAAAGCCTGGGCACTTTATTGCAGGCAGTTAATCATTCTGGGTGTGGAGGGAGTATACGGAAATAAGACACTTCTCTGGGTGAGAACATAAACCATGCTTTTGTTTGAAATAATCGTGCGGTGAACTTTTATATATGTTACATGGCATACCGGACTAAACCAGTGGTACCATAGAATAGAATCATTTTGGTTGGGAGAGACCCTCAGGGTCATCGAGTCCAACTATAACCTAACTCTGGCACTAAACCATGTCCCTAAGAACCTCGTCTAAATGCCTTTTAAACACTTCCAGGGATGGTGACTCCATCTCTTCCCTGGGCAGCCTGTTCCAACACCTGACAACCTGTTCTGTGAAGAATTTCTTCTTAATATCCAATCTGAACCTTCCCTGGCGCAACTTGAGGCCATTTCCTCTCATCCTATCACTTGTTACCTGGGAGAAGAGCCCAACCCCCTCCACGCTACAACCTCCTTTCAGGCAGTTGCAGACAGCGATCAGGTCTCCCCTCAGCCTCCTTTTCTCCAGGCTGAACAGCCCCTGTTCCCTCAGTGGCTCTTCATAAGTACCAAGTGTTTCTGCCAGGAGAGATCATCCAGCCAACAGCTCGCTTTCCTCTGCCCTCTTCTCACGACTGCTCAGCCCTGTGCAGGGATGGACCTGTGGCATTATGGATTCCTGCAGTCTCCTCCCTGGGCTTTTCCCACCAGAAGTCCTGAGGTGGGACCCTTATCTGCCAAGGACTGCAGCAGGGATGCTTGCGTGGGTTTGATGATGTGTGGTGGGGATGGCCTCATGGAGGTCAGGCAAGAAGCACCTCTCCGGTCATGCTGTAAAACTGGGCAGTAGCCACAGCAGCTCGTCTGGCTCATCATAAGAAACACTTTCAGCTTTTTGCCATAGCTGTTGGCCCTGCCCTCTTTGTTTTCCTGGTGGAGACAGGTTTTTACAGAAGTACAATGGATATTTTTAACTTCTGTTGCTGAGATGAGCCCAGAGCTCAAGAGTGATGTTTTAAGCCCTGAATGGATCAATGCCGATCTTGGGGCATCTGATAAATTCTTATCTAGGTCAGGCCTCCTTGGGGCAACCTGTGGGGAGCAGCATATTAGATCCTGTGGCAGCTCCCTGAACGAAATAAGCCAACCCTCTGTAACTGGCCTACATTAATGTTTTTTCTTTTAATAGACCTGACTGCAGACAGCTGATTTTTTTTTTTTTAAACAGGTAGACATCTCTCGTGCCAGATCCTTGCTTTCCTCTTACTTAGCAAGATAAAGAGTACCTGTTACACACAGTTATCCTTTTGCTCGACTGCAGGCACTGTAAGAACACTAGAGGAACAAAGGGTGCTTTGAAATGCAGCCTTATCTCTAAATGTGGTTCTGCCTCTTTTCCAGACTTAGTATTGCGGGAACTGAGTAGGACCTGGGTAGGCAAATGTTGCTGAAAGCATCAAACCACAGCCTCTGTCCCTGGAGTACCTGCTTGCTGCCCATTGTCCTGCTTTGGAGACTATGAATTTTCAAGAGCTTGATCCAGATTTCGTAGAGCCAAGCACCAGAGAAAAACACATTTGCTGTAAAAGGCGAGGGCACCCTCTTCCTGCCTGGAACAGCCTGAGCTGGTTATGAGCACAGAGCTGCTATTGTTCTGCCCTGGGAGATTGTGCTAAAAGCTTTGAAGCAGCGTTTGTGTGTAGGTGTCAGTTTTCTAAGCAGGTTTTTTTTCTTTTTCTTTCCTTGTTAAAAAATTTAAAAAAAAAAAAAAAAAAAGGGCCCTGCCACCCTCCTTTCTAGCCTTTTCTTGGCAGTGGCTGTTTGACTTGGTAATTGTTTATTTTAGGATGTGTTGTTTAGGCTTCCTAGATTTTCTTTCACCTGCCTATTTAACTTCTTTTCCTTGTTGGATCAAAGTCAATGTATACTCAGTGAGTTAGTGCAAGAACTTTGCCATTACAGATAATGGAGATTCATGGTGTTATATTATGCACTATATTTTGTGGAGTATTATAGGTGATATGTGATAAAGTATTGTGCATGTCGAGAACTTACAGTTTTAAATTCCTTTGCGAAATCAAAAGATTAATCAAATGGCTGCAGTATAAAACGTGGGCAGGAGCTGAAGAGCTGTAATCCATAGTGCTGCTATTGTGTTTCAGCTGTGCTGTGCATCTCCTAGGCTGCTTGAGCCCAGCTCACGTAAGCAGGGTTCATCAAAGTCTGCATCTGCTAAGGTATCACTCTGAAAGATGTCATCCTGCTCTGCCTGTATATAAATGTCACTCAAGTGCTAGAGGACACAGTGAAACTTTTTTTTTTAATCTAGTGACTCAATTCAGATTGAATTGTGTGGGAAAGTTTCGGGGCTGGAGCAGTTAATGTAGGATAAGCAATGACCTCCCTTCCCGCATGACTTTTCCCAGTCTGCTGATCTGCACCTGACTTGTGTTGTATGGGGCATAGCAATCGGGAAGTTTTGAAACATTGAGGTTCAACCAGTGTTTTTTAGAAGGGCTAGGGAGGAAATTATCTTCTGCTTCACCATATGATAGCTTCCTGTTCCCTCTTACCAAAATGTAAGATGCTCCCCAAAGTGAAAAGTAGGCATCTGTTTACAGATGAAGAATATGAAAGTCAGTTGGGGGCTGGGTAGTATAGGAAAGAGCCTGGTATGTCATGCTTTATTGCTCTTATCCCTTTCAGAAAGGATGAATCTAGAGTGAGTTAAAGCAAATGTGGAAAGAGTGACCTTTATTTCTTCAGAGAGCCTGTGGGGAACGTGGGGTGATTGAGCACTGGTAGAGAGAAACTTCTGAGCAGGTACCTGCCAGTCATAGGTCAGGCGAGGTAGAGTCCCCGTGGTCTGTGCAAGGACATGATATTGCTATATTCAAATGTCAGAAAATAAGCTTTAAAAACATAAAAAGTGGGAAAAGTTGTTCCCCTTTTATCTGTGTCTTTTGGAGATTTTTAGATGTAGGGATCGGGCTTTTAATCTTTCACATGAAACTGAAGGCTAGATTCTTTTCTTTATCTGAATGAAATATCAGTGTATTGGACACATGATTGCAGATTCTGGACTTTTAGGAAAATCACCAGGGCACGTGTTTTAAAGGATGAGAGTAGGCAGAGTGGGATAAGGCTTACCAGAGGGGATTACCTTCGGGATTCCTTTAGGAGAGGAGGAAAGATTTGGCTTCTTTCCTCTGTTACTTCCTTGGATGGTGGATAAATATGAATTTACTCTGCTGTTTTTATAGATGTCCCGGTATTTTTCAAGCAGTATAACTATGGTGTGAGGAAGACTGTATGTGTGAGTGTATTGGGAGAAACGAGGAGGAAAAAATGAAGGAGGTCACTGGTGGGAGTGGTGCAGTGCCCTTGCAGAGGTTACGTTCACTTTCCTTTGAGCCCTTCTGACCTAGGTTGCCATTAGGCCCTTGGTTTTAGCATCCCTTCAGACAGCTGGAGAAGGCATCTGGAAGGCTGGGGCAACGTTGGATGAGTAGGTGGTGGCCGAGCAGATGGAGCCATTGTGAACCCAAAAGAAAGGTCAGTGAGGGCCACAGCTGAGTGTTTCAGGTGGTCAGGGATTTGCCGAGTCTCATGGCTTGCTTTCACCGCATCTTTTTGTGGCCACGTGATGTCCTTGCTCAGAAGCCGCTGTCTATTGGTTTGCCTCGTGCTGCCTCATCTTTCAGCCCATGTTTTTCCAAAATCTTCAGCCCGTGCTTATCAATGCTGTATTCACGACCGTCCCCTTCCTCCTCCAGACGCCCACGCCATCTGGGAGCGTGCAAGGAGCTGATTTTTGGAGAGGTAAACATCCTGCCTGGCACCTGCCTCTTTCCTAGGAATAGCCATTAGGCTGCCCACAGCAGTATCTGCCTTTTGCTTCTCAGACAGTGTGAATGGATCAGGCTCGTACCTGCCAAGCGCCGGGGAGAGAGGAGAGGTGTGGGGGTCTTGCCTGGTGGATCTGAAGGGGGAACCCTCTTACAGGGAATGTGGAGAAAGGGGCAGAAAATGTGGTGTAGGTAGGAACACACAGCCCGTGGAAAAACAGGTGGCAGTGGAGGAGGAAGGGAGTAATGCAAAATACAAAGCCATTCAGAAGTGTGGTACAGAACCTGGAAAGAAGGTGTAGTAAAACCAGGAAGGAAAAAAAAAGATGCAACAAAATTAAGAGATTTAAAATTAAGTTATTAGGAATTTAATGCAATCCAGCAGCTTTCGGGGTGGGAAAAGAAACGGTAATAGCGCTGCATACCTTTAATCCCCCATAGTAGTTATAATGCTCAGCTGAGGAAGTAAAACCTGTGAAACATTGTGTTATGGTTAATAAATAAATTTCTGTGAGATGCTGATTTAGAGGCATTGAATTAACAGCATTGGAAATGAGGCCATTTGCCACCTTCAAATGTAAAGGTGGGGGTTTTTTGTTCTCGAATAAATAATTCCATAACTACTTACGAGCTTTAGTGAGCAAGCACTGGTGTGGCAGAATTAAGTTCTTTACCCTCCCTTTTCATCTCTGCGAACTTGCTGTTGTGAGAAATGTAACTTGTCCTTGAGTTGGAGCTGCTGTGCTGGGTGCTGGTCGCAGGGTGTTTGTTGAACTGGGGCGGCTCTGCCTGTGCTTCAGCCAGCTGAGGGGAAAGGGGAATTCTTAGGGTGCACTTCATCAGAAGGGATGCACGGGTTTCAGCTGGGGCAGATCTGGTGCTTTGTCTCTGCTATTTCAGGAGAGCTGAAGGTGTCGAGGAGCTGAGGAAAATGCTGATTTACCCATTTTGAAAGAATAGTGCACAACCCAGCAGAAAAGAATACCAGCGTATGCAAAGGTGGTGCATATGGATGTTGGTTTCCATTCAGAGAGCAGATGTGCTCAGAGAAATGTGGAGAGTGGCAGCACCTGCCCTTGGCTGGGGAGGTGAAGCTGGGCTTGGCTTGATTAAGAGGGAAAAAGTAGTATTTGCTAGGTGACAAGGAAGGGCGACAGACTGATCGAAGCACAGAGGGGGAAAGTATGTTCAGCAGATGTAAGACATTCCCTTTCCTTTTTGTCCCTGGAACTTAGCTGAGAAAGCCTTGTCTGCCTTAAGTTGTGAAAAGTATGCATCTACATCTGCTAAAAATACTCAAATTACACCATTCTTACTTTGAACTGATTTTTATTGTGTAGATTTCAAAACAACACCTTACACAATCTTAGGCGTGTTTAAGCCATAATAAAGGAGAATTTCCTTATGTTTGTGTCTTTCTTCCCAGCCTCCACTGGGGAACCAAGAGGAAGGTTCTCTAAGGAGCTGTGGTGAGACCAGGTGCCAAGTTAGAAAGAGGATAACAGAGGTACCAGCAGCAAGACTGTTTGGCAATACCCTCCTAAAATGAAGAAATAAGGCATTTTGATGTGTTTTGTCAAATAGCATGCAGGAAAAAAAGTGGTTAATCTGGGTATGTCTGAACTCTGAATTTTGTATTTGATGTGTCACAATTATTTTAAGGGGTAGACTAGAAGGAAATAAGCTCGGGTGACTTTTCAGAACATGTAACTTCTTTCCTTTTTTGATAGGAAAAAGGAAGGTGGGATTTCAGTGTTCCTAATGTGCCATTCGCAAAATTTATGTTAAATATTTATGTATGTTTTAGTTTGCTGTTCATAATACTGAGTACTTCTAGGGGGAAGAAAAGTCTAGCATATTCCACACTCAGAAATGTTTCCACTCAATCTTCTTCATTTCTGACATGTGTTACATGGCATATTAGCTTCTTTGCGCCCTACCCAAGTGATCTCCGTAGACCTTAGTGAGGTATTTAACAGTAACCCTATTATTTTGTCCTCTTGACAGCTGAGTGAGGAATAAGATGTTTATCTCATTCATTATGTTAAATTTATCATTAGAAAGATTAATGTGATATTGATAAAGATGAGTACGAGATGTTTCTTCTTGCGCCTGATTCTGTCCTTGACATGGTGGGACCCTGTGAATGCTTAAAAGGGAAAGGAAACAAACCTGCTGCTTTGGTGCCAGTTCTGAACACCCAGAGCTTGCCTGTGCACACTTGAGGGCTCAGTGCCCAAATACTCATAAAATGTGGCTCTCTGCCAGTTTTTCCTCCTCCTGTAATTGTAGAATAGGGATGACAAAGCTGTTCAACACAGGAATTTTGTTTATTGTGTGTGGTAGCTTTCCAGATGAATTAATAGAAGTGCAAGCAAATACTACGCTGCTTGTGGTTGCTATACAATAGGAAAAGAAGATGCAGTCCTCAGATTAATTAGCGATTTACAGTCCCTATCAGCAGATTTGGTATTAATGAGGATTTTGCAGATTTTTTTTTTTTCTTTTTTTTTGTGGAGGGTAGGCAAGGGAGGAAACATGGCTTGTGAGTCCAGTTAAGAGTAGTGTCTTTGTTAGAAAATGCATCTGTATTTTTGCAAAGTGCCATGTAATGCTGCAGAAATGTTATACATCTTCATGATTGAATATGCAGGTGTTTTTGTATGATGAAAATCATGGTGCTGTACTTTGGAGGTAGCTCTTCAAACACAGCCAAAGCATGAGTGGAGTGCTCGTAATTATTTTTCTGGACTCCACGGAAGTCTCACTTTAGACTGATGAACTTGCCTAAATTCCAGTTTGAGAGAAACCAGGTCAGAGAGTAACATAGTAAGGCTTGAACAGTGTTTGGCACGGTAGGATCACAGAAGAGAAGCTCCCCATGGCAATGGAGAATATGCTGCTCGTAAAGGCTCTCTTGCAGTGAAGGCCTTGCCAAGGAGCCATGGCCCAAATGACAGCCACGTGTGGCAGAAGGGAAATAATAGTTTTACCGGTGTGTAAGAAGCACGGCTTGGAGGGCTATGGGAGGCCAACTGCACGTTTCATGCTGTGAATGTGAGAGTTAACAGCCCTGTATCTTGCTTATGCTTAAAAGCTTTGATGTAAGGGAACTATGGTCCTGTGTTTCCAACAAATAAAAGATACTACCGATTTCTGGAGATTGTTCTTCGCTCCAAAAGGCGGGTGGAGTTTTAAACATAAAGCAGTTGCATAACTGTGCCTGTCACCACTGCATATCTTTATCTCCAAGTACCAGTCTGAGAAGGAAAAGAAGAAATCTCTTGTCTTGAAGTGTGAGTGACTGTATGGGGGTTTACCTACCAGCTGGGGTCACCCCTAACACAGTAGAAAGAAATCAATATAACATGTTGAAAAGGGCCAACTCATTTCAAGAAAGCTTGGTTGTTATGAGCAGCGCCCATATCCAGCAAACCCACTTGGGTTTACCAAGGATGGGCACGGTTCACACAGGCAGCCTGGAGCAGAACGTTAGAGGACAATGGTGGCCCCAAATCCAGTTGTTCCTCAGAGGTGCCAGAGCAAACCCCACGGCCCATTTTAGCAGCTTTGGTTCTGCCAAGTTGTATGTGCTGTGATTTTCCGCAGAGGCCAGCGCTGTGGATCACGGTTTCCATCTCTTCTTTTTATTGCAAAGTTGTGAAGAAGAAGATGAAGAAGAGCAAGCAATGAACTGCATGCAGTTCTACTCTTCGTTTGCTTTGACAGAGTATGCTTGTCATGTGCCAAATTTTGAGATCTATTTCAGCACAGGAAAAGGCTTCAGCTTCAGATTCAAACCTCACCTTGCCAAAGGGAAAGGAGTATTTTCCTCCTGACAGATTGTTTCTTCTTGGTTAAGCAGCAGGCAGACACCATCTTGTTCAATTTACCTCTGAAGAAGAGGCCAGACAGTTTAATCCTACCAAGAGAGAATTAACATTTCTACAAGTTCATTGAGGGCAGGATGTAATCAAACAGGAAAATAACATTTTAGTTAATATTCTTGTTGTTCTTCAGAGGAGCAGAAGGTTCAAGAAGATCTGAACGAAGGTGAACCACAAGGAAGACTCGCTTTATGAAATGTGCTTTTCCTCAGCGTAGGCAAACCTCGGGACTTCGGGCCAGCCTAGGAGCTGGCAGGGCTTGCGCCTTCAGAGCTGGGGGATACAGACAAAGCGGAAACCCCCTGGCTCGGAGCTGCAGTACAGCTAAAGTTAATTTTGGTCTCCTGTTCACACATTTCTAAAGAAACTATCACCACTACATCTCCGTGTGTTCAGATTGTGTATTAGGGGCAATTTCAGGGTGACTGTCGCATGCAAAGACCCTCAGTTGCCATAATTGCGGGGATGTTCAGGTGTCTATCTCGGTACAGTTCTCCTGGGCATTCAAGAGATGCTACACCAACAAACTGCAGTCCCGATACACCAACAAACTGCAGTCCCTGTTGGGAATTACTGTTACAAGCTTCTCTGTGATTGAGATGACTTTTACGGGATACAGTTGTGGGGAGAGAGAGCGAGCTTGAAATGTAGGGATCTCCTGGGGGATTTTTGAACAATATCTCAGTTTGATTTTGCATGCTTCTCTGGGTATATGCAAATGACAGCTTCAAAATAATTTCAATGTGTTCAATGCTTTCTATTGCCAAAATATTTGATGCTGCAGTAGATTCCACGGTCATAAAGCTAAATCCTACATTAGTTTCAGACTATAAGAAGCTGAAAGCATTAAGTCTTTTCAAAAGACAATGTTGGAGTCAAAGGGAAAATGATCATATGATAATCATCTTCATTCTGTTCACTGTCTTCAGCTCTCAATCAATCTTTTGGATGTTTTCTAGTGGGAGGGGGTGGACGTGTGTTTGTGTTGATTCTTTTGTTGTGAAGCATTTTGGTTCACCGAGATGGAGTTTTCACAAAAGTTATTTTTTTAAAGATGCGTGTGAAGTAGTTGAATACAAATGTCTCAAAATATGTTCCTGTTGTTAAGTTGAGCCTTCAAATATAAGCGTATTGTAGGATTAAGGCTGTAGCCTTACTCCAGGTTCTGATATAGATGTATTATGCCATGAGTAAGACTTTCTTAAAAGAGGATACTTGTTCCTGGAATGGCTCTGACCTTAGGCTATTCTTTGTCCAGATTTTAAGCCCCTTCTGAGAAGCATGATACCAACTGAACCTTTATGAAGAAGTACTTGCAAGACTGGTTAAAATGAGGAAATAGTGCATGTTTCCCTTTTCTCATTTTTAGTAGTTTGCCTAAACTGCTGTGGTTGAAACTTTCCTAGGAAATACTCTTAGTGTGGAACATGACCTAATAAAA
The DNA here is from genome assembly GCA_013399365.1 of Pampusana beccarii. Taxonomy (NCBI): domain Eukaryota; kingdom Metazoa; phylum Chordata; class Aves; order Columbiformes; family Columbidae; genus Pampusana; species Pampusana beccarii. Next base: position 119,937 of record VWYH01008408.1, read on the forward strand.
TTTTAAAATTAACTGAAAACAGCGTTTAATGTGCCTGACAAAACCAACTGTAGGTGGCACTACCTACTTCCGTGGCACATAGTATGTTTTCCATGTGCTGTTTACTTAAAATAAGTGATCTAAATAAATGTAGGAGCATTTGGAGGCTTTATGTCGTGTATACCTGCTAGTTGTGCCTTTGCTTGGAAGCATCATTGCATCCAAACTGAAATGCTAACACTTGCCTCTTTTCATCTTGCTCCAGTATCTTTCAGTGGTAGTGGCTGCCTAGAGTTGCCATCTTTATTTTTTTTTTAATGGACTGTTGTAAAGAGTAAGAAATCTCCCTGCTGCTGGTCATACCCACAAATACTGCAACAATGACGGCACCTCTTCTTCTATTGGAATAAAATTCTTCCCTTTAGGCTGTCTTACCCCAGTGAGGAAGCTTCATTTTTCTGGGATTTGAGTACCCCTCTCCATAGCCAAGCTGAGGTGTATGCCCGCTCTTAACTGAGGGCAAGAGAGTCCTGTGTAGGGACTTTGTACAAGCATTGGGAGTAAATCCGAGTGCCTCCATTACAAGTAAACAGATTCAAGTGGGCAGAAGAAGGTTACTTTAAGGAAGAACTTTTGGACTGGGCTACTTGCAGAGATTTTACGTATCGAACATAATTCCAAGAAAATAGAGCTCAAGAGAAAGACAACGTGGTGCAGAAAGACCGATGGTTTTCTTACCAAAGCAACAGTTTCATGAGCTGTAGGCACTAGTTGGAGAAAGAGTGGCCAATGGCTGGTTGACTATTTCTTGAAACGCATTTAACGACTTGCTTTTTAAATATGACTATGTCTTTTTAAAGTCAGCAGGCCTGACTCAAAGTCATTGTATGTCTTGAAAAAATTCACAGCATCATCTAATGCCTGTGGTGGGTTGAGGAACACTAGCATGCAAACTATTATGATCATGGATAAGAAGACAAAGTAAAATTAAAAGGTATTGTAACTTTAACAAGAGGTGCTTAACATTTTTTTCTTAATTCTAAAGAAAAAAATAGTTCCTTATGAAAAACAATGCTATTTATATTGCTATCTGTTAAATGTCATGCTGTTTCGTTAATTTTTAAACTGTCTCCATACCCAGCGTAACTTAGAACTACTGTACCTTTAAAATATGAATGTGAGATGTAAGAATTACAGACCTTAAAGGTTGTTGACATTAATTATAGATTAAGGACTTCTTGGAGATGTTAGCAGATTTTTTCTTCTGCTGGCTGTATTGTAGTTTGCTTTTTGGATTGGAAGGAGGACAGACAGGGTTATGCTTGTGTAATTTTCTTCCAACTGCGCATTCAGAAACAATGTTTTAAAAAAATATGGAAAGGGATTTGAATCCTCATTTTCTGGATTGCAGGCACAACAGGCTAATGCAGCTGTAGAGATGTGCTCAAGTGAGACGGTTTATGTTATGGAAAAGTTGTTTCTGAGTAATTATAAACAAAATCATGGCCCTCGGGATAATATAAAACTATTACTCATAGAAGAGTTGGTTTGTTACCACTGAAATATTTAACCTTTTCATGCAAATTCAAGGTCAGCAACTGCTTCCAAGGTCCAAAGCAGCAATTCAGCTCTAGCAGCCACGGTGCTTGAGGGAAGCGTGTGGCTCAGACTGTGCCCCAATGGCCACTTTTTGCTAATGTGCAAGTAATAAGCAGTGAATACCAACTAATGAGAATTTTTAAAGTAGTCTTGTTTTGTGTTTTTATAATTATCTTCTAAAATACAGAGGGGAACTGAAAGGTCATAAATAAATCTGTCTGTTCTTAGATGTGACACCAATCATGATTAGTTCTTTAGGTAACAACTTTGCATTGCAGATGCATTGAGAGGCTTTGGCTTTGCTCTGCTGGGCTTTAGGCACCCGCAGAGGAATAAACACTCAGAGTTGGCCATGTGAAATGCTGACCAGCAAGAGCAGAGTGTTTTAGTTAAGTGTCATTCCTTGCTCTGAGTGGGGACCCTGAACCCAGCCAGCAGAAAGAGCCAGGAGAGTTTTAGATGCTCACCTGTGACTTTGTGGCCCCAAGGAGAGCAGGCTGAGGGCATTGGCTTTGGACCTTGCTGATGACAATGCTTCAGTTGCAGTCGTGAGCTCACCTCCCTGCTCCAGAAGTCATGGATGTATTTTTTTTCTCTAAACTTGAATTTGATATGAAGTGTACTTCGTGTTAGGATGGAGAAGACCAAAGCCCAGGTCTGTGCCTGAGTGAAATGTATTTGTGGAGGCTTTAGAGGTTGGTATTTGTTACCTCCTGACTCATATTGCCCATTAACGTAAGGTCAGGTAAAGGTGGAAAAGGTAGGAGAGTTCAGGTGTGACTTTGCAGCTTTAAAAAAGAAAAGAAGTGTAAAGCAACAGTTTAGTCTTTTACTACTGACAGACTGAAGTGTTGTCTTTTATGTAGCCCATTTTTTAAACGAATTTTCTGGTGCCCCATATTTATCAAAGCTGCCTGAAGTATCTTCCCTGACTTTTCTTTTTGGAGTATATAAAAATGTGTTCCCATGCTTGGTGTCAGTACGTTACGTGCCTTTTTTATCTAGACAAACATTCTCTTTGGACAGTAGTGGGATGCTTGCTCACCACTGTAATGAATCAAAAGTGCTTTCAAACTCATCCAGTATAATTTGAGTGCAAAGCCTACAGTGTAGCACCTGCATTGCTTGGATTTCAAGACAAAATGCAATTTTTCTGTCAGAAGAGAGAGTCGGAGGTTGGAAGGTTTGATCTTCACATCGAGAATCTAATCAACTCTTGAAGCATTTCTGCTCTGTAAATAGCTCAGGGCTTTCTTGTGTTAGTGTAGCAGAGCACATGGCTTGTTTTTATTGGTTTTGGTTGTGTTGGTTGGTTGGTTGGGTTTTCCCCTTGTGGCTGCACTTTGTTCAGGCTGTCAAGGTGGTGGAAAGGTCTTATTGTGCCCTGATGTTGTACTCTAGGAAGAGATTTCTGTTTCTCTGATGTGTCGTGTTAGAGGTGGCAGATGGAATAAAGAGACAGAACAGTTAAAGCTGGAAAAATATCAGGGAAGTGTGAAGGTATGAGACCAGAGAGCCCCAGTAGCTGTTGAAGTACCCTGTTTCCCTTATAATACGACAGAGTCTTGTATTAATTTTTTGCTCCAAAAGATGTATTAGGGCTTATTTTCAGGGGACGTCTTATTTTTCCATGAACAACAATCTACATTTATTCTTGAACAAAAAATCAACATTTATTCAAGTACAGTCATGTCATCATCTTCCGGAACACCATCATAACTCTCCAAACCCTATCTGTCCTTCTGTATTCTATTGCCAATTAATTTTTTACATGTATAGCTGCCTGGACACTATTTAAGTTGCCTTTTTTAGTGAACTGTAACTGGGGCTTCTATTTCGAGCATCCTCAAAAATCCTGAAAAATCGTGCTAGGGTTTATTTTTGGGGTAGGTCTTATTTTCAGGGAAACAGGTAGTGCAGGGCAAGACAGCATACAGGGGGAAGGAGTTCTTCAGCGACCCACCATTTGTGCTTGAAACTCGTTTCTGATCATGTCTTGAAAAACAAATGAGAACTCGCAGTCATCCTCATTACCTCTACCAAATACTTGTGTTTGATGCTGCCTTGAAGGTTGAATAAATAGCTTTCTGGAGTCTGTTTGGAATAATAGAAATAAATTATTAAATTGCAACATAATTATTTTTAATACTACTGCAGAATCATTTGAGTGCAGATACAATGTAAGCACTTGGGAGGTAAGTTGCCTTTTAAAAGCTGAGATGAAGAAAGCATCCTAAACCTGAAGAGCGCTGGAGTTTTTAAAACTAGCTGGGGTTTTGTGAGTCCATTAGTAAGAGGAGCGTGTCCGTGGTTTTCCTCATATATCAGCCTAATTTTATGTGTTTTTTCTTAATCAGTCCAGCTTCTAGGGGAGGAGGAACTGTGGCTGGCAATGAATCAGGACAAAACCGGGGGAGAGGACCTCAAAGCAGCTGAAAAACAAAAAGTGTGGCCAGGACAAGAGGCCAAGAGAGAGCTCCTGAGCAAGCAGAGGGCTGTGGTCAGAGCTTACAGATCCTTGCTGCTCTAAAGCAGCAGCAGCAAAGAAGTTCAAGAAGTCTCATTGGAAATCTGAATGCTTAAATTAGGCATCTACACTCTTCCATTTTTAGGCATCCCAGTGCTTTTGTGCACTAAGTTTTGGAGTCTTTCACACTTCACTTATTTGAATTGTCAACCTAAGCATTCAGAAATCATGAATCAGCCTCCCTCTGCCCCCAGTGGCTTAGAAACCACGAGGTTTTAAGAAGTAACAGATGTTTTGTTCTTTTTTATTTGCCTTCTGGTTTTTGAGTTTGCAGAGTTCATATTTTTAAAGTGTTTCTCCTCAAACCCCGGGCTAACACTTTATTTGTTCACTCTTTAAATGTAAAACAGATTCTCCCATCAGCCTCAGTAATGGGGGCTTAAAGAAGAAAAATTCCGTGCTCATGACAAAAACATGAGTTGTCATGGCTTGGCTTCTTTAGGTTGTCTTTGGGAATATAGGCAGGGACTTGATTTTCTGGGTTACTGAGCACAGTCCTTTCTTACTGCAAGCATCCCTGTTATAAAATCCCATCCTAACTTTATTTTGACTCCATCTTGAATGTACTTACATTTACTGCCCTATATATTCACCATGGAATACACTTTTAAAACCTTACTAATTAACCAGTTATAAAATTTCATCTAATTAGTCTAAATATATTCCTAGCAGGTTTAATACCCATTTGTTCTTGTATTAACATCATGCTTCAGCTGAGGTGAGTGTATAACATTCCTTGAGTTCTATTTCTGCTGTTGCTGTCTTTCCTGACACTGAGCTTTTGTTCAGGTGTGGTCAACATCATGCAAACTATGAGAAAAATGGCACTAAATCAGTATAGCCTCCAGCTATCTTAAGCTCGTAAACCATCCTCAGAACAGAGCAACCTGTCCTTCTACATCTTTAATGTGAGCAAATCTTAGGGATTTTGCACATTTAAATATAATGTTCAATTGTTGACTCATTAGTTACAACAAAAGTGCTGTAGTCTAGAATGAGATACGGTTACCCTGCCCCTAGGAAGCTGTGTAATCAAAAGTACGCTTATGGTTTTGATTAACAGTTCATCCTAAAGATTAAGTACAAGTTAATAAGTAAAGTGATTTAATGGCAGTATGAGAATAAAGCGGGGAAGGTATGCTGCTTGCTTACCTCCCGGGTGGTGTAGTCTGACCTAGCATGTAACCAGTTTAACTGGTGATGTATGGAAAGTTATAGTGGAAATGATGTGAACATTCAGGCAGAATGGGCGTTCTCTGGAGATTCTCCCAGCTACTCATTGCAGATTATATTACCTCACATTTCAGTCTTACTTTGAGAAAATGCTTTTCAAACTTGAATACTAAGAATAAGAAAATTCAGCTGACATTTTGAGGCTTTCAGTGGCAATGTGAATGCTGATCAAGCTGAAGACCTGCACTTCAGTTGCCTAAAAAATTTTGTTTGAAATTTGCCAGTGTCCTGGACTTGTTTGATGCACTTAAAGCAATGTCTATGGACATACGGGACGTCGTATCGGATCCTTTGCAGTTAGGTTTCTGACGGATCAGTTCCATGGAAGCTTCTACCTCCATCTCAGGCTTTCACCTGTATGTCTCAAATTTGGTTTTGATCAAGAAAGGTGAAAAGTGAGATGTCTCTGTGCTGGTTTGACTGAAAATGAGTCAATTTTCTTCATGCCGTTAGAAACCTTTCTTTTTCATAGCTAGCACGGTCATTACTTGGACTTAGTTTGAGACCAAGATGATAACACCCCGGGACAGAGTTAATGTTTTTAATTGCTCTGGACCGAGAGCCAAGGATGTTCTGAGCACTCTGCCCACAGGTGTGAGGCAGCTGGGAGGGGGGGCATGGATGGGGCAGAGCTTGACTGACATCCAGGCTGATCAGTAAGAGTATTCCATCCCATTAGCATCATGCTTCTTATTTAAGGAGAGCTGGGATCTTCTGGTTTCTCTCTTGCTCTCTATCTCATGTTCTTCTTCGCCCTTTTTGTCAGAGCCAGGAGAGTTCTGTTCAGGATGTTTAGTTCAGCCTTTTGCTGTTTTGCAGAGACCTCTGGGCCTTTCTGCCTTTTTTCATTATTTCTTTCTTCAGGATCAGCTTTGGGACCAGGTGCTGCTGCCTTGGACTGGCTGCTCGGTGTGGATGGAGTTCATGAGGAATTGCATTGAGCATCTTTTATATTCTATTTCTATTTTTTAGATATATTTACTAGTACTGCATTCGTATTTTGTCATTTTATTAAACTGTGTTTATCTCAATCCAAGTTTCTCCCTTCCCTTTTGGTTCTCTCCCCTATTTGGGGGGAGTGGGTGAGTGAGCAGCTCTGTGGTTATATTGCTTAGCTCGGGTTAAACCACATCAGTCTCCAAATGAGATACTTTTCCCATGGCTATTTGTTCTCTGGTAATAAACAATGTTTTGATAAACTGGTTCCTAAAGGATCCTGATTGCTAGTGGTTGGCAGATAAGATGTCCAACGTATACTTCACAGACACAAGTCTGAAATGGCAGAATGAAGAAAGATCATAGAATCGTAGAATCATTTAAGTTGGAAAAGACTCTTAAGATCATCAAGTCCAGATGGCCAGTTGCTGCTTGTGGTACTGCTTTCCTAAATGGCAGCTGCAAGGTCTTAAGGAGTCACCTCTTATGGAGACATCATCTAAATATATAAAGGAATGTTATTCTCTTCTCACCAGTCTGGTGTATTTTGACTGTAAAAAGGTTAATTGCATGATTTTCAGATTTTCTGGAATTGTTTTGCTGAGCTTCTACAAAAAAAACGCTTGAACTATAATAATAGTGGAGATCGTTTTTTGTTTGTTTTTCTGGATGATTATCACTATGTGTAGGAACAGTAGTATGTGATCAGACATGCTGGATTTCACCTGCATTTGTGGAAGAGAACTGCTGCCTCTGTCAAAAACATGTTCAATTGGGATATCTTGGTCTTGCTGGCTACCATATTTCGAGTTATTTCTCTCAGAATTTGTTTTACTTTGGGGGGTATTGCTTCTGTTTTGAACTGCACATAGAAGATGGTAATAGCAGTCTGGATATTTTGTTCAAAAAAGCATAAGTGTTTTTAAAATTTAATTTTAAATCAATCTCGGTATCTTTGAGAAAAGACTTATTGCTTTGAAGGTAAACTAGCAAACTAAGTAATATTAAAATACAGCATGCATGCCTGTTTTTATTTTGTTCTGTTTGCATCCCACCCCTAGTACAATTTGTCTGGTGTTCAGCTCCCTGCCCTTGTTCAGCCCAGGACTCCTCTGGAACACACTTGCTTTCCTTCTCTCCCCTCCACCTTCAGTGAAGGAATAGATCTGGTATGGATGAGTCACCAGAGCTTGTAGGGAAAGGATTTCTGGGTGCTTCTGCTGTTGAGGCTTGCCAGCCCTAGTGGGAAGGGGTGGCAGGGTGACATCCACTAACAACCCAGCAGCACCTGAAAAAATGTATCACCTGCATAAATCCCTGCACCTGGAATTAGTTAGGAAGCTTATTGCTAGTCCTGTGGCAGGGTCTGCTTTTAAGCTTTGCCTTTTTCTGCGATGAAAAAAATGAAGGTAGCGCCAAAAGAAACCTCTATAAATTAGCTCATCAGAGCTCCCACTTGGGCTTCTGTTCACCTCTTGGGGAACCTACAGTAAGTTGCTTTATTTTTGTTGTTGCAGGCATTGAGGCTGCTGAGGTGAAAACACTTGGCAAATGGGTTCAACTCAGAGCACCTGTTGCTTTAGCTGTTCTCTCTCTTTGTTATGGCACTTGGCTAAAAGGTTGGGGCTTTCGTTGTTTGTTTGTTTTAACCATATAAGAAAATGTCAAATAAGCAAGAAGATATGCTTTTAAGGCTGGGGAAATATATTTATTGTTTCAGTCCTGACATAAACAAAGATTGATTTTTATTCTACTGGATGCTAACTTTTAACTGTGAACAGATGGTTATGGAGTGGGAGAAGCTGCCTCTTTATTTCTGTATAATTTTGAAAGGTGCTTGTCTGTGATAGTATGTGCCTTTCTGTAACGATACTGACTACGGGCAAAACACACATGTACACACATCAGAAATGAAGTAGAACGTCCGTTTCTAAAGGCACTTCTGGACTTTTCCCTGGCCTTGTGAGAGTGTAGGGGGAGTCTCCAAAGAGAGGGCTGCCACCAAGGCCTCGTGGATTTTAGGAACCTTGCCCTCTTGCCTCTGCCATGCTTGTTCTTGGTTTAAGGACACAAACTAGTTTTACAGTAGCAATAAGTAACTTCCGGGCAGAGTTTTGATACGAAGGCTGGTGCCCCTGCCACTGTTAATGGCACAGGGACCAGAGTTTCCCCAGCTTGACCAGTCAGCACCAGTATGTGCTGCCTCCTGGGCGCTCGTGTGTTGGAAGGGCAGTAGCTGAGGTTGCAGCAGCTACTGTGGATTAACCTTCTAGTTACGGACAAAGTCACCTCTTGCCTTTGTGACCAGAAATGACACATTTAAAAACCAGTCACGTGATGACCAGCACAGTGATCGCAATGCTAAAAAAAAAAGAGCATGTTGTTGAGTGTGAGAAACCCACTATTTGGTGAAAGCAGTACTCATAAAGCAGGGGTGTCAAACTCATTTTCAGCAGGGGCCACATCAGCCTTGCAGTTTCAAAGGCCTGAGTATAATTTTAGGACTGTATAAATGTAACTACTCGTGTCATAAAGCAATTCAGACATAGTGCTGCTCTTGAGTTAGGAGACACTGTGAAGACATTAAGAGGTTCTGGTTCAAGATGCATGGTTGTAAGGGACCAATGTCTGCAGTTCTGGGATTTTTTAATATGAGAACTGAAACTCCTCAGAAAAGTAGAGAATGGTAAGTACTGAAAGCTGAGTTTGAGCACAAACTTTTGTTTGAAAATTTCTGTCAGTCTTTAGGGTGATTGACAGTTGGAAAATATAATACTCGGTCTTGTAGCAGTGTCCTGTGATTCTGTATGAATAGTGCCCATTGTTTCTGTGTAAAAGCCATCCAAAATAGTAGTATGTCGTGTGTGCACAGAGTATTACATTGATTGCTCTAACTGCAGGATTGAGTCTCTAGTTTATGACACCTGTTGAAAACTTTGTGAATGATATTTTTCTTTCCAAAGCTTGGTTTTTGGTATCCTAATGTGCAACTGTGTTATTACATTATTTGACTGTTATTTCTGTGAATATTTAGAGGTTAGAGGTGCAGTTTTGTTAAAGACATACTGCTGTATGGATATTAATATTTAGGCTATTTTTGTTGCCAACTTCGGGCAGCTTCAGACATTCTCAACAAAGAAAGTACAGACTTGTTTGTGTGCTTGATTTTGTTTGTTTATCTTTATTTATGATGCATGGGCTTCTGTGATTCTTGGAGAGGTGATTTACAGTGTAGCATTTCAACCCTATTGTGAATAATTTAGAGGTCCCTCCTGCCACTACATAGGATACTTGGCTAACACTGACTGCACAAAACATCTTAAATGTAATCACAAAACCAGATTTCACAAACCACTTAGCAGCAACATAAGAAGTTAGGATATGTTTTATGTTGGGTGGGGGTGTTTTTACATAAGACTGGCTGTTTGGTAAAGTATACTATTGCTAGAAATAACAGCAAGCAGATTTTTGCCTTTGGCAAATAGAGTCATTAAAACAGGGCTATAAATCACCCCTTGTATAACTGTATGCGTTGTATTGCCATGGGTATTTTTCATTCTATTTCTGTAAGTGGTGAATGAAAAAAAAAGCATACATCTATTCTCATTATAACTATATTAATATATAGCTGTCTCATGGTTTTTAGGTGGTATACTTTTCCATGTAACTTATTGATCTGTCAATGTGGAGATAGTAGAATCAGTGCCTGGGTATTTTGGCTACTTAAGTGTTTCTTTTAATTGGTAATGCCAGTTCTTCATAACTAGAAAAGTACGGCTATTAGACAGACGTGTTGTTCCGTTATTTGGCATCTATTTTGAGACCTTAAGCAGCAGCCTACACATAAAGCGCTTTATTTACATTTTTCCCATTTTAGTTTCTTCGTCATTCTTGAAAACTGTTGTTGAGCAATTTTCTGCTAGCAAAATTTTGCCTGTGGGGCCACATGTGCTCTGGGTGAGCCGTTCCAGCTGGCTGGTCTTGAGAGCCGCTCGGTCCCCGAAGAGCAAGAGCCACATCTCTGCAGGCCTGGGGGTTGCTCGGCACCTTATGGGATGGGTCCACCAAGTCAAAGTTCGATCCTTATTCAGTAAACTCCTGTTGGACTCTGAATCTCCTTGAATCCATCACTTGAAATCAAAAAGAAGATGGAAGTCCTTCTTTTGATCAGGATAGCACTACTCAGTGTTGTGTTGTTGAGTTTTGAGTTTCCTTTCACCAATGCTCTAGATGTAGAAAACTGCTTGGTGTTTGTGTTTAGGTAACAAATTTACTGCAGCCCTTTTCAATATAGGCAACATCATGATATTGAATGGAATTGGTTATTTTTATTATGAGAAAACATGGGACTTACATTTTGCTTGTCATTCTCATTTTTAAGTGTTGGGCAACACATTTAGGAAACAGAGGATTTTGCTGTTTCTCATAGACTGTGCTGTACTTCCACTTCGGGGATCTGTCCCCCTTGTTATATGTTCTCTATGCTACCTTCTTTAGTTCTGTTTTTTCTGCTGTTGTCTTCTTAAGCTGCTTCAAGACCATTATCTTGCTTAAAACAAATATACAGCTTTATAAGAACATATCTTAGTTCTATTTGCGCCTCTTCACCCAAAAGAAAGTGCTGTGTGTATACTATCTCAAGCATGTGGAAAAATTGCAAGCAAAAAGTATGCCAGGCCATAAAATCTTCCGTGTTCTAAAGTTTCCATGTAAAATTGATCTCACCTGATTTTAGTTGTTTGAACATCAGATTCGCAGGGAACAGGAAAAGCTCCCCCAGTTCTTGGTGGAATGAGAGGTGCCCCTGGTGGGCAGTTCAACCCAGGTGTGTGATACATCTGTCTCCAGATGGGATGAATATTCTCTCAGGACGCTTCTATCTTGTCAGACTGCAGGGAAACAACCCAGACAATGAGCTTAGTTTAAACATGTAACTTCTAGGTAGCCAAAGTTGGGCAAGTTGAACTCCACCGTGGCCACCAGTGTAGCTGTGGGAGCACTCTGCATAAGCACACTGCTCACCCCACAGCTCAGCCCTGACTAGAAAGCTTTTAATGCCCTTGTTTCCTTGGTTAAAAGCGTATTTAGGGACATCTGGAGACACAGTTGCTAGCAGTTATGAGGAACAAAATGGATTTTAATAGTGTCCTCTACTGATGGTAATTGTCAGGAGTGGAAGAGGGTCGCTCGTCCTTTTGTTGAAGTGCAATTCATGGGGCAAGTTCAAGTCTCTGCTGCTTTCAGCGGGAATGGCTTTTTGCACATCAGCAAACATGTGGTCTGTGGAATTTTTATGTTCAGTATTGGATCCACATGTGATGTCAGAGAAATGACCTCAACAGATCTTGTGATTTCTCAAGCTTTTAAAATTACTCAGTGTAATGCTAACCCTAATTATAAATCTCCAGCAAGGGAACATGTCCAGATATATTCAGCATCATTCAAAAAGAAATATAAACCCTTCCTTAAATATTTGATTTAATGTCAGGATATCCTTTAACAGCTGTTGGTGAGAGCTGCTTAATGGGTATGAATTACATTTTTTTTATTGGGAAATGTTTGTCTTTGTAGTTTAGTCATTTGAATTCAGTTTCGGGAGACTGTTTAAAATATGCTGATGAAGTCAGCTAATATGTGCAATATCTTTTGTGTAAGCACTTATCTGTTTCCTAACAGCACAGTAGACAAAATACCTCATGAATGTTAATGATAACAAGAAATAAGCATACCACCGTGTTAAAGATTGAGTAATCCAGAGGGAGAAGCAAAGTAGCAGTGAGATGAAGGCCAAGTTCGTCTGTTCGGTTTTGGCTGGCCCAAGTTTTTCTCGGGAAGTGCCCTTTCTTTCCGTTTGATGTTAAGGAAGTCCAGGGCAACTGGATGCTTAATAGCAGTTAAAAAGTGATGAATATCAACCCAAGCAAGGCTCTGAGGGTCATGGTGGAAAATATACATCCTAGTAAATAACATAAAAACATGTCTTCTGGTTAGTATGTACCTAGAGGTGGAGAACACCCTGTTTTGGTGGTGGCACTTTACGCTTGCAAAGGAAGTGTGCGCCTTCTGAATGAAGGGTTTCTGACAGTGATGATCATAACTCACTTTTTCCTGGCCTTAATTTTTCATGGTCTGCTTACAGTTGTGATACATCGGATGGAAGGAATTATCTGGGAAGGAATCAAATTTCTGGTTTGGATAACATCCCTTTTTTTCAGCCTTTTCCCTTTCCCTGGAGGCTGCAAAGAGAAGGTAGGGGCAATATATAATATAACAAGCTTGTGGCTGTAGGCACATGCCAACACATGGGAGCAACAGGAGGTGTTGGCTGCTGGCATTTGCTGGGGTTTTTTGTTGTTGTTTTGGTTTTGTTTTGTTTTTTTGAAGACATGTACTAGTCCTCTCCAAGGCAAAGACTGTGTCCAGGTACAATGGCCCCATGGGTGAAAGCCACATACTACACTCATCGTTGGTCTAAGCTCTATATTGTACTATCCCTGAGTAAACCTCACTTTGTTCTTGGGGCAAATTGTCTGTGCTGTAAGTACCCATAATACATATTGATTACTTTTTTAGATTTGGGTACTAGCAGAGGTGATGAGATGTAAATTCCAGTGATGACAAGGCTTCTGTATTTGTGAATCTTTGCACTTCCTCAGCCTGGCTTTAGACCTGTTATTTTACTACAAACATGAAGCCTGTTTTTCTTGGCATGATCTCTGGATGGCAGCACCTTGTTTGGTCCCCAGCTCTCAGGCCTCCCTGGGGCATGATTGCCAAGCTCCTCAGCTCCCCCAGCGTGTGCTCTGCAGGAGTCCCTCACCAGGACTGGACAGTCACTGNATGTGCTCTGCAGGAGCAGAGTGAGGGACTCACCAGGACTGGACAGTCACTGCCTTCGCTCAGCTTGTATGAACCTGCCAAGGAGTATTGATGAGCTGGTAAGAATCAAAAAGCCAACAGGATGCCAGTGACACCTGGCTCCACAGTCTTTTTCACCCTGCAAAAAGCCTATGCCGTTCTCCTGGCCAAGATCTTGTTTGATCTATGGCAGTAGACAGGATGTTCTCCGTCTGTTCAGTGCTGAGGGAATTGAGTGCACTGTCAGCAAGTTTGCTGGTGGCACCAAGCTGGGAGGAGTGGCTGACACACCAGAGAGCTGTGCTGCCATCCAGAGAGACCTGGACAGGCTGGAGAGTTGGGCGGGGAAAAAGTTAATGAAATATAACAAGGGCAAATGTAGAGTCTTGCATCTGGGCAGGAACAACCCCAGGTTCCAGTATAAGTTGGGGAATGACCTGTTAGAGAGCAGTGTAGGGGAAAGGGACCTGGGGTCCTGGTGGACAGCAGGATGACCATGAGCCAGCACTGTGCCCTGGTGGCCAGGAAGGCCAATGGCATCCTGGGGTGTATTAGGAGGGGGGTGGTTAGTAGGTGGAGAGAG
>VWYH01008408.1:133676-193921 GCA_013399365.1 Pampusana beccarii
TGATAGGACAAGGGGCAATGGGTACAAACTGGAACACAGAAGGTTCCACTTAAATATGAGAGGGAACTTCTTCTCAGTGAGGGTGCCAGAGCACTGGAACAGGCTGCCCAGGGAGGTTGTGGAGTCTCCTTCTCTGGAGACATTCAAAACTCACCTGGACACCTTCCTGTGTAACCTCATCTAGGTGTTCCTGCTCCGGCAGGGGGATTGGACTGGATGATCTTTTGAGGTCCCTTTCAATCCCTGACATTCTGTGATTCTGTGAGTAATTTTAGCCCCCAATTTAGTGAATATTTACAGTCTAAAAAAGCAAGAGCTGATAGTAGTGGTTCCTTAGTGCCAAATCAGGGTTACAGCTCTCCCTGGTTTAGTCCCTTGGTGTCCTTTGTCAAGCATTAGGAGACATTGTGATGAAAAATGAGGGAAAGGCCACTACAAGAAGTGTGTGAGCAGTAATCATGGTTCAGTGCCCTTGTAGTCTTCTGTATGCAATTCTTTCCCTATGGAGACTTATTCTGAGTCTGAGAGGGTACTCAGGCTTCTTTAAGTAAATTATGGTGAATAAAGATGATTTCTGAAGCTGGTAACAGGGTAGTATTTCAGCCGAGGTGACTAAAGTATGTGTATATGCTGGCCCAGAGCTTCACTGGAGGGTTGGTTAGAACATGGATAATGTAAACATTTTTTAACTAGGCAATGATGAAGGATATTTATTGTCTTATAATAGGTACCCAAGTCTCTTTCTATTTGGGAGAAAAAAAAATCTGGAGCAACTTTCTGATAAGCCAATTAATATAAGGGATGATCAGTGGTAAAATCAAGCAGCGTTCTGCTGGCTTTTATCTCCAGATATTTGTGGTCTTTAAAACAACTAACACTTAATGGGAGGGGCTGTTGATATCTGAAGCTTATCGTATGGCTTCTATATCCTGTTAAAACTGTTCCTAGAAAAAAAAAGTCATCCTTTTCAGTGCTTTGGCAGATCTGGTCTCCATCAGTGCAGCGCTGAGCAGATGGGCTCTCTCTGCTTTGTAGGAGCCCACTGCTTTTTCAGCGTGCGTTCCTGGCCAGGAGAGGGTAGCTGCTCTCAGGAAGGCGGTAGCTGATGGTGGTGAATTCTGGGTGTTCCAGGTGCAGCCATCCTTCCCCTCGCTCCATCTCCATCTGGAGGCACCTTCAGCAAGCTGTGCACTCCCTCCGCACATTGATTTGCTTCGTTTTATCTCCTTTCACTTTCTGTTCAGGAGTTTTGAAGCCCAGCTAAGGAGGGAGTGGGACACTCTGCTTTTATTTTGGCTGCTTTCTGAAATATCTTCTTGTAGGAACCAAAATTCTGTTTTAAATAAACATGAACCTCTTTACATTGTAAAGGTTCTTCAGGTTTTTTTTTTCTTTTTAAACTTAAATATTGTAAAGAATATATTTCCACATAAAACTGTCTTTCAGCAAGACGTTTATGCCAGCTGTAGTTACTCTAGTTTATAAGAAAGTGGAGAAAGAGGGGCCACCTCCAGACGATTCAGGTTTTAGGTTGACTGACTGGTAGTCTGAAAGCATTTGTTTCTCCTCTGTTGATTAGACAGGAATATGGGAAAACTACTCTTCTGCCTTAGGCACCTCAATTAAGTGCTTATAGTTAGGTGTGATTAATTTAGACTTACCCTTAAAATAAAAAACAGAAGATGGAGCAGTTTGTTTCTGACAAGTTGCTTGAACCCTTACAGATAATAATTCTGTGGCAATCTTTATTGATATACTCAGATGACATCTTGGTAATAATCACTTGTAGCATCCAATTATGCTGTTACGTTGTAAATAAAAGCCTCACTATTGCATACCCACGCAATCTGGAAATTACCTGAATATGAACACTGAATAAAGTGTATTGTAGATGTAAAATTAAAATGAGATGCATGTCATCTTTCAGCACATAAGGACTTGGTTTTAAGCACTAAGAAAAAAAAAAAACCACAAACTGATAAAATCAAATCCTTTTGCAGTTACACACGTTATCCTCAAAGTTAAATGAAGTAAAATTCTCCTTCTGGAGGAATTCAACCTAAGACTGAAAAAGTGGTCCAAAAAGTCACATTGTGTCAGCCTGATGGTTGACTTTTGATAGCACATCCCCAAAGACTCCTCTTTGACGTATCCTGAACAGAGAACGCTTGTTTCCCATGAAGCCTGTTGCTGCTGATAAAGCCCATCTATATCAAAGTGGTATCTGATACAGCACTTTGGCGTTAAGAAAAAACACTTGAGTGGCTCATTTGCCTTTGTAAATCTGCTGTGCCTAAAGATTTATTTTAACAATTCTGTCCAAAACCCAAATCAAAATAACTGTCTGTACAACACATGTTTTTAAACAGAGCATAAAAGAAAACAGCGTTGCATGTTAAAACAAAATAGAAGCCGTAAAAGTCGTGTTTCAGAGACTGCGTTAATGTACTTGTGAAAATAACATGGTCTTGCTTTCCTTTGATATTCGAGGCCTCTATCTGAGTGACAGAAAGCAGAGCTCTTAGGAATCCCTTTAGCGTGAATGTTTTGTATGGTTAAAGGAGCGATGAAGCAGAAGGGTGTAAGCTATTTTCCTCTGAAGTATGGTACATACTTCTGTATGGTACACACGTATGTATGCGCACGCATATATCTGCACACACATAGGCAGAAGGGGTGGGAAATAGGAAATAAGGGCAAAGTTAAGGGTCCCGAGTTCAACTAAGAGTAAGACCTCGCTGACAGTGAGGAGGCAGCGCTCCGGAGAGGGATGAGAGGCTTTTTACCTAGCTCATACCACATGCTGTGAACAGACGAAATCACATGCAGCTTAGAAGTCCTGTTGGCCTTTCCCCCACCACCCCCGCCCCACAGATACGAGCACAAATCCCTTCTTTCCCTGGTTTGCCACAAATGTATAAGCAGATCTCTGCTCTGCCTGCGCTGCTTTGCTGTTTAATGCTAGATTCAACATATGGGCCAGTCCCAGCAGCTTTGGATTTTGAAGTGACTGGAGGCTAAGCCACTGTTTTTCCAGCGCACACCAGCGCCGCTTCTGTGTTTGTGCTGCAGTTACGTGCTGTTTGCCAGTATAACCGTTCATCAGGCTTTTACGATCCAGAAGCAGTTTCATCTTTTAGAGACCTGGGATGACTCATGGGTGGATTTTTTGAAGCATCTGCTGTGTTAGGAGCCACTGCGGGTTGTAGGCAGGCTGCGAAGAACAAGCAGGAAAGCTCCCAAGGATCATTCTGAAAAACTGTGTAGCTGTATTAAAAAGGGAGGTGTTTATTTTTTATCGTTCCTTGAAAATGTGACTCGACTACATCACAAGGTGCCTCTGAAATCTGTCGGTAGAAGCAACCATTGTCGTAACACCCACTACACCAATTCCCCTTATTCTTCATTCACTCTGGTCTGTGTCCCACCAAAAAGGCAGCACTTCACAGTGATGCACAAAACATAGAACTTGTACTTTCCTTTGCAAATCCCGTAAGTGTATAGACAGTTCTCACTTTTTTCTCCTGTGTCTTTCTTTACGTGTTTACAAGGCAGTTCAGATTCCCAGTGTATTCAGGCTTAAGGTCTTTTGAGGCTGCTTAGAGAAATGTTGAATACATTTTCTAAACTTCCATGACACAAAGGTTACCAAGCTGTTTGAGTCTGTCAGGTTGGTGATAGATCTTACATGACCAGACAAGAAACGCTTGTGTATTGGGGACCTGACTGCCAAAAAAACCCCAACCAAACAAACAAAAAAACCCCAAAACTTCTGCCTTTTGGGTACCTAAAGGTGACATAGCTTTTGAGACTTATCTTTTGCATTTACAGGTTTTGTTTCCTCAAAAACATTTTGTTGGTATGAATTTTACTCATTAGGAATTAACTCAAGATCACGTCTGTTTCAGTTTCACACAGAAAATACAGGATTACTCCCCATCCAATCTGGAGTAATTGTAGGATGCTACAGCCGAGCTTTTCCTTCCATGACCTCAGACCATGTTGGTTTTGCAAGACTGGTTGGTACAAAACAGATCCTAGCCTGGAGAAAAGGAGGCCGAGGGGAGACCTTGTCGCGGTCTACAACTGCCTGAAAGGAGGTTGTAGCGTGGAGGGGGTTGGCCTCTTCTCCCAAGTAACAAGTGATAGGATGAAAGGAAATGGTCCCAAGTTGTACCAGGGGAGTTTCAGATTGGACATTAGTAAAAATTCTTCACAGAAAGGGCTGTCAGGCATTGGAACAGGCTGCCCAGGGAAGTGGTGGAGTCACCATCCCTGGACATGTTTAAAAGGCATTTAGACGAGGTTCTTAGGGACATGGCTTAATGCTAGAGTTAGGTTGTGGTTGGACTCAATGATCCTAAGGGTCTGTTCCAACCAACGTGGTTCTGTGATTCTACAGAAACTCTTAATTCTTGAAATTTCATGCAATGTTGCCTTCCTTACTCTGCCTCGCATTGTGGCCGTAGGAGCACTAAATCCTACTGGAGCCAGGGCCTGGCTGAAGGCAAGAGTTTAGGGTGTGATGTGAATATATTACAGGTTAGCAGCAGTCACAGCCTGAAGGCTTCATCTAAGGGTGTCCTTTCGATTTTGCAATCTGGCCACGAAAAGTTCTGTATCCTGTTGTTAAAATGTGCTGTCCTTCCCCTAATAAATGTATGTACAAGACATACAATCCTGAATTGTGAAGTTCTTGCTCAGATTAATAGTCGTGTTGAGACTGATGCAGGGCTGAACAGGGATTATCAGAAGCTTTTGCCTGTTACATTTGATTTTGCTTTAGATTTAGGATTTAATATTTTGCCTGAACATCTCTCTCTTTTTTCTGTTCCCCACCCCCACCCAGGTCTCAGAGTTCTTGCATTCAAATGATTTCTTTTCTTCAAAGGGTTTTACTGGAATCATGGCTAAAAAAAAAAATAAATAGCCAAATAAAAATAGTAAATGACCGCTTTGCATCTCAGTCTGGTTTTGTAGTTAATAACTCCCATGTAGTCATAACACTCTATATTCTCATGTTTCCAGTCTCCATGGAAAGGCTCTGTTTTCACATTTGATGACTTTAGAATTGCCTGCTCCTTCATTCTAGTAAAGTGTTTGTTTATGGTTAATCAAAATGAGGAAAAATGAGCAGGCAAAGAAAACAACAGAGAAGAAAGTTGTCTGAGTAACAGAATGATTTTATTTTCTTTTCTTCTCAAGCACTACTTAATGTTGGAAAAAAAAAAAAAGAAAACCTGAAAAGGTGGTTAGATGGTTTTTGCCTTGAAACAGAGAGTAGTAAAGTGGGAGGCAAAGGGTGGGGGGTGTCACAAAGATTGGGGTTTCCATCCCTAATGACGCGCTGGCTGCTGTGCTGCCAAATTACACTGAAAGCAGTGAATGGTGCCATTATATCCTTTTTCAAAACTTGTGGGCTATGAAATTCAATCTGAGGTATTTTTAATGAGTGTTCTGAGCCTCAGTTGCAGCTCTTCCCAAGAAACAAGGAGCACAGTGTGCTGCTAAATAGCACCAAAGGCCGGGGGTTAAACTCATTCAGTTTTTTTGCTCACAGGGAGGGAAAGTAATCTCAACATTTATTTGACAGGTATATACTTGCTTCCAGAGTTGAGCTTCAGTAAAACAGCTTTCTGTAGAGAAAAAGTTGTGAAAAATGAGGTTCTATCAGCTCCACCTCAAGCTCCCATCTCGTTTCTGAAAACAAGCCTTGTGGTGTGTTTTCCAAAGGTGGTGCCCACCATGCACAGGCTGGGCTTGTGCTCCAGGCACCCCCGCGATGCAGGAGGCTCTGCCCCAGCCATCGGGCACCGCTCTGGGGGCAGAGGCTGGTGGTGGAGGGACAGCTTGTGCCAGATGGGGACATCTGCCCAGTTACACCCCCTGGCTGTCCATTCAACATAGGTAATTCAGAGGTCATCTTTGTTAGAGGGGTGCCTGCTGGCATCCCTGGGTCTCCACTTAGGGTTTTGGTGTCGTAGTTGTGATGGCTTTGGGGAGACTCCTTCCCGCACCTCTCAGCAAGACGTAGCTTTTCAGGGAAGCTTTTTTAGCGTGCACCTGGTTTTAGAAAAGCCGTTTAGCAGAAAAGTGTCGTTGCCTTCTGTTTTTCCTACCTGCTGATTTGCAAAGTAGTTTGGTTTAGGTCATGAGGAAAGCGCCGTTTTATGCATCTGCCCTGCAACTCAACTCGGAGACCTGAAATTCACGAGGGGCTGGCTCTGGTTCTTGCAAGTCATCACCATTCAGTGTCAAGGTTCTGAAGCTGTAATACGTCTGGTTGATGATACTCTTCAGAAAGGAAAATAGTCTCTTCCAGCAGTGGATGTTTGCCTTGCTAAGGGGATAAAGAACAGCTACAAACCACTTCTTAGTTTTGCCAGTAAAATTAGGCAGAGAGGACTCAGCATTCGCAGGAACTAATTTGGGGAGTGAGATGACATATTTTTAGTAAGTTTTCTCATTGTTCTTTTAATGCCTCATTTTTCTTGTCCTCACTGTGCATTTGAAATAATGTTCAAAGAAAGTAATTTTGTTTTAGTAACAGTGGTTCTGGCAAGAGTCTCCTGCTGGAAATCTCCAAGAACTGAACGGCTGGTGTATGAAATTCTAGCAGCCTTAAACAGTTACTTAAAAAGGCTTGCTCTGCCACTATTGATTTCCCACAAATATTTTACACCCATCTGAAGGACGCTAGCAGTAATGGTTGTACTACAAGAAACAAGGTGGTGTGGGTTTATTTGTTGTTTTTGTTTGTGGTGTTGGTTTTGGTTTTGTTTGGTGGGATTTTTTTGTGTTTGTTTGGTTTTGGTTTGGGGTTCGTTGGTTTGTTTTTCCCCCAGGAGGACTAATTAGCTTGTGCAGAGACCTGTTATTGCAGTTTGATGTTGTTTTGGGGATTAGGGGTTTTTTGGGAGCTGCTGAGATAAGCATTTGCATTGCATGTGAAGGCGTGCATTGTCCCCATCGGGACAACTTCTTAGAGGATTGTTAGGCAAACAACAATAAAGTTTTTCAGCTTAATTCGTCGGCAGAGGGGATCAGAGTATCCCTTTTAAGTTGATGAAGTGATTTTATGTGCATATGTGTTAAATGTGGGGTGGTTTAAAATCAATATAGAAAAGTTAAGACAAAGTCAGTTTTACTTTCTAACAGAGTTAGAGATCAGCTAGTTAAAATGTTGTAAATACACCTAAAGGAACTGGTGAACCAGGAAACTAAACATGAAGGGTTTTGTTAATGTCTTTCACCATATGTAACATTTTGTAACAAACAGATGCGTAATTAGACTATGCTGACCAAAAGCTGAATGTTTTTTGGTCTATAGCGTTCATGGTGTTTAGCTGATGAGAAGTTCCAGATTTCCTTTGTCATTGATGACAGTAGGATGGATGCGCAAAATAAATCATCCTGTGAGATTTTGTCCCTACAGCTTCCCAAGGAGGAAATTCTCCAGCCTACAAGAATCTGCCTCTTTCTTCCCCTTTCTTCTCTACAAAGGGCTCCACTGGCCTTGTGGTGGTTGCTGCTGGCTCTGCAGTAACAAACTGCTTGTCAGGTAGAAATCTGAGTAATTTAGAGGTGGGAAATGAAACCAGTATTCATATCAGTTTGCATTTATATGAACGGCAAAGAAATCAAATGATTGGATCTTTGTGCCCGAAGATGACAGGTTTGTCTGTGGTATGAAAGGTTCAGCTCTGAAGGTGCTCAGCCCATCTCTTTTCCTTTCTTATTTCCTCACTTGCACATTGAAATTGCATTTATAATACAGCGTGGGTGGTGTTTGCCCATTACGTTACAAAGCCTTGATTTTATGAGCCAAGTGAAAAGAGACGAAGCAGAGCTTCCAATTCCAGTAGCTTTACTGTTCTGTAATTATGGAGATGTACAGTTACATGAGGATTTACTGTGGCTGAATTTTGTATTAGTCCAACTCTGCTGTAAGAAGAAGTTTAACCAAGCTTTACTGAAAATAGCCTCATCACAAAACCTTACATCAGCTTTGCTAGTTTTTCTTTTCTTTCCACACTATTAAAGAAGATGTTTTGGTTATTTCTTTTCCTGATAAGTATTTAATTTTTGCCTGAATTTTACTGTTGGCTATTTCTGGTAAAGTTGATTTTGGGCACTGGAAAGGAGTTGAACGTCTACTCAGAGCAATCCTTCTGCTTTTGCCTATTTTAGAAAATATTTTGACATAGTCTAGTTTGTTTTGATCAGAAATCCAAGAGCATGGTTGCAATAACAGATCTGTGTGTGTGTGTATGTTCAAATGTAGAAAACTGCAAGTTTCTTCTGGAGAATGTGCTAGAAATGCAAGCAAATGAGATGGTTATGAAAATTTTTATATTTTATTTTTGTCTCAATAATGGTTTGCTGTGTTAATTTTTGGTTAGCAATCGCACAGCTAAAATGGTCGTTTTTGAAGTCTTGTTTGTCGTAGGTGATAGGAAGGAGGGGAAAGTGTAACTTTGCTGCTGCATTTTTTTTTGAGGGCAGGTGTTTGGAGTAAACCACAGCTGGAGTAAAAAGCGCCGTATCTTACAATCACACTGTTTAAATTAAAAAACAAACAACAAACCACCACCAAAATCAAGTGAAGCGTAAAACTGTACATCAGAGACTATGGAAGGTAAGCAGTGGCATTAAAGGGAATGCAGCTTATGTGGTGAGCGTAAAGTGGGAAAGCAGTCCACTGAAATCTTGAAAGAAGGGAACGCTAAATAGTCTTATTGTGCACACAGAGCAGATGATCAATTGCCTGTTTTTAAGGCAGTATAAGAGACTTATTCTGTTTCTGCATTTGGCCTCAATCCTGCCTTTGGTGGTATGTGCGCAGTCTGTGCAAAAGCACACGGGATACGTGCCAGAAGTGGAGCCTTCAGCTACATTCAAATGGAAAATATCTTCAAAGGAATGAGGTGCCTTTAGGTAACTGTTGAAAATTTGCCTCTTCTGCACCCTGCTTTCAAACAGGGTGGACACCTGGTGGCTGTAGGTACAGGCTGGGCATCTGCAGACTTGAAAGTCGTGGTTGGAGTGTGTGGCTGCTGTTTAAAGGTGTCACTTCTCTTTGCTTTGGCCAGGTACGTAAGGGTGACAAATCATGCTTCTTGCAAGGCTTCCTAACTACCCGGTCTAAGCTGAACAGCAAAGTATAAACTAGTAAGCCCAGGTGTAAGAGCTATCTTTATGGTCTAAGGCTATTTTTACAGTCATCTAATCCCTTCCTATAGGATTAACACCTGCACTTTGAAAGGGAGGAGAGGAGAAAAAGGGCAGAGGATCTCCAAGTGTTAGGCAGTGTTAGGTCCAGAGCAACAACACTCAGACCAGCGCTTCTTGCTTTTAATCCCACCCTTCAAGCAACAGACTTTTGTTAAATATGAATTATGCATTTCACTTTATGCCAGAAAGAAGAACTGTTTAAAATATGAAAATTGTCTTCAGATGCTGACAGCATTGTTCTCCTGTGAGTAGTTTTCAGGCCTCCTTTGAAGTGTAAATTTCTGGCAATGTTATTTGTTTAAGAACCCTGTTGCTCAGTTGCATCTTTGAGGTTCTTTTTATACTATTTGCTTATCACGAACACTTGTTGGTTGATTTTCTTTCAGAGCCGTAGATACATATATAATTTTTGACAGCTTTGAATAACTGCGAAAATTTATGCTGTTGAGAATGAGGGGTTATTTTTAGTATTGATTACAGCTGTATGTGACTTCAGAAATAATAATGAAAATACTGGATGAAGTTTTCACTATCATTTTTGCAGTTGTTAAACTGGAGCATAAAAATAACTTGGGAATCAGAATGATATGAAGTACAACAGGTTTTATGGGTGGTTACCTGCAAAAGAACAAATAAAACTTTAAACTTTGTATATTTAAGTGTTTGTAAAATATTTAGCATGATCAAATTGTCACGTTTCGTTTTTGAGCACCCAGAATGTGATAGGAACAGGGCATTAGTGGAAGAAATGTCTGCCTCTGTATTGTGGCAGGTGTGAATGATGAATGTACCTTTTTCTTTTTGATTAATGTAAAGGAATTCTTTTCACTCCTTATCAGCTGTTACTAATGCACAACCAGGTGTAATTAAAAAGAAACAAACATTTTTCCTGAGCCATTTTCAGCAGTTTTGAGCAAGAAGGGATGGAAAACAGAGTATTCCGTGCTTCCACATAAAGCTGTCTCTTAGTTTGACCAAGGCACTGATCGGACTTATATTTTTCCAATGTTCAGAAGAAAGTACTGCGCCTTTTTAAAAAATTTTTTAACCTGGTATTACTGTTGAGTAATGTGAAAACAAACATGAAACAAAAACCTTTCAGTCAAAGATCTGTTCAATCTGGGATCTGAGATTAGTTGGCTGGACAATTACAAAAAAAAAAGTAAAATCACTATTTGATAATAAAACAGACACTTTTTTTTTTCTTCTTGTAGGTGGCTAGTGAAATAATTGCTAAATAAACTGGGAGGGTGGGGGAGTGTGTCCCGACCTACTTCCTTTAAAGTCCTGGATATCTTCCAGATATTGCTATGCACTTTTTTTTTTTTCCGATCTATATTACAGTCTGTGCCATAGAATGATCTAAACAAGTATGTAGAGGGAGGTTTTTTTAATGGTTGTCGATTGCTAGAATATTGACCTCTGGAAGATCATAAGCAATGTACTATTTTGGATTTTGGTGGGAGTAGAGGGCGGGTGAACTGAGTAGGACCGAAATAATGAGCAGATAGCAAATGTAGAGTGCACAGTGTGTGTAAAGCAGGCTGCTCTGACTAGGTACCTTCATAGCTTGCAGCTAAATGTGGTGATGCGCATTATTCATAATTTAGAACTTAGTGGCCTGACGTTCCCTGAAAATGTAAAGTGACTTTTAAAATGTGATTTCACAGAGCTAAATGAAAGGCCAGTTCAAAATGCATTAAGCAATAAGGATGTGTAGCTGGGAATCAGTGTGCTTCTTTTCACTGCAATAAATTTATGATGTTGTTTTAGTGTAACTAAATACCACCTCAAGAGAATAATAGTAATTCCTTGCCATCAATGTGGCTGCGATTGACCTTATCTGAAGAGAACCCTCTAATACAGGTGTCTGGACCCCTTGTCATCAGGAGTACAGCTGTATTGCTGAGGAAAAGCTCATTGCCAGTGTGCTCAGATAGTTATTTTGGGGTAAGAATTGTCCTCTAGGGCTGCAATATTTCTTCTGTGATTAAACAAGAATCTGGCTGTCAACAGCAATGGGAGCGGGGGACTGACTGTCACCTGCTGCAGCTGCTTCCCAGCTCTTGGGTGTTGCATGTGACCTTCCCCCCGTTGTAGGCCACCAGTATACCCTGCCCTCCTGGTCTGGAGGTATAGGCTTGCTACCGGCTTTCATGTCAATGTCCCACTTGCATGCCTCATCCTCTTCCTTTGACCTTGTCCCCTCCCTGGTGCGAGCTCTCGTTCCGATGATGCTCAAGGAAAGCAGGTGATAGGTCTCCTGGCTATGTCCTCCACATTTGGCCGTGCTGATGACCTTGCCTCATCCCAGCAGATGAGGCATTCGTGGTGGTCATGGAAATGGCCTATACTCTCTCACCGTGGCAGCGAAAAGCCCTGCAGTGCAGCCTTTCCTCACCCTGCAGCCTTAGCATAGCTCTTTTGGGGGGCTCCTGGGCCCCTGTGGATCAGAACCATGCTGTCGTGGAGCAGGGAAACCGGCCAAGCTGTGGCTCGTGGGACAGGAGCTGGTGAAGCTGCCTTGGCCTTACTGTCTGAGCCATGGCAGCAGGGCCACACTGGATGGTTGGAAAATGCCTTCCAAGTTCTGGGGAAAACATTTTTATCCTGTAGGCCTTGTAACCGCGTTCCAGTCAGACACAACTGATGGCTTTGGATGATGTCATCGGCAGGGCGCACTCATCGCTGAATGCTTTCTCTGTCAGCTCGTGTTTGCCGTGTCCTGAGTGACTGCTGGTTTGCTTCCGTACTCGGCAGACCAAGATTTTAATTTATTGTGTTTAAATTTTTTAGTGGGGATGTCATGGAACTGCACTGAACAGCATCTCTGTGAGACCAGAGAGTTCCTGCTTTTGTGGATGTTGTGCTTGTCCTACTGGTCCTGCAAGACCAGAGTGTCATCAGGCTATAAACCTCAGCAGATTTTATATGCATAGTGTTACCCTTGAATAGACTGTCAGATTTTATTTTGAGGTAGACTGATCAAAGCTAAGACAAGTTTAGAATAATAATCTTATTTACAAATACTTGAGTAAGAAGCATTTTGTGTTACTGAGGCACACTCCAGAGAAAATGCCAAGTGACATAAATGCTACAAGACTACCGTTCTACTGTCTCAGTGCATATAAGAAAAAAACTTTGTGAAGACATTCAGCAGGTCTTAATCAGCTGCTTTTACTCCTGGTCTGAGATCAGACAGGCTTGCTCTCCTCAGCTAACCTTGGGTGGTGGGGTGGCACAGGTGGGCTCTCTGTCTTCTTTTTCTGTTGATCAAAAATCTCCATGCTCCCAGAGGCACCTTTTTTTACTTGGGAGGAATGATGAAATTTGGTCTTTGTCAGACAGGAGTCCATCAGGTACTTTAGTAAGACATATATGTACATAGGCACAGGCATGTTTCCTTTTTTCTGGTTGTGCATGTGGATGAAAGCAAGTATCTTCTGGCTCTTGCTGCTGTGTTAAACACATCCTTCTGCTCTCTGGTGGCCCCAGCTGAACTGAGGAGGCATGAGACTACTCTGGGAGTGGGAGCATTTGCCTGAAGTTTCTAAATCATTTGTAGGTGTATTTTTGGAGCAGTAAACTAATATTGTTATTACACTCAATTTAATGTCTTTTAAATATTATTCTGTTGCCTTAAATGAAATGCACTTACTGGGAAGCTCTTTCATTAAGAGACGATGAGTGTTTGAATGTGCTTAGGTACAGTGATAGATGGAGTGGAAAATGTGGGCAGCTTTCTATTAGAACTGAGGCATGAGGCACGATGGCCTGTGTGGGCTGGGTGGTGGAGACTAGAGTTGCTTTCAGTTTAATGGAGCTGGAGAATGTTAAAGTTGGTGTATTCAAATATATTTGTACTTGAGAATTATTTTGGATGGCATTACATCAGATCAAAAGTGCTCTGTCTAGAAAAATATATGTCTTTTTTTTTTTCCCCTTGCCCTCTCTGTAACCTCTTATTTGACATTTTGGTGTGAATTACTTTAGTTACTGCAAGGTTGGTTATGATGAAAGCTTAAAAAAATATTAGTATTCCTATCTGTAATCATTCTTGATCTGTTATCTGACAGTGTTCCTGAGGGTAATGGTTGCTACAGCTAACATTAACAAACAGTTAATAACATAAGTGAACATTGCTTCCTGGTGGCATAGGTCTGTTAGAGGCACTGGGAATATGTTGGGCGAAAACCTGCTCAGCAAGTTCCTGGGGAAGTGAGCATGGCTTTTCCCTCCAACTTGCAAAACCAGCCAGCCTTGAAGGGTTCGGTCATCATGTCCTGTACCACCAGGGTCACAGTGCCACCGTGCTGCATAGATCCTCTGTCTTCCCTTGAAAAACGTCGTCCCTTTAATTTCTCTAGTGTAAGCCTTGCTACTGGGTATTTACTTCGCACAATTCATATTAGACAATGTTAGCTAAATTGCCTTTGGAAAGATACTTTGTACTTAGGGTTATGGCTAGAAACCAGATATTGCCCTAGGTAGGAAAAAAGCCTGGGGATTTGTTTTTCGATATCCCAGTGAAACAGAGACCCAACTGCCTAGTGAGGAGAGTTTAAAGTCACTGGGTTTGTTCAGCCTGGAGCAGACTGAGGGGAGACCTCATGGCGGCTACAGCTTCCTCACAGGGAAGGAGGAGGGGCAGGCGCTGATCTCTTCTCTCTGGTGACCAATGACAGAACCTGAGGGGATGGCAGGAAGATGTGCCAGGGGAGGTTCAGGTTGGACATGAGGAAAAGGTTCTTCCCCCAGAGGGTGGTGGACACTGGAACAGGCTCCCCAGGGAGGTGTCACGGCCCCAAGCCTGACAGTGTTCAAGAAGAGACTGGACAGTGCCCTCAGACACATGGTGTGAACTGTGGGGTTGTCCTGTGCAGGGACAGCAGCTGGACTCGATGGTCCTTGTGGGTCCCTTCCAAATCTGTGATTCTGGGAGGAGGTGGGATTGAGCAGCTGCCCTCTCATAAGTAGCCTGGTGGTACAGGCACTGCCGGAGATGCTGGGACCTGGCTCAGGCTCAGGTTTGAGCCAGGTCAGCTGGACTGTGCCTACCTCTAATGGTTTTCTTTTCTTCACTTGGTTACTGCTGTTTTGTTTTGCTCTAGTAATTATTTACTGGGCAGAAAGAGAAAAGGCCAATCTGTAGGTTAAGTGCAAGGGCACTTGACTGGGCTGTGATGGGTCTCTTGTAACATTGAAGTTTGTGCAGTTTAATGGGTTATTATTTGTTCTGAAGTGAGTGGAGATATGTGTTTCAGGGGCTCTTGAGTTAGAATAGGTGCATTTGTCCAAGGAAAAAATATTTTATTTCAGTGATTGGTCTTTTTATACAGAAACAGCGTTTTTTTGCTGAAGACTTGCTGGTGAGCTGTAATTTACGGTATTTGCTGCAGGTGTGGATTTAACCGATGTGCTGATGAGAAGAATTCTTACAATCAGCAAAGCAGCGGCTCTGGGTGCTAATATTGGGCTAGAACATCTGTTCCTCGTAGAGGGAAGGCTTTTCGTGTGTGGAAATAAATGCCTCATCCTGACTTCTCCAAATTACTCAACAACTCTGTTAGGGTGGCACGGATGGACCTTGACCAGCCTCAGTGCCTCTCAGCCAGGAGGCTCAGGAGGAAACCAGATGAAGTCAGAACCCAGGACTTGAGCCTGTTGTGTATTAAGCGGTGTCCTGCAAACCCTCAGACCTTGTGTTCTGTATGACAGCTCTGTCGGTGAACGTTCTGGTTTTGGTACACGGAGGTACATAGCACCACAGGACATGTCTTGCAGGGCCATGGGATGAAATATTTATCTTGTGAAATGCTCAGTAGAAATTACCCTTGGCAGACGTAAGAAAATTATATCCCAAGTCCCCCTCTTCTATTTCATGGTATTTTTTGCCTCAAAAATAAAAGTGCACTGAAGATGGATTCTGAGCTACCATCCAGGGATGGATGGATATTTTCTGTAGCTTTAAAACTAGTGTAATTATTGTCAGTTGCCCTATGGGTATGGTTGGACTATCCACTGATTTTGTAAACTGTTTTGACAGTGACGTTTGCTGGACAATTTCTTAGCATTATAATTTTTAAGCCACTAATTAGAAGCATCTTTGTAACCCTGGGCTTTGTTTTCTTCTTACAGCAAAGAGCTCCGGGGAAAGTTTTGCATGATGCTGTTTGCAACCACCTGAACCTTGTTGAAGGCGACTATTTTGGCCTTGAATTTCCAGATCATAAAAAGATGATGGTATGTAAAAAACCATTAATTTTCTTCTGGTTTTTATCTACATACACATTTGATTCTCTCCTTCTGCTCCTCACTTATAAGGTATATTTAATCCTCAATCTCCAAAAGAAAAAAGGCCTTTTTAAAAAAAAAAGTCCTTGCCTGCTGGAGTTGAAGAAATGGTTTTAAAACCTGATTACTCCTGTCAGATTTCATCTGTGTTGAAAGTAACAGCCAATTCAGACACAAGTTGAAAAAGCATTTTATCTTTATCAGATGTAGTAGAGAAGCCAAAGGCTGAACTGTTGCAGAGTCTCAACTCTGATTTTATAGTCATGCTTAATTAGGAGTGTGGAAATAATCTTTCTCTGCAGACAGAGAAGTTGCAATGATTGTGACGCAGTTCCATGGGAAACATTGTGGGGAAAGAGAATGGATAAATAAAATGTAGCAAGGTTAATAAAAAGAAAAGCAAAACAAAAAAATACCCAGAGAAATTGCTGAAAGTCATGTCTGGGGAGCTGTGTGGCACAGGCAGGTGTCCTGGTCCTGACACTTTGGACCCCGAGAACAGCTGCCAGCAGCATTCATGCATTGTCCTCATGCTCCTATGGTGGAAACAGTATCATGTGGCAGAGAAAGCCAAAGGCTAATGACTTCTCAGCTTCTAATGACTTTCTTTCTGAAGTTTGTTTTGTTTTGGACTTACTGTATGACCTACTGGCATGTCTGCTAGTTATCTGGATTGTTTGACCAGTACTTCCTGGTGTATACTGGATTTCTTGCCTGTTCAGTGAATTCTGCACCAGAAGCCTAAAGGAGATGACTTTTGGCAATTAGGAAAAGAAATCTATTATCCGTCTATCTATGTAAAATTTCTGTAAGAGGCAATATTTCTTAACAAAAGGCAGAAGACGGTTTATCTGCTGCTACAGTAATGTGTTGTCATGCCTTAACGTAGGCTTACATATAGTCACTAAAAATGAACACTAGCGGTCATAAAATTTTAGGCTAACTATAATTAAAGAGGAAATTTTGAAAAATGGACATCAATCTTTAAGAGTCATCTGTTTCCCAGTTTGCTCCTGGGTTTACATAGAACACAGTTTACTAGAAAGTTCATCTTCTGCCAAATGTGCTTGGCTAATGTTTTAGGTAACTTGAGAGCTTAACATAACTCTTCAAAACAGTGCAGCTGTACAGTACTGTTACAACAGAAGGTCAGTGTAGCCGTGTTAATAATGACATACTGACATTCCTGATGTATGTCTGTATGTAAAGCTGAAACAAATCCTTACATCTTGTGTATATACAGTTGCTTTTAGTCTTCTAGAAAATAGAGAAGGTCATTTGATCAACCTTCTTGAGTTCACAGGTCATTAAGTTTCAAACAGATGACCCTCTGTGTTTTGCTCAGAGACCTGGAGTAAACTAACAGTTTTCAGTCTTGTGAAAACAAAATGGTTTATTTGCTTGAGGCAGAACAGAACACAGGAGAGATTGAGGTGCTGCCAGTGCCTGAGCTCCTTGCAGTGGCAGGAATTGATGGGCTGGAAATGTGTCCAGATGATCACAGTGGGGGAGCCAGGGCTCTGATTAAGAGGAAGGTGGAAGAAAACCCCCATAAGGCTGTTGCCAGTTTGACCTGAAGGAAAATGCTGCCATGCATCGAGCGTGGTAACTTGCCTGCTCCCTGCTCTTGCAAAAGAAAACATTAGCCAACTATTTGTCAGCACCGGTCCTTGTTCCTGCTGGTTGTTCCAATCTTTGCTTCTGAGAAAGGAGGAGATCCCCAAATCTTGCCCACATAATAGTCAGCTTTGCCCCACAAATGGTGAGATTAAGTTGAAGTAATGCCTTTGGCCACCTAAAAACAACTCACAGAAACTCGGATGTGGGAGATTTTGTGATGAATTGCCTTTTCAATCTGGAACACCGCTCTGAGACTAAGGTTTACACTTCAGTTTATATGATGCAGTTGAGGTGAATGTTCCTGTGGGATTTAAAACATTCTGAGTTTCATGATGACCATAATATGCAAATTAATTTAAAAAAAATTGCAGTTAATGGTGTGTCTGAGGAATGAAGCACACATGCATATTTTACATTCACATCATCTGAAGAGAATGAGTTTGTGTTCCAACGTAGAGCGCAATATAAAAGGAAAAATACGTATTTTGAAACTATTTGTTTGGATGTAATCATATGTACGTTAACTCATCTATTCATAGTTGTTTGTTTCAACATGCAAGGCTCCAAACATTATATCTGACATTTTGATAGTTACATGTCAAGATGTGTGGCAGCTGTATACATGCAAGTGTGCTGTGTTTGCAGCAGACAAGGTCTGCACGGGAGATGGATGCAGAGGGTCTGAGGGCTGCACTTTCTGCTGGACAAGGAGAAATGAAGTGCTGCTGCCAAGCCTGGGGTATCACAGAGTTTTGTCACACTTGATGTCTGCCCCAGTTCTCCAGCTGCTGAAATCCGGTCACTGTCATAGAATGCCAGACTTTGTCTGAAAAAAAAAAAGTAATCTAGCCTTTGTAGTTCCAGAGAAAACTGAAAACATTAATCTTAATTGAACCCTCACATTTTTTTCTCGTTTCCAGTTTATAAACCGGTCTCAGATTGGCTGTGTTTAGATGCAGTGTGATTGTTATGGAATCATAAATTCATAGAATCATTTTGGTTAGAAAAGACCTTTAAGATTTAGTCCACCTCTGAACCGCGTCCCTAAGAATCTCATCTACGCATCTTTTAAACACCTCCAGGGATGGTGACTCCACCACTTCCCTGGGCAGCCTGTTCCAATGCCTGACAGCCCTTACTGTGAAGAAGTTTTTTCCTAATATTCCATCTAAACCTCCCCGATGCATAAGTTTTGATTGATTTGGTTTGGTGATAGTGGTGAGGTCTTCATTTTGCCACCCCTTCCTCCCTACACGCATTGAATACACACGTTTCTAGAATCCAGCAGTCTGGTCAAGGATGTTGAAACTGGCTTGTAGGGTGATTGGGAAAGTGGAGAAAGGAATGATGCATTTGTGTGTTCACGCTGTATCATAAACTCCTGGAGAGAGAGAAGGTTGTTGGGTTTGTGTTTTGTGGTTTTTTTGGGTTTTTGTGGGGTTTTTTTGTTGTTTGTTTGTTGTTTTTTTTTTTTAATTTTTTTTTTCTTTAGTGTCAGTAAAATTACTCTCATATTCTTGTAAACTGGCTGTTCCATATGCAAGTTTTTTTTTTTCCCCCCACTAAAGTTGGCAAAGACCCTGACCTTCATTGCAGATTATGTACATGCCAACTTTCTGAAACAGAGCAGTTTTACTGAAATGCCAAAAAGTGTCAGAACCAGTTTAATGTGTGATAAACACTGTGTTCCTGTTCTTGGATAACCAAGTTTCTTTAGCCCTTCTGACAAGAAAAAAAAAAAAAAAGATTTTCATAAGCTGAGAAACATAAAAAGAATTCCATTGAGAAATGTTAGTGAGTGTGAAAGGACAGGAATGTTAAGTCTTTGCTAATTGGAAGCACTCGTAATGATGAAAACAGCAAACAGCATTGGAACAGTTATAGCAGCAATATGGGCCTGTTCCTGTCTGCCTTCTCAGGTGCTTTTCTAAAATGGGTATTTTGGGTATGTTTCAGTCTCTGCATAATCTAAAATTATTAAAGGTCAAAGGTTGTATTCATTTCAATACATATTATTTTTCCAGAGGAAGATTTGGTTAATTTGTTTTTTAATGGCTTTAACCTTTGTGACGGTTGTTGGATGTTCCTCTGCAAATTCCAAATGTCTCCAAGGGAGACTCCGTGCAATTTAGTGAGATGACAAAGCACAAATCTTGGGTATAGGTACCAGCTGAGGACTGTGAGCTGTCACAGCTCTCCAGGCCCTGCAAGTCATCTGGCTCTTACCTTGTGTGTGATTGCCCCTCAGCTTTCCATAACGTTTTGCCCAGGCCCTTCTGACTGAGTCTGCAGAATGGGGCTTTGGGCTCTGGAAACTGTACTTCCACTCACTGCTTCTCTTCTGAAAGCCAATGGAAAGACCCACACTCCGTGCTGAAAAATGGGTTGTTATAAACCGGATGAAAGTAAACCATATGCAGAAGTTACAGTGCCCCCAATTAAGAAAGCCTAGGCCTGAGCTTCCCAGTCTATAGAAAACAGAAGATGTTACACAGCCATAAAATAAGCTTCCTCCTGCCTGCACTTTGCAATGTGTCTGTCTCGTCCTTGACTTGGAAGGACAGTCCTCTCTGAGCTGCTGGTGGTGACATTCCTTTATCCCCAAGGGACCAAGAAGGGAGCTCCACATTTGTGCCCAGGCATCATGGTGGGACCTGTTGGGTCCCCCAAACCCACCTTCTCGTTTATCTGTTTGCCCAGCGTTCCCAGATCAAAGGAAAGCACCAGCCCTTTTCACTTGCCTTGCTCAAAATTAATTTGAGTGAGGACCACAATGACAGGACTGTAGGACAATGACCACAGGACTGTCTTTTTTTGAACTCCTTGTTTCAGTTGTTCCCAGCACAAAATAAATGGTTCCTGCCCAAACATGCTGTTCTTGTTTTTGTCTGAGACTATTGAGCTCTCTGAATTTGTACTGCCTCAAAAGCTGTGCCACAGTGACCACCCATTAACAGTGCTGTTTCCTGAGCATCTTCCAGAGTTTTGGGGAGAAAATCTACTCTATATAACTAGGGACAGCATGATGATGACACTGGAAAAGAAATAAATAAGTAAATAAAAATCTAAGTAGTACAATAAAAAGTGTTCATTTACAATCAGTAGTTTGTTCGGGGATAATAACACCACCTTCTTTTGTTTTCAGGTATGGCTTGATCTTTTGAAGCCTGTTATGAAACAGATTAGAAGTAAGTACTTGCTGTCATTTATTTTGTCAGTCTGAGAGTACTTGAATGAATGAGGACTCTGTCAATTGGGATCTTTATCTTCTCAACTTTCTTCACTGAATGTTGTTTGCGTTATTTTTTGTTTCTCTTTTGTCCTTAAAAGATTTATTGAGCGTGCTGTGAAATTATGTCACATTAACATATGAAGGGGCTGACCCAGTAGGAGGCAGAGGTTTAGCAGTTACTAGAAGAGGCTGTGGTAGCAATGGAGGGAACAGTTTTGTAGAGGAAAAAAAAAGCATGCAGTAAAAGAAGGATTAAAGGAAGCACACATCACCAGAAGGTAACAGTAATCAAGAAAGAAACAACAACAAAAAAAAGACAACAGGAAGACATTATTGCTGGGAAGGAGCTACCAATATGTTACAGCTCTGGGACGAACTGTGTGAGATCAAGAAGAGGAGATGGGTTGGGGGCATCAGGGAAAGTTGTGGTGGGTGGCGGGAGCCAAAAGGAATTTGTAAACAGCCGTCAGCTCTGGGAAGAGTAGAAGTGAACCAGAAAGGTTTTGGTAATTTTGTTCCTCTGTCAAATATCAGCGAAGTTCTTTTGTTGAACTTTGCCATTGAGATTCAGTTTTCCTAAGTGCCTCTCTGGTCATATTATTTTGAGTGTATGCCCTGGCACCTCTCCCTCTCATGAGAGATGCGTTGGTCCTTTTGCACTGGTTGTACTTTTAAGAATCAGAACAAACGTGCTGCTGTTAAAATAGAAATGTTAATTTTCTAGGGGACTTGAAAAATAGAGGGTATTTTAGCTCCCTCCTGTTCTGAAGCAAGGAAAATAGACATACATAATATATTTTATTGGATCAACTGATGTAGTAATAGTTACTAAAAACAGACTCTGTTTTGGCAGGGTATCCTCCACCAAGTTACTGTTCTCTTTTATTCTGTGTAAATTTTATTGTGCAATCTCTAAATAACCCGGATGCTAACAAAGGACGGGAGGTTAGCCTGTATGCATGCTCTGCAGGTTCTACGAATCATACCTTGTACATCATTCTGCGTAATAAAATTTGGCCAGCATGTTACTGATGTTCACTAGCTTCCTTTGACATTTCCCCTAGGACCGAAGCACGTTGTTGTAAAATTTGTGGTAAAATTCTTCCCACCTGACCACGCTCAGCTGCAGGAGGAACTGACAAGGTTAGTAGATGCATGACAATTTATTTTTTTTTATTATTAAATTTGGTGGACAAAGGGGAGCACATGGAGCCTGAGATGACTGGGTGGGGATTGATGGCTGCCTCTTAGTATTAACTTAATGTTATTTGCCCCAGCCTTGAATGCACCTGAGATACAGGCCCTAAGATTCTGTTGCAGTCTCTGCTGAGAGGGTTCTGCGAAGTGCAGGAGTCCTTTGCCTCCTTGGATTTGGGGCTCTGGGAGGGCTTTGCTTACCCCAGGAGAAGGCAGTTTGGCAAAAGAGTTCTCCAAGCCCCTTTGGCAGTGGTGTTGGAAGGGACCTAAGGCATGTGCTGGTGCCCTGGGGCGCTCCTCTGCTGAGGGACACGTGTGACTCTGCACCCGCGTTTGGGAGATAATTGTTTGCAGGAACCGCAAAGTTGTGGCAGCATTGAATCCTATTCCTATAGCCAATGCAAATGCCAAAGGTTTGCATGTGTGGAATTATGGTTTTGGAGATAGAGAAAGGGAAAGGAGAAGGAATAGAATCAAAAGTACGAAGAAGGTGGAGAAAGATCCAGATGCATGCAGAAATAATACCTTAGAGGTTTGTTTATTTTCAGTGCATTTCAAATACTTCATGTAAGCTCTTAATTTCATACTGCAATAGTATAAAAAGTCATATTTCTCTGTGAGTACATATGTATACGAGGGACCTATTAAGGTTCTTCCCCCTTAGCAGGTCCTTCCTTTTTGGTCAGAAACATTGTTTTGTTGCAGTATTTCTTCACTAAAACTTTTCAACTCTTTTTCTTATCTCCAAGATTCTTAATTTTTAATTACATTTTTCTATTCTGATTCAGTATTCTCACTGTTTTACTTTCGATCTTCCCACAAGATGAAGTCCTCTTTTACTAAGAGCTCTCATGTCCTTATGACCTGCTTTATAAAGAACAATTCCACCTTTGTGGTGTTCTGTGTTTCTCTCTGTCTTGTTTTGTTTTGGTAATAGAGTGATGGAATAGAAAAAGAAAAAAAAAGGGAAAAAAAAAATTATTGATATCGTTTCCTGGCCTGGATCTTTTCCTGGCTTGGATAGAGAAAATTAGAAAAGTGGGGTAGGAAGAAGGAATATTTACTTGAAAGACTGAGTAAAAACAGTAGAGGGATGAATGAACACTCACAACACGATGCTACTAATGAAACATTTATGTTTCCAAATAGATGTTCTGCATGTCGGTTGCTTAGTATGTGAGCTGTAAGTTGGTTTTTGGTGATCTCTTTCTGCACCTGGGGATGTGTTTCTGAATCCTAATGACTTTTTTTGGTTAGACTTTAAAATGTGTATGCTAGGGAACTTGAATATATGTACACAGCAGTGTGTAAGATGTGAAAGCATATCCACAGGGAACAGCTTCATCACTTGGGGAAGCAGAGAATACAACACTTTTATACTATATTCTTCTACTAGGGTGAATTTTTTATGGGTAGGCAGATGTCTGCAGGTTTCAAAAGCACTTTATTTAGATCTGATATACTATTTAATATACTGTGTATGTTTCCATACTCCCCAAATCAGCTTGCCCATTTAATATACCTACATCTCCTTGTTCAGAAGCTCTGTTCAAATGAGAGCTTTTCACTGAATCTGTTAAAATCTAGTCTTACTATAAACTATTGAGATCCCAGTAGGAGTTCTTCAGAGGAGCTGCAGGCTTTGGAGGACTTGCGAAGGATGTCTAACCAGTCTGGGGTTTGTACCAACTGTATGAGAAATGCTTACAGCTAGGTCATTTTTTTTTCTAGGGAAGAATTGGATGCTGAGGGGAACTAAGCAATTTCAGTTCCTGTTGAAGCTAGGAGAATTTTAAATGTCAAATTAATGTCATGGACCTGTGGTGTCTCTGCACTTAAACTGTCTATGTAGAGTTGCCCTGTGTGGCTGAGATGGTTTGCAAGGAAATGTGTTAATAGTGGCTGGTGCACAGGTGGTGCAGGTAATGGGGCCACACAAGTATCAGAGCTAGCTAGAATTGTTCCGTTGAGATCTTGCTCCTCATTCCTAGGTGAGTGCCAAGGTGCAAGTTTGGAGTTCTGCTTGTATTCTACAAGAACTAACTGATAACTCTGTATCAGTGGTTTATCTGGCATTTCTTCATAGTTACAAGCAGCTCCATTATCTAGTGCTGCTTGCTGTGCAGTTGCTGAGCACTTAATAGCTGTCACATTTGCTTCCACTGTCATATCGCTTCCAGATCTCATCGCTCTGGTTCAAGGAAAGGGAGGGAGAGAGAAAAAAGAGAGGTATTTTCAGTTCTGCAAAGTTTAAGAGTCTGTTGGCTATAATACAGTATCTGCTATGGTTTTTTTAGCTTCTGAACTTACGAAATTCAGATCACTTCTGTAGATTTCAAAAACTGAGAGGAACATGTAGCCAAAAATGGAGTTGGCATTGAAATACTTTCCCCTCTTTCCCTGATGCTTTGTGTAACTCTTTTTGTTCACTTCTGTTTTGCAGGTACCTATTTGCATTGCAAGTGAAGCAGGACCTGGCACAGGGAAGGCTAACATGTAATGATACCAGCACTGCCCTCTTAGTCTCGCACATAGTGCAGTGTAAGTTCCCTTTTTTCTTCTTTCCAGGAGGATAAACAGGATGATGGGTTGGACACGCTTTGCTGGGTTACCTGTTAATAGCTGCTGTAGGGGCAGGTTTAAGCCGTATGAACAATTTATTGTATTTCTGCATAATGGTATTCAAATACAGATAATTTACTCTTTCAAATGAAGAGCTGCTGGACACCAGATTTGCACTTTGAAAGCACTGCATTTGATGGTCTTCCTAGGATCATTTAAGAAGTAAGATTTGCAGGCAGTGGCAAACAGGTTGAATTCTTCTTCTGAATTCTGTTTTATTATACATTGTATAATGTCAGCAGAACGTTCCAATTCCTGGAGATCTGTATGCTGTCTAGAGAATGTAGTAAATAAACATGCTTAGAATGCCAGTCTAAATCACGGTCCTAAGAGGAAACTGATAGGGAAGAAAAAAAACCCAAGAAATTTTAAGGTGGTTTTTTTGTTTGTTTGTTTTTTAATTGCAAAGTGTCCACAATAAGACTGTTTAGTAAAATTATGCATTAACCTTGTTCATCACATTGAAGCTTTGTTAGCTTCCAGATCACTTGAAAGGCAGTGTATGCTTTCCATTTCAAGACTTTTCAGATACTTGTCTTGAGAATAACATTAGGAAAAAACACTTAGTAGCATGTATAGTGGTTGTAATAGACCATTGTTTTGAGTGGTCGTTGTACAATTCAGTATTGCATATTTCCACTGACATGCTGTTGTATGGAGATCACAGTCAAGAAAGACATTCAGAAGTTCTTTACTGATGAACAGATAAATCTCATGATCCTTTGTCAAAGTCTTGAGTGTCTGGGCGGTTTCTCATCAATTGCTGTTGGAAAGGCAAATATTGCATGGCTTTTCATTTGCCACAGTTATCATTGCCTGGTGCAACTGAGGAGCCACAAGAAGCTGTACAGGACCCTCTGTGAAATTCCGTATTCCTCATATTCCTTATGTCATTTTGAAAGTGAGTAGTTTTGCAGTGCAGACCTAAAAAAAGAAAATAAATAAAAATCCTTTTTGGCTCTTTTAGTTTTTCCCATTATGGTGTCCAGCACACCAACTGTAGTTCCTTTCTTGGTTAAACTAGTTCTAACTTACTTTCATCTCAGGAAAAATTCTTGATCGTTTGGGGGAAATTGAGTATAATTTATTACACTGCATTCTAGGAGGGTGAGTTTTCCTACTGCATGTCTGTGCACCAAAGAAAGATGTTAGGGAGAGGACACTTTAATGCATGTGTCTCTCTTCATTTGAGGTATTGCTTCATGATCATTCTCTCTTGAGTTCTTATACTTTATATAATTATTTTCCTATGATTTCTACTTGGATCCTATTTCATATCTTACTTATCTCATATTGCTTAAGTTCTTCACTGAACCATCTACAGCTCTGGTGCCTGAACTGCTCAGAGTGCGACTGCTATAGCTTGTTTTCCTAAAGCAACAGCATAAAAGGATAAAACACGACGTGTCCTTTCACCTTTATAAGCTGTCCCTTTCCCTTCTCCCCACAGGAAAACTCAAATTTAATTCAGTGTTTTTTCAAAATTCCTCCATTATACACCTGGCTGTTCCCCCCAACACACCCAAGCTAGGAAGAAACATTCATTTCAAAGTGTGTAAAAATGGCAAATCCCCAGCATTGCTCTTATGCTGCTGAGATGCATTATAACATTGGATTAAATAATTTTCCTGAGTTGCTGGAAATCATCATGCGTTTGAAATTTTTCTAGTCCTTTGTTCCCTTCACTTGTGAGCTAGAAGTGCAGAGTCATTCTGAATGGAGATTTTTGGAATCAAGAAGTACTCTCCTTATGGGGAGAGTAAAGTAAGATACTTCTGTACTGAAAAATGGAGTTTTTCCATCGTGTCAGAAGGAGAGAGACGAGAGATTCATCATGCGGAAGTGAGACGGTATTCACAGAATCTGAACTGCGATTTTGGGCCGAGGGATATTGTGCCTCATGGTGCACCTGCAGTGCTGCTTCCCTTCCCTGTCCCCTCACTGCAAGCTGGACCATTTTTTGCTGTTTAGAATTTTTCCCCTCCTTTTTTGTGTAACAGTGTTTGCTAGAAACCTCTGCTAGAAGTTTGCAACTGTCTCATATATTTATCCATCTGTTAACTGTCTCATTAACA
The DNA here is from genome assembly GCA_013399365.1 of Pampusana beccarii. Classification (NCBI taxonomy): domain Eukaryota; kingdom Metazoa; phylum Chordata; class Aves; order Columbiformes; family Columbidae; genus Pampusana; species Pampusana beccarii. The sequence goes on from VWYH01008408.1 coordinate 159,951, forward strand.
TTTTTCTTTGAAAATTTTCTCTTTTAAGAGTGTATGGCTGTATCTTTCTTACATGGCTGTCTTTCGTATTTGTTTTCTCTCTAGCTTACTATTCAGTAGCTAAAAAAATATTACATAGTTGTCTGCAACAAAAAGAAAACTAGACAGCTGATAAAAGTAATGATATCAAAGTGAAAAGGTTTGAGACTGCAGGAGGTTAGGTATATACATATGTCTTATCGATGCTGTGCCTACAAGTAGTTTCCATGGGGGATATATCATTCCAGGAGGCCCTTATATGGTGTGTACAAGCTTATGTCCATGTTAAAGAATGCTATTTATGTTAAATCATAAAATGACAGCAAGCAGGTTTCTGTTAAATTATTGTGTATATGACAGAACAAAACGTAGATTTGAAACATTCTGTTGAAAAATACCTTAAAAGCATTGTAGAAAGTGTTGGAAGTGAGAGGATGCTTTAATACGGCAAATGGTGCAGTAAAGCGAGCGTGTGAAGTAAGAAGATGGACTGATTAAAGGAAAAGAGCTGAAATACAAAGCATTAGACATCAGAAGTGCTAATGCAGACAGAACACAGCATGGTGTAATGCACTTGCAAGATGAGAGGAAAGGGAGCATCAGTGGAAATCAATCTTTGGCTAAAACACATGAGAAGATTTTAAAGAAGAGCTATATGTGAGGCTGACAATATTCAAAATATAACTCTCATTCTAGAGGAAGTGCTATTAGAAAGGCATTTAAGGTGGAAAAGGAGGGCTGAGGAGAGAAGGAAAAGCTCTTGAGTACAAGGTCAAAAAGAACAAATTCAGAAGTAACTTGAAAGCCACGAGGACAATTTTGGTAATGGATTTCCAGTTGACAAATGCAGAGAGCATTATGGAAATCATGTAGAGGTGAAATACGACTCTTCTGTACTCTTGGATCTGAAAAAAGCCCTACAGAACATGGTTTAAGTCCATTCATGTACAAGGACATAGAGGATATGAACCGAATTTTAAAGAATCAGGGCCTGTGTTGTTTGAGGTGTTGCAAACCTACGTGAGCTTATGACTTCGTTAAAGAAGAGAAACTTGCCTTTCATTTGAGTTAGGGTTAAAAACAGACCCTAAAGATTTGTGATGTTGGGGCGAGTAAAACTGGAGTGAGGAATCTGTTTCTGAGATGGGGACAGAAGGGACATTTTAGAAAGGAGAATTCTCAAAGATGCAGTAGTATTTCTACTGTCTCAAGCCAGTGACTCAGAGCAGACGGGATGAGGGAGGGGGTGGAAATCAGACAGTTTCTGTTATCAACACTTTTCTGCCTCTGGCCTCCAAAGTATAAAAAGTCATCGTATGGCTGCAGGCAATTTGAGTTGAAAGGTGATTGCTCTGTCATTCGTAGATGCTTTGGTCCTCATCTTCCCTGCCTATGCAAGGTTATTGCCCCCGCTCCACGTTTGCAGGTACATGTGATCCCAGACAACCTTTTGTCAGAAATCATCCACAGTGACATAATATAAAAAATTTCTTTTTTTGTAAACCAGTTTATTTTGCACAGAACTGGATTAAGAGATCATTTACATGGGCAGAACTGGGGTGAGGATGAGGCAAGATCTGAGCTTGGGCCTGTGACATCCTAGGTCAAGTGTGCAAGGACGTGTCTGGCTGCAGCCTGGATTTAATTTAAGGGTGCCACATTTTAACTTCACTGACATTATTAAGGTAGCAGCCTTTGTTGTAGCTTTGTTGCTGTTATTCCAGCAGATCTGCAGGCAGAGGCTGCTATGCTGTTCCGTGAAAAAAAGCTAATAGCAAAATTTTCAGAGGCATTCCAAGAATAGCAGCAGCCAGATAGTAATCTGGCACCCACACATCAATTGCCTGCCCCTCCTCCCCCTCAAAAAAAAAAAGGAAATCTCACTGAATGGGCTGCAAAATGGAAAGTGGGTGTGACATACTGTTGCACACACGGTATTGAATAACTGCAGCAGATGGGACCAACTTTGAGGAGGAGGGAGACAGAATGTGTCTCAAACTGCTGCAAAATTAAAGGAAGACAAATGTTTCATAACCCCACGAGGTGCAATACGTGCCTGAATTCAAATAAGCAAACAAAACCATCTCTCTTCACATCTTCCCCTAAAGATTACAGGCATGGGCCTGGGGAAGAAGCTGGCGCTTGGCTGCTCCAGGGAAAGGCACCTGAGCACCAGCAGGTGTGACAGAGAGATGGATGAGTTCTGCTGGATCAGTGCTGTCCTCCCTGTCACCCCCCACTTATCCCACACACAAGTCAAGGCAGCGCTGTGATGGCATCATTTGTTCAGTTGACATCCAACAGCTACTTACTTGGTTGTGGTGGATGGGAGGAATCCTTGGGCTTCTTTTCATGCATCAGATACTAACACAGAGGAGAAGGGAGGAATGTGTGGAAGATAACATTGTGAGAATCTGAATTGTGAATCCATGACACAGCTTGAAACAAACTATGTTTGCTTCCCTGCCCTCTTCCAAGCTGTCTGTACCTTTTGTATTGCCTGAATAATTCAGATTTAATACAAGGTTTTAACAGACTGTTCTTAAAATTCTCCATAGCTGAGATTGGGGATTTTGATGAAACCATAGATCGTGAACACTTAGCGAAGAACAAGTATATACCTCAGCAAGAAGCACTAGAAGACAAAATCATGGAATTCCATCGTAATCACATGTAAGACTTTTTTCTTGTTATTGGACTTCTTTTCCTTTAGTGCTATTCTAATTGTAAATATATGCTGGATCATAAGCACAAAAGACATTTGGACCTCCGAGTTTCTCAAAGGTCTCTTCTCAAAAATGTTCAAGCCTATGAATTTCCAGAAAGTTACTCCTGCTGTTCTCCCCTCACCATAACAAGATGATTAAAGAGCAATTTATTTTGATATTAATTCAAGAATACTATTCTTTTACAGTGTATTTCATACAAAATGCTTCACTGCTGATTTTGTGCATGCAGGTATGATTGCAAATGATGAATGATCAGTCAGGCACTTCTGATAGCAGTCTTTTTGATTTCAAAGACATTGAATGTTGCCTTTTCACCTTCCTGTGCTATATTTAGAGATGGGTGAAGGAGGGGTTTAATGATAGTTTTAGGAAAAGCACAAATTGCTTGCAAGATTAAGGATTCAAGTATCCTAAGGCCTGGAGAAAAGACTAGTAGTAGTAAGAAGATGGCTAAAAGAATTACAAATAAGGCATGGAAAGGTATTTTTTGCTGTCGAGAACACTTCAAGACTTGAACAGTTTCATTTTGAGATACATTGAATTAGCTATGAGTGGTAGGGAGTTTCATAGCAATAATAATAAAAACTTTTGCGTAATTTTCTCATGATTAATGTAGCATTAGGAGTTTCCAACATTTATATTATGGTTTTTTTCTGTTTTACTGCATTTTGGTATTGCAATTAACGACATCCTTACACATTTCTATTTATTATTTTTTTAGGAATATAGCATATCTTTTCCAATAGCAAGTATAAAGGTAGTGAATTCTGCTAAAGTTAATGGTTTGCAATCTGGCTGTGTCTCAAAATTGGAGTAATCAATATTTCTAATAGACTGTAAAATCTGTGGATTCTTTGGCTTCCATTTAGAATAAGATAAAGTAGTTGTTCTAGCTGGTGTAAGTCTGGGGACATAGGAAAAACATACGGATATTACACATCTGACAGGTTTCAGTCTCTGATGAAATGTCTCTTTGTTCTCTGGAGGACTTGCTGATCTCTATTAAAAGGTGTGAAGAATTTGTGTGTCTTCTCTGTTTTCTTCCTCAAGGGGACAGACACCAGCAGAGTCAGACTTCCAGCTTTTGGAGATTGCCCGTCGGCTGGAGATGTACGGAATACGCTTGCATCCAGCCAAGGACAGGGAAGGGACAAAAATCAACCTGGCTGTTGCCAACACAGGCATTCTGGTGTTCCAGGTTAGAGCTGCTCAGGACATGACTTTTTATGTTATAGAGCAGAGAGATTTCGTACAGCGATGAGAATTCAGGACATCAGCCATGTCTGAAAGAACTTGGTTGGGAAAATTCAGAACTTCCAAATTTTTTCTAGCAACAACCTTAAACCTTTTATAGCTGCATTCAGTCCTTCACTTCCAGGTACTCTTACGTTGTTTGCACGCACAGGGTAGAACTCCATCTGCAGCCACTATGTGCTGTTCAGGATGCAAACTGATCCGCAGCTCACAATTTGCAAGTTGATCATGCTTGACACCTCCTACCTGCGGGAGCAGGTAGGTCTTGCAGCATCTTTGCATATGAAATGGCTGTGAAGCAGAGACAAATAAAACAACTGGAGTACATGGAGAAGGATGTAGACATGGAATGTCAGCTCTCCATGGTATTACTTTGCCAGAGTTTTTACAATTTTCTTGACCAGCCTTGGCCATTCTACCTTTGCTGAATTCATGAATCTTACATCTTTCTCTAAAAGATCCAAAGTATTTTCCTTAGATTTCTTTCCTCTCCTGCTCCACTCATCTTAGTAAATGTTCATGAAGCATCATTAGTAAATTTATCAGATTCTTGTTCTACAGTTCCCCTTAGGTAAATAACAAATCGGGCTTTTACAGTTGTGAAGATAGAGGTAGTCAGCTGGTGTAAAGTGCTTTCGCTTCAGATGAACTTAAGTCTACTAGCATCCAAAATGTGACTTACCTCACTCTGTATTAGTAAGTAAACTGTTCCTTAAAATGTCAATTTTTACAATTGTCAAAAAAGACAATTCATTTTAACTGTTTGACTATAGTTAAAATACTAGTGTTTCCAACCTTATAAAGTACTTTGAGTCCTTTTGTAAAGAAAAACAACAGCAACAAACAAAGCCAGAAATATGTCTGACCCAAATGCTCTGAGATCTAAATTTAAAAAAAAAATCCCAATCAACTAAATGGGTTGCTCGTAAAACCCCAAAACTGAAGCATAGGTTGAAGCGTTAGAGCACCAGGGTGTTGTTAGAAATGCACATAACTCAAATAATTGTATGTTCAAACCTTTCCCCTGCTCCCCCACGGTATTTTCAACAGGTGAATTAATTAATTGCAGAGCTTTATAAATTAAGACTGTCTTACAGCTGGAAGTATGTGTCCACACAAAACAGCAGGGACCTCACTGAGTCCCAGCAGACAGCTGGGATCCTTCTGTAAAGATGTAGCTGCAGGTTGAAGGCCCAAGGTCTGATTTATAAACCTCTAAAATTAAGTCATCTCTTCTTGTCCTTCTGTGTTTGGGACTTTCAAAACAGGCTTTTTTTGCGGAACCTTTCAGGAAAGCTTGGAAATTTTGCTGGATCAGGCTCTGACCCTCTGGAGTCTGCCCAGCAATTGGCATTGGGCAGTCGGCTAGGGCTTCCTTCAAGCACTTCATAGGGCAAGGACCTTAAGTTCATCTTTTTTGTTTTGAATGTAACTGATAGAAATTGAAATATTCCTCATTAGAATGACCTCAAGGAAAATAAAAGTTCACTCATAAATGACATAAGTAGTAGTCAGACAGACTTATTTTATAGCCTGCCATTTATTTTGACATCGATGTCAGCGCTGCTGAATATTCTAGGGGAGATTAATTACGTAATTCTTCAACAGCAGGTTGATTTAGCAGAGATCTTCACACTGTCATTACTCCTACATCCGTCTGGTAACTGTGCCCAAATCAGTGTGGGTTTCTGCATTTAGCAATCCTGTAGTAGCTCTGAAACTTCTGTGCTGTAGGCATGTTTGTATTGAAGTCTTTACTGAACAAATGACTGTAATTAATATTTTAAAATAATACCTCCAGTACCTTCTAACATAGATTATGAGTGAGACTTCTAGGGGGTAGGAGCTAATGATGTAGTGGCTGGGAACTGTAGTGTTTTGAAGACAATTTCTCTCAAGGTTCCTGTTTCCTTGTGGGTTTTGGTAGCTTTTAGGGGAGGGAATGCATTTTGTGACTCTTCAGAGACAAGTGATTTATTTAGGTTCCTTTAACTTCTATTGCTCCCTATGAAAGGTCAAAATACAGTGTTTTGCACTTCCAACACAAAACTTTCAGTTGCTGGGGTTTTTTCCTACCAGTTAAGTGATATTTAAAGGGGTGTTTATTTTACCCTGTAAACAGACAAAGAGGAAAGAAATCTACCCATCAAAGTGAGGTGGCCGTGTTAGGTATCTGGATTTCTGTAGCTAGTAGAAAGAGAAGGAGGTGGAGGTTCCTCTGGGAGGTGGCTTAGTCCACTGAAAATCAGAGTCTGCGTAGTGGAACAAGATAACACCATCTGGGCAAAAGCTGGGCCACTCTCTTGTGCAGTGATACTGGGTCTGTTACTTTCACATTGACTCAGTATACCTAGACCTAGAAATACTCAAGAGTTTAACCATAGAATATTTTGTGTTGAAAGAGTTCTTCAAAGGTCATCTAGTCCAACCCCCCTGCAATGAGCAGGGACATCTGCAACCAGATCAGGTTGCTCAGAGCCCTGTCCAGCCTGGCCTGGAATGTCTCCAGGGATGGGGCATCTACCACCTCTCTGGGCAACCTGGGCCAGTGTTTCACCACCCTCACTGTGAAAATGTATTCCTCATGTCCAGCCTGAATCTTCCCTCCTTTAGCCTAAAACCATTACCCCTTGTCCTGTTACAACAGACCGTGTTAAAAAGTCTGTCCCCATCTTTCTTACAGGCCCCTTTTAAGTACTGAAAGGCCACAATAAGGTCTCCCCAGAGCCTTCTCNGAGGGGCAGAATCACCTCCCTTGACCTGCTGGCCACGCTGCTTTTAATGCAGCCCAGGATACAATTGGCCTTCTGGGCTGCAAGTGCACATTGCCGCTCATGTCCAGTCTTTGATCCACCAGAACCCCCAAGTCCCTCTCGGTAGGGTTGCTCTCAATTCCTTCATCCCCCAGCCTGTATTGATACCTGGGGGGTACCGTCATTCAATCATTTCGCATTTGCATTATCAGAGGATGAATGTTAAGAAATATCATAATTTCAAGTGAAATGAGTAGATGACAAGCTTTCTGTAGTGGTTTAGATTTCTCCATTTAGATCTGGAATGCTTAAACTCTGCTGGCTTTGTTCTCTGTAGGGTCACACCAAGATCAATGCCTTCAACTGGGCTAAGGTTCGAAAGCTGAGCTTCAAGAGGAAACGTTTTCTTATCAAGCTAAGGCCTGATGTGAATGTAAGTCTTTGTCAGGAATTGACGAAGTTGACAAAAGTTTATTTGGTAAATTTGTACTCACAGGTCAAACATATTTTAATCACCTCAAGAAGATTTTTAAAATTAATTGCATATGTTCACAGTTAGTGTGTTACTGCACACATCAATCAACCTGGCATCTTGGGTGAGTAATCCTAGCAAGGAGATGGAAACTCAATGTCATAGAGTCTTCTTCTGGCTGCCACTCTGATACTGTATCAGAGGTTCTTACGTTATAGTATGTAAACCACCTCTTCGTGGGCTAATGTTAATACCTGTGCTTTATCTCTATCCTATTTGTCAAGGAAAGGAAGTTCAAGCAATAGCTCTGATACTGCCAGGCAGATAGATCAGTGATATCTCAAAGTGGGAAGGTTCGGGCCTGTTAAGCCTGAAAGCCAGTGAGTTGGGAAGAAGTGGGTTTTTTTCAATGTAGCACCTGCTTTGTCAGTGCCTCTCTGTAGTGTGTATTGCTTGCTTGCTTACATTGCAAATGCTATCTTAATTTTCAGAGTTCGTTCCAGGACACCCTGGAATTCCTTATGGCCAGTAGAGATTTTTGCAAGTCTTTCTGGAAGATCTGTGTGGAGCATCATGCCTTTTTCAGGCTTTTTGAGGAACCAAAACCAAAGCCTAAACCTGTTCTTTTTTCTAGAGGTTCGTCATTTAGATTCAGGTAAGACTTGCATTCTACTTTTCATATTTGTTGCCTTGCCATTTGAAAATCACATCCATAATGATGTAGGATTAAACCTAGTTTAAGTTTCAGCTTCTGTCTTTGATATTGTAGTTTGCTTCTTTATATTTTCCATTGCATCTTCTCAGCCAGAACAGTGTAAGGAAAAAGCCTGCATTCATTTTGTAGTAGCTGTTGCAAAGTAGCTTGCTGGAGATAAGATATAAAGGGCATAGGTTCCAGCTGGTTTCACATAAGAAAACCCACCTGTCTCCTAAGCAACACGAGCTAGCAGCTCTTTAGTATTCTCTGGATCCTGTGCTTCTGGGATGGGATCTTTCCTATGTATCAGAATGGAGATTTGTATTTTTGTTACATGTTCTTGTGGTAAACCTATTGCTTATGCAGTTAAAAGCAATGGCTTGTCTTTATGCTGAGACCTTTAAGCTTGCAAAGGTTTTTTGTGAGACAACCACCTATGCTAAGGCCAAGTCTACCCATGATATTTTTAGAGTTGTAGGAGGGTTTTTAATAGTTGAGTTATTTTTTTTCATTGTCAGCATTGTATTGTGTATGCAGGGGGGGAAATCCTTTTGTTCATACAGTTTATTTTGTTTGTGGAGCTGATATAAGCTGCACAGCCAGAAACTCTCTTCGCTGAGATAACCTGTGCAGTCCAGTTGCCTTGCACAAGAACATAGTAGATGTGGCCATTCTCCCTCCCCACTTTGTCTCCTGCCTGCAAAGTAAATTAATTAAGATGGAAGGACCTATGTTAGGCTAAGCAAGTTATAATTGTTAAGTTTTTGCCTGAGTAAATAGGAGGTTGTAGGTGCATCCAACTTACCTCCTGGTTTGGAGGTTTTGGCTACATCCACCACTCACTGTGGTCTGTGCTATGTCCATTCAGTAACTTTTTCCAGGTCTTGTGGTAATTCAGTTAGTTTAAAGCCTGTAATGAATAGGAAGGATTTGGATCTCTGCTGAACATTCTTGAGGTATGAGTTTGCTTCACTGCTCTCAGTTCTGTTTGGAGTTTATATATTTGCACCACAGGAAGTGCTGGGCTTTCTCACTACTTTTTCATGGCCTGTAGCAGAAGGGGAGAGAGTTATTTCCAGCCTAAAGCTCTGCAGAAAATGTATGTATGTTTAGTCAATGTGTTTCACAGTAGCAGCTGAGCCAAGAAATGCATTTCAGTCATTTTCATCTTGGTTCTAGGGTTTACTGATAGCAGGTAAGGCTGGCATTTGACTCTCTAAAAGTATTCAGAAATGTTCTTTGCTCATGAGAGGCAAACTTAATGCTTGCATAACTTTCTATTGTGGTGACTTCCCAGTAATGATCCTATAAAAGGCACACAACTGAATGTAAGAAGTTCTGAAATGGCATCAAAAAGTAGCTCCATAGCAAAAAAAGAGGTAAGTAACAGGCAAAATTATAAAAATCTGTGTGTATCTGACCAGGTCCACTTATGATCTTACATGAGTTTCTGCTGATAGTGACAAATACCTTTCTTGTGGCTGTAACTTCATATGCAGGCCACATACATGTTTATGATGGCTAGGTGATATATTGTATTATACATGGCAAATTCAGTATCTGATTGATATTTTAACTGTGGTTTTCTTCCAGTGGTCGGACTCAAAAGCAAGTTCTTGACTATGTTAAAGAAGGAGGGCACAAAAAAGTGCAGTTTGAAAGGTGAGAGGAAATAAGTGAATGTTTTAATCAAAGAAAAGTTGTGAAGTCCAGTTAGTTATATTCTAAGATCTTGGCACTAGTCCAAGTGAAATATTCCTTCTTTGCTGGTTTGATAGTTTATCACTTGTGTAATACCCCCTCGGTCCTCAGTGTTTTGTCAGAAGTTGACATAACTGTAGTCTACTTAAAATCTGTAGTCTTCAATCATTTTTTTTCAGCAGTGAGTGTCTTACTGTCACAGATAACTTCCTCTCATATTGATTTGCACCTTTTTTTGGTGGGATGTGGTTAATGTATGCGAACAGACTTATTCACTTCAGAATAAAACTAGAAGTAACAGGAATAGGTTTAGCCAACCTCAAGGTAGAGGTCTTCTAGAAAGCTTCCAGCTTGCTAGAGCTGGTTCTGTCTGAACTCATCTTGCTTGTGGTGAGCTGGAAGTAGTGGCCAAAATGCCACAAAGACTGTGACGGCAGTTCATTGCTTATGACTCATGTTCTGGTGACAGAACGTTTTTGCTTCAGTGCCTCTCCCTTTTCGTACGCAAGTATGGCTTGCAATGCATAGCACATTTAAATTTTACAGAAAGGAGGAATGTTAATCTGTTTTGGAGCAAACTTTTATGAAAGCTTCTGTTCGAACGTTTTGTTTTAAAGGAGGCACGTCTTTTCATTCCTGTTTGTAGAAAAAAATTGAAATGGCTTCTTACTGTGATTTTCCTTTTATCTCCAGGAAACACAGCAAGATTCATTCTATCAGAAGTGTGACTGCGCAGCCTTCAGAACAGCATACAGAGGTGCCAAAACAAGTCAGTGATGTTGATGAAACCCTGGATCATGCCTTTTAAACACTTCTTACATTTTCCTCCACTGACTGCTGTTTTGAAACTCTAGAAACATAGTTTTCTGCTCACTTTCCATTTAACTGGGAGTCCTGGGTGTCATAAGTTTTAGGTTTTGCAAGTGGAACAGGTTCATTTCAACTGTGTATCAGAGTTGCTTCCAGACAACCAGGCAAATATAAATAGTGAGCTTGTCTGAGTTGTACTAATGACCATCTGAAAAACTGCAATCCACAGTGTTACTGCTGGGGTCCTAGGTTGTAGCTGGTTATTGCGTCTGGGAAAAGTTAAATTCTTTTCCTTCACTGGGGAGTCTTGGTTGCCCATGCCAAGTTGTATTGTTGTATTAACCAGAGAGAAGAATAATTATTTCCTCAGAAAAATAACATCTCTGTACTTTTCAGCCATTGTCTCTGGTAGATACCTAATGTATTTGTCTTATGGATCCCTGAGTCTCCCAGTGGCTGGCACCTGGACGTACAAGCCCCCAGGTCTCACAGCCACTCACTCCAGTTGGTAGTACTCAAACCCACACACACATGTTGAAGGTTCCTCCAGTAATTCATCTTAGACACCCAGTCTACCCCGTAACTGACAGCTGCATCCCCTGGTTCCTAGTTACCTCATGCACAGACAAACACACATGCGGAGGTGTCTCTCCAATAGCTGGTTCAGACGTATGGCATTACCAGTAATTGACCCCCAGGCCCCATCATTTTACCAGTGTCTGCCCTGACTTATGGCTGCTCCAGTACTTGCAACCTAACTCAACCTACTCACGGACCAGTGCAGTTTAATGTTTTCTAGCAGCTGCACATATTGACCTCCCCACCCAGTCAATATGCACATGCCCTGGTGTCTCCAGTTGCTGGCATCCCAGATACACCCAGACCAAGGGCTGATGGCTCTACTGGGACAGCCCCAGAGGAACTGGGTCAGGGAGCTCTGTTGCCTTGACTAGGTTATTTGGGTTCCTCCACCTGCCAGTGTTTTCTGTGCTCATCTGTGTTTGTGGCGGCAAACCTTCTTACATAACCTCACATAAAGCTTAAATGGCAGGAACAAGCTATTAGGTTAGTGTATTTAGGAATGCTACGACACCTTCACCTTCCTCGCATTGCATCCTTTTGGTATTTTGGGCCCTCTCATTCCTACAAATCCAAGAACCTGAGAAAATTCTCCTACAAATGCAGCCCATATCAAATATCTTTTAGCAATTTAATATTGCTAAGACAAGCTCAGGCAGATGGAGCATGGCTACTGGGCAGATGTGACATATTTCTGCGTGCAGAAAAGCCAGCTCAGGAATTAGTGGCAGGTATGCTCCAGGGATTGGATGTGGAGTGTTCAAAAGCCCACAGATGGCTTTTTTAGTGCATGTAAGTAGGCTGTGCAAAATTCATCTTACACGTTTATCTTTTTTGTCCCTCCAGCTTCTCAGAGGAGTGCGAACAGGTTGATGTTCATAGTGTTGATGGATGCCTTAGGGCATTGAAACACCTCAAATACTATTCCCCTTTTTACCTATCACCACGTTCTGTCTGCCTCTCTTCCCTTGTTTAGGTTATGTATTTTTCTGTTCTTAAGATCAGAGACCTCTTTTTTTTGTTTTTTTCTTCTAATTAATTTTGAAGCTTGGATTACCCCTTCTGCTTTCCTATGTTGCTGAAAGATGCAGTGCAAAATTCTGATGTGTAATTACACATAGCCTTTTCCCTCTGGTTCCCTTCCCTCCCAAAACTCTTCCCTCCCGCCCACCCCTCCCTCCCCCTTTGTCTTTCCTCATTTATCTTTCCAGAGTTCTACCTTTGCCTATGGGGACGACAATGATGCTGCAGCAGTTCAGAGCTGCCGGCAAGGGAAGGAATTGAAGGCTTCAACAGAAGACACTGGACAGCACAAGAGCCCTTCCTTGAAGAAGAGCCCAAAGGAAGGCAGAAAGGTGGACGGAGCAGTGGTGTCAACAGTGGAGGAAGAGGAGGAGGTGGCTAAGGACAGGATGCAGCAGAACAGACCTCAGTCACAGCAACCAAGCACAGGTCCAGCTTCCAGGGCTGCTCATGGCAGCAGCACCTCCATTCCTTTCATTGACTGCAGTGACGTAGATAGCGAGTATGATCTCCTCAGAGGACAAATAACCCAGTCATATTCCCAAACAAATGACAATTATGAGGGTGATTTGACCAGTGGTGCCTATATTCACTATAGAGATGAAAACCGCAATAGAACTAGGTACAGGGATTCCTCAGCCTCCTTAAAGTCTTCCCAGTATCTCTCTGAAGAGTACCTTGATGATAACCCAGCTAATCTCTCCTTTTACACTGGGGGAAGCCCCAGGATGCCAAGACACAGCTCACTGGTTGATGAAATGTTTAGAGGGCCAGGGAGCCGTAGTCCACTGGCCACTCCATTGCCTCCTAGTAGCAAAGGGTCAAGCCCTAACATGAGCCTGAGTAGAACCGGCTCTCAGGGTTACGTCTCAGAAAATGGGCATGACTGCAGGGTGAGGACTGAGGAGGAGGACAGCCATGCCAGTAGCTGCCACGGGTATGGCCGATATTCTCCAGGTTCTCAACGGCCTCATGCACAGAAAATCCCAAATCTCTGCAATAAATCAGTTACAGATCCGTTTATACTGAGCCAGATATCCTCAACCCCTGGGCAGGAGTATAGATCAGAGAGACATTGTAAAGGAGGCGGAGTGGCTAAGATGTCTTCTCCAGAAGGCAAAATGATGGCCAACGGTATGCCAGCTGGGACACAGTCAAAGCAGAGCCCGCTCATGCAGTCGCTGCGTGCCAGTGGTGTGATGGATCACATGGCTGCAATGCAGATGATGGAGGGCTCCACCAGCAGCGGGACAGAATCTAGTGATTCCGACTCAGAAATCATTAACCCCTTCACACACCCCCTGGTGTTTGGAAATCCCATTGTGCTGAGTTCCTCTCCCATGCCTAGAAATAAGTACTCCTTTGGGAGCCTTCAGCTTGAGGAGGAGGTAGAGGAGGATGTGTCTGTTGGCCTCAGTGATGAAGATGGTGTGCAGGTCTTCAGCTGCTAGGGACTGGGGCATATGCGCCCAGTGGATACTGTGGTTGCTCATAAGAGTGATTGCATCTTCTGAGGTTTGTGAAGAGGTGCTGGTAATAATTTCAGCTTATGAGCTATTTCAAATGTCATTATTGTACTGACCAGCAAGAGGGAACGGATGCTAGAAATACAATAATAAGGATAAGTCTCAGTACAGCTTATGCATCTCCTAACAGAATGCATCTCCTCCAAAATGCAGGAGGAGAAGAAAATTATTACTTATTTAGGTACCTTTGTAAGACTTTATACACTCACCTGTTCTTTGTATGAAGTCGTATTTTAGGTATATATTGTAGCTTCTTTGATATTTGAGTAATCATTTTGACAAAACAAACAAAAATGAAATTAAGTAGGTACATGGTTCTCTTTTGTATGTCTATTGCAATTTTCTTTCTCTCCTGTATAAAGAGAGCAACTTATGAGTGCCTCAGCAAAGTTAGGAGAAAAATTAAACTTACAGCCAAATGCAGGCAGCTTGATATTCAAGACCAAGACTTGTTGAAATCTTGAAATATGCTGGAAAATCTGTTAATAGAGAGAATCTATTTGGTCTGCTCATCTTCATAACCCATTTTATAATCTTAACTGATGAACCGAGGGTACAAATCAGGCATGTGTACAGGAACAGTTACACTATTGGTTATTTCTTCACTGGGTTCAACAGGCTGATTTGGTAATGGAGATTTTGAAACTCTAAACTCTTCCATGGGCAAGAAAGAGAACAAGATGAAAAATGTAGTTCAAGTCAAAAAGACCTTAGATTGAAACAGCCCTAATGAAGAGTGGTATGGGTATTATTTGCAAGGCAATCCTTTCTATCCTTTATCAGTGTGGTATAAAGATTAATTGCAAGAGATTTTTTCCCCTTATTCTTTCAGTGGAATTATTCACAGAGACATCAAAGTTCTGTTGTGGGTGATTTATGGTGGGGGGTTTGGAGATGGTGGCTGTTTGATTTTATTTTTTGCTTTGATCATGAGAAATCTTTATCTGTACAGGGTCCAATTAGTCTGTCATAGGCTATTTTAAGAGTGCCACCTCATAAATTTTTCATCCTCTGACACGAGAGAATGATGGGACTAACTCTGGTCCAGGCTGATTGTCTTCTGTACTGTACATAGAGTAGCAAGATTTTGGCACGTGTATGTGCAGGACAGAGAGACTAATTCTTTGTAAACTTCCTTTTCACAGGCTAAAAGTATTGAGAATTAAGGCTGTATACTAATAAAATCTGATTCTAGTTTGTCCAAGTTAATTAAGAAAATCCAGATGAAAGGTCTCCTATATGGAAAGTGTCCTGCAGTTATTAGGGCTGGGAGACAATATATGCTCTTAACACTGGCCTTAATTTTAACTTTTATATATTTTTCTTGTGGGGGAAGGGAGATAAATTTGAGAATTTTAAGTGATGAACAACAGCATTGACTGAACTGCAGGTCACTTGCAGTGATCTGCATGATGCAGTACTTGTGTGCAGCAGTGATGAATCCACCCACAGAAGTAATAATAAGCAAGTTACAGGACTTTGTAAATCTAGGCAATATAAAAATTTCAAGATGGTTTTTAGAAAAATAAAAAACAAAAAGTCTTTTTAATTTTTCTAATGCCTTGGTCTATGCACATTTTAACAGAGTTTAATCTGAGTGAAGGATATTTAAAAAGATACCTACAGTAGTTAGGCACGTCTTGTTATTTTGTATTTACTTTTTTGCAGTAAATATATCTTTGTGTAAATGTAAGTTTTAACCTGCTCGTCCCCTTTAGTGTGTTGGTTTTCTTAAAGATTAGTTACCTCATTTTTGAACAGGAAGGATTTAAAGCATCTCTTTAGACATTAAGGCATCTCTTTAGTGGTATTTTAATGACAGAGAATGTTCTTGATTGTTCCCGTAGTTTAAAGCATGAATCTAGAAACAGCAAGGCTGGTAATTAGGGAAAAGCTTGCTTGTATATTATGCTGAAAGAAGATGGTTTATGTTTTGGGTTTAGAATAGCTGTAAAATAGTTGCCTTGAACTTCTCAGTATTTAAGATGACATATAGGTAGTTGAAACCTGCGTTAGCAGATAGTGTTGAGTATAGGGAGTGGGTGCATGAGTCACCTTTTGAATTTTTTTTGCTCCCTGTGCGGCAAAAGTACGTGTAGTTATATTATATAGTAAAGTAATAGCAATCTGAATAGATGAATTAATTGCTTTGTTAGCCAGTAAAATTAAGAGTATAAGTAATGGATTTTTAACAAAAGGATATGCAGTAATTTCTGCTACTTAAGAGAAATGGATAGATGTCACATTGTTTGGATTTTAAGTAGATAGAAAATTTTTAAAGTGGTGTTTACTCTTTTGCATCTTTTCAAATACTGTTTTCAGGCCTGATTTCTTTTCTCATATGCCTGCAAAATAATGAATTTATAGTTTTCCAAGAACAGACCTGCTGGTAGCTGGAGTTAGCTTAGTTGCTAATAAAGTATCTCATCACTTTTTTTTTCCCTTTTGAATATTATTCTCAAAAATGAAATACGAGGATTTCTCTCTGTTTTCTATCGTCTAGCATTTTTTTCAACTTTAAATATTTAAGCAGTTGTTGTTTTAACACAGGTGGAATTCTTCCAGTTTGTAGAAATAAAGTTTGTGAATTATGTAGGAAATCATTTAAGATGAATCATTTTTGCAGCATTCTTATGCCACTGAAGTTCAGTTTAATATCAGTAGACAAGCATTTAATTAAAACCAGTCTGTGGGCCAAATTCTTCCGCCAGACATGTGGTTTGTATCTGGGTGCTTGCCAAGAATGGTGAGAGAGCAGTTTTAAATTAACATTTTCACATAGGATCAGGTCCCTCAGAATTCATCTGGGAGTTTGTTGCTGTGGGACAAATACAAAAAGGCCTTGGAGGGAAAGAACAGAAACCTTTGGGCAAGACTGCGAATGAGATGAGGGAATTCTTCTTGTTCTAGTTCACAAAGCACAGGGTGGAAGTGGAGTCTGTCTGTTCAAGTTAGGTGTTGCAAGTATCGATTAATCTGCATACCCTGGTCAACATCAGTGGTCCAAGCACACCCATGTCTCAAGTGTGACAGACATAGCTAAAGACCAAGTAAAATATTTGATTCTCCCAGCAATTCCGGTAGATTTTGGAGTGTGGCTGGTGGTACTTCAAATTCACCGTCTCAACTTTTTTATTCGCAAGAATTCAATTTTAAATCCATACTCTTGAAGTGCCCAGATATCCTTAGGCAGTTTCTACATATGAGGGAGCTGAATCCCAGCAAGATTGAGTAGCTATGTCTACCCTAAATGAGTAGTACTGAGCCACCCATCTTCTGTACCTCCAGAGGACGTGCAGGAAGCCTCTTGTTGGGCTGTCCAGATGACTTGTTACTCTGCTGAACCAACTCTGTCCACCTAGCTGGATGAGGATGGAGTCTAGTTGCAAAAGCGGTTTAGGAGTTTGTCCCAAAATAATGCACAGGTGTGGTTAGCAACTTAGTCTGTGGATAAAAGGCACTCTTGATTCTTTTTTTGCTGTTCCAAGTACTTGACCATGTTCAATCATCTGCTACAGCGAATGAAGAAAAAATCCTATCAGACAATTTTAAGTTTTCTCCAGCTCACCAGCAGCTCAAATGTATTATGTCCTGCTGGGCTCTTCTGCAGGTTTGGGGTTTTTTTTGTATTGGCATATCCTAGAATCTAGTTTTCCTCAGTGACCTGGGATATAAGATTTGGGAATAAATCTGGCTAGGTGAAGGAAAGATTGATAGTGGCAAATTGGTGTAGGAGCCAGGACCTACATAGGAAATTGTAGGTATGGAGTTTTGAACAATTTTTATATGAATGGCCTAGTCTGCACTGGTTTAGGTTTAAGTCTGTATCCCCTAGCAAATATATTCCTTGTGCACGACAGAAAGGGGTTTTCTTTGAAGATGATTTGTGCTTAATGCTGCTGTTGTCTCAAGCCACCCATAGCTCATAGGCCTACCTGGTCGGTACCATATCATTAACCATGTAGCTGAAAATATTTTTACTGTAACTGAAAGCTTTTAGGTTTGCTGTATTTGCATGTACATTATGTGAGCTGTATGGACCTGAGATCAGTTGTAAATAGACAGATGAGCATAATGAGTTTCATGTTAATAATATGAAAAATTAAATCAATCTACCAGTTTGCTTCATGATTAAAGGGCATGCAAAATTAGACAGAATTTTCTTGACAGAACAGCATTGGCAATGCTGAACATAACCATTAGAACCCAGCAAAGGGTGAAAAAACAACAGTTTGTGACTTAGTTCACTAAATGGGACCAACATTCTTAGACCAAACTGCTTCAGGACCTGTATTTTCCCCCTTGAATATTTGTAGGGCTGGTTTCTGTTTGCACAGATGTTTGTGGAGCAGCTTTCATTAGTTACAGCAGCTGTATTCATCCTGAAGCAGTAGCATTCATGCCAGAAGTTCCTCTCTGGCCTCTCTATCTGTACATACAGTTAGTTGGTGGTGACCAGAGAAAGTCAAATGCAAAATGGGGCAGACAGATCTAAAACCTTGCTCATAGCTCCTTCTTTTCTTGACTAAGAAGCAGAGATGTTTAAAATTCTGTCTCTTCTGTCCCGCGATAAACCCACACACATGCAGAGTCTCCATAGTCAACTAGAAATCTCTTTGGGGGGATGGGCTCCAGGGTTGAGAATACAAAAGAAAAGAGAAGAATAGGAAATTTCTTAAGCCCACTGAAAATGTCTGTCCTTATTTATTCACAGGTCCCTTTGGCATAGTATGTTCTCGACTCTTTTCCAGAGAGTTTAAAGTCCCAGTAGTTTTTTAGGGTACCCCGAGACCAAGAGTAGTTGTTGATCAGTTGAACTGATGAAGCAGACCTGATTTTGGATGTTGAAAACCAATGATCCAGATCTCATCAGTATGATTTACAGGTGATTAGCATGAATTGCGGCTATTTCTGGAACAGTTCTTCAACAGAAGACAGGATGTCTGACCTATAAATTGTGTCAAATATCATATTTGTTTAACTAGTCTCATTTTTCGTAAAGAAGCATTAGACTGCTGTCAGAGGTGAGCTTAGAATGAAATTTTAATTGCTGCCATTTAACTTCTACTGAAGAAAAACAAATTGACAATCCAGTTTTTCCTGACTTCCATACGTGCGTGAAGGAGTTGAGTGTCACCTTTGTGCACAAGGACCTGGACCACTGGAGATCCACCTCATTCAGCAGCGTGGTTGTTACCAGCTGGCAGGGGCAGTAAGTGTGAAATAAAGAGATTCTGTGGTCAGACATGTATAAAGCGAAGGAACCCAAAGCCCCTTTTAGTCTTCCAATTATGCTTTTCTCTCTGAACAGTGTGGTTTCTTAAGGCAGCTTCTGTAGATTTTAGCACATCTCTTTTCTCTTCATTTAGGGGATCAGTCCCCTTCCCCATACCAAACAAGAGAGACCCTAAATATAGGAGGGAAATCGAATCTTTTGGAACAATTTTTAGTATTTTAGTTTTTAATATATACACCTTTTCTTCTGCTGTCAGACACAAGTGGTAGGAGAAGAGTCCTTTTGTCAGAAACCCAGCTGCTAGTTGGTGTCTCCTACTTGATGATGATTTGGGGGTTTCTGATTGTAAGCGGCTGATGCACAGTGTTGATATCAGGAGGTCCCAAAGATTAGACTGATGTGTAATTTTTCTCAAGTGTGGGTAGCAGCAGACTGTTTTTAGTCAAACTACATTAGGAAAAAAATTTGCCTGTGCTGTCAGGTTCTGGAAAGGAAGGAAATCTGAATCTTAGGAAATCAAAATTAACTAAATATTTCCTCTTCAATTTTAGTAATTTCTATAGTTGCTGAAATACTCCTAGACAAGGGCTCAGGTTTTATTTACTTACTTATAAGGGAAATTATTGTTTTGCAACAAGTGGGTTCTGATCAAAGGCATCTTCTGCATTCCTCCCTACGGTTAGGCTGTGTGGTGCCATTGATATTTCGAAATACAGAACTTCTTAAAAATCAAAGGTATCATATGAATAAATAGCCTAGTTTGGGTGACGAATAGCAGTTCTTTAGAGTATTTTATCTTCGTATTCTGTGGTCTATAAAGGGTATGTAGAATAAATTTGTTTTATGTTGTTTGTTATTAAAAGCAGTGAGCACTTTCTTTTAAATATTATGAGATCTGGAAAGTCTGTGTGCCTGGCTGAGCTGTGATTAACAGGCGTGTTTTTCTCAAGTATGTGTATGAATAATGGTGGTGTTATTACAGTAAAGGGGGTGAAGACCTTAGGATCATAAATTTGCATTGCATGGTGGTAAATGCTGAGTTTGCTCTAGAATAATTTGGGGTTTAAGGTGTAATCTTTATTTATTTTTTTTTTAAGTTTTGGGCCCTGACAACCATAAAAATCCACAGTTCCTCCTGATAAAAATTAACTCTAAAGCCAGTAATGCTACAGCTGTCGCTGATTGAACATGGAAGGTTGAAGGAAAATGAATGCTTTCTGATTCAAGAGCTTTCAAGCTTGTTAAGATTAGATTAGATTCTTTCTTTAAAATGCTGCAAATCCTGTTTTGAGAAGAAAACAGGTTTTTGCCTTTGATGGTTTACAGCAAGATCAGAGGTAGGTCTCTGTGTATAGTTCAGTGGATGTTAGAGCTCACGCCTGTTGCTTTTCCATGAGGCACTTAAAATCTTTGATTAGCTGAATCCTTATTTTTCCCCTTTCCTGCTAAAAAACTCACCTGGACCCACTAACAAAAGTTCATAAGCTTGGCAGTGTTTCACCTATTCAGCCCTTTCCTGATTTCTGTGTGTGCACATGCATAAATTTTTTTAATAAATCTCAATAGTCCAAATTAATTTTTAAAACTGAAAATGCTGGGACTTCATTCTCATTTTTGTCATTTGTTTAATACCGTTTAAAGAGAAACATTTTTTTTTTGTTTGTTTCATTGTATGCACTGTTTTGTCAGCATGTACCTCTCTGGGAGAAAAAGCCTTTTCAATGTTCTGTCTATCCTCAAAGCATGGTGTATCTTCTGTTCCTTGCATTGTTTGGAGCACTGTCTCAATGTGCTTTTACTGCAGAAATACCTGTTTGTATCGGGAGTACCTAATTCCTCTTCTTACAGTGATCCTGTCTCATAGAGCACTCCTCACCTCAGGACTGGGGAAAACCCCCGCCAGGTTGTGAATCTCAAGTTGAACAACCACACCATGTTGAGGAGCAGAAGATTGGAGGGGTGGGGGGAAGACGGTCTGTGTCCCAGGGTGTTTGGGCTCCATTGAGCACGATCAAATTGCCCTTCATTTCCTAATGAAGGCTGCACCCAACAATGATCTGATTAAGGCCGCCTGCCATAGCTCGTCAGCAGGATCACTGCAGTCTCGGGGGGATGTCTTGTTTAAATGGACAGTATCTGTGCTATAAGCTTACATGGGGGCTGAACATGTCCAATTCTGTTGCAGCACTGTGTCATGTTGGTTTAAAGACCGACAAACAAAAGCAAACCAACCCTAACCCTGGGTATAGGAGGGAATCCTTCTATAGGTTGCTCTATTTCTGTCTGGAAAGATCAAGGCTAGACAAAGGGCTGATGCCCAGTGACCTTGTATTCTTCCCAGACTGTAATGGGCTTTGTTCTTAAGATGTAAATATACCCTGATGTAGGCCACCAGCAGTTACTGTCTGATTTCACACTCACCACTGTCTAATACTGCTGTATACCAACAAAGCATGGACTTTTCACCAACTGAGGAGGTTGCTGGCTACTAAATCAACACCGAGCTTGATGAGACTATAAGCATGTCAAGCCATTTAACTGTGTATGCATGGAATTACTTTTTTTTATTATTATTATTTTTAGTTTTACCTGTACTGAAGGCTTTTACTCATTCTAACTGGTATTTTGCTGTAAAACTGTCACTGGTTTAATTGTTCTGTCCATTTGCTGGCTGAAGCTTTGTCCTGAATAGGAGGAAGTTGGTTCATTGAGAAGGTACACCGTTCTCCCGCATCCCTGCCACTCCTGCCATGGGCATGCATTTTGAAGCTATGAAGTCAAAGTGAACCTTTCTCCCTGTCATGTTTCTCTTCAAGCCAGGCAGGGTTATTGGTTATGTGTTATATCGGATCTCTTCCTGGGCTCTTTTTTCTTCCAGTTGCTCCTGAAATTCTTTGGTACTGCGTTTAGGGATGTTTGTACATAAATTTCTGGCTGATGTATAACTACTTTTCAAGATCTTTAATTCTAACGAACTGTGTCCTGCACTCCAACTTGTTCTCTTTAATGGGAAAGTGTAGCTTGATGAACTGGTCCCCCTCAAGCTTCTGTGGAAGTGAGTGGGATTTTGTTCATGTGTTGAGGGAGAACAGGGCAGAATCTTCAGCCCACAACTCTGTTAGTTCAGCAGTGCAGCTGTGCCTGGTTCACAGCTGGGGAGAGAAAGAGTGGACAGCATTATTAAGCTCTTCTCCAATCCAAGGTACTTCAGTCATCATTGAAGTGCATACAAAAACTCCTGGCACTTCATCTGGTGCTATCTGTCCCCCATGTCATTTTGTACTGTGTCTTTCTCTGACCGGAACTTTTAGGTAGAAGTTAGAGGTATGCAACTACTGTGACTATGGAAGATTAAGCTAGACCTGTGTGGCCGAAACAGCAATAGGTCTGTCAGATATTTTCTCATTCAAGAGCCTTCCTAAGTGATATGCTCAGTAATGCAAAGGACAAAGGGACGACAGCTTGGGTTTCATCTATGAGACTGGAGTTTAGACAACACTCATGTACCCTTCAAGCAGAGTTACTGGGATCTGGATGTCACCAGCTTCCCCTGACTGCAGAGCAGGCCTAGGAGAGAATAAGCCCTGCAACGTTCCAGGTGTTGAGAAAGGTGCTTTTCTGGCTCTTAACAGATTTTATTTTCTAATTAGAAACCTATAAACCTTGAGAACAGTACAACCCTTGACAGCTGAGTTAGAGTGAGCACTATAGCTGTGCATGCAGTTTTTCAGCAAAATTTCAGTCACTTTCGGTAATGGTTGATGTTTCCTCTCAGTTTCCATAACTGACTCATATTTACTTCATTGAACTTCACAGAGGAGGTACATACCCAGGAGCATCTCACCACTGCTGTGCTCTTCCTTCCAGTTAAAACACAGTGTGTAGGGATGGGAATTTTTTCATTTTGAAGCAGATGCATAACACTGAGTGGCATGATTTCATTACTCAGGAGTTTCAGGAGAAAAGGAGTAGAGGAGGAGTATCTTCAAGATACATTGAGTCCCATTCATTTTCTCACAAAAATGGGAGTTCTCCCTTATTAGGTTAAAATCTCTAACTAGGGATTTCAGATCATCTCATGCTGTCTGTGTAGTCAACAAAGAAGGAGGCAGCAGGCAGTTCAGCTCACCTGTGACTTGAATCAACCTCTGGGAGGGACTTCCTTCATCAACTGAGAAGTAGTGATTTGAATTTCTTTTTCCCCCTGGTACTGGGTACAGCCAGCCCAAGTCTCCACAGGCACCAACCTCAGCACCGGTCCCTGTGGTTTAACATCTGTGTGTGATGGGAGCCTAAAGCTGGTGCTGCTGGTGGGATGGCACACAGCTGGCCAGCCAAGCACAAAGCCCAGCCTAACCCTCCCTGGCTGGGCATCCCTAGCTTGCGACACTCCCCTGCATTCCCACTGCCACACTGCTGCAAGCAACTGTGACGTGTGTTTTGACAGAGATACAGCTATTAAGTATTTGGTTTTAGCCACTGGCTTCGTTTTACTTAGCATGTGGAACACGTATGTTGATGGGGAATGATTTGAGACGTGTAAAGCTAGGACGATAACCCATATTTTCATGTCCTGTGGCTGTGTAAAATGCCATTTTCATTTAATAGATTTTTTTTTTCCAAGTTAGCTTTCAGTCAAGGTTTACTTTTTCGGTCACCTTCCCTACTGCAGCAGCTTTCCCCCATGTCTGGAGAATAAACTAGCTCAGTGGAACTAAGAACCACTCCAGGTATTCTGACATTGATGGGCTAATCTGGCATACCATGGTAAAGTGCATTCTTATTATTTGCCACTGTCATAAGCCAGTGTTTGTTTCTGTTCTCAAACCCAAGCCCAGAAAAAAAAATTGAAGCACATGTTTAATTCCGACTCAATTATAGTATGTGTTTAAGCAATCTTTAGATAAATATCCTATTGTACCTGTCTCTTTGTTTATATATAGCTGGCTCCATTATATTTGGAAGATGGCCTGAAGTCTGAATCTAAGTAAAAATCACTTGAAGTACAAGCAAAGACAATTCCATGTTACCAGCTGCAAGCCTTAAATTTAGGCCTCCTGTGTGCTCCACAGTACCACTTGATATCTGGCGACTGACACGCTAATAATTGCCTGTCAATCAATGAATCCTTTAGGGTAAAATGTGAGGAATTTCAGTACCTTGTAAATAAGATTGGTCTTCTCCCTTCTGCTTCTGTTTATATTCTGCAGTATGTAGTTGGTGAGTAGAGCCTGTATGAATATGCTCTTCTGTGGCAGGAGGTCAGATGGAACACTGAGAAAAGACTGTTTGGTTAGTGCAGGTTATTTGTTGTTCTCCTCCATCTTTGCAGCATTGCTGTGACCCATCAGCGTGACACATGTTGTGACTGGTTGAAAGAAGATCTCCCATTTTCATTTTTTCATGACGTACTGACTTTCTCATAGCAGAATGAGTTTGTTTCCCGCCTTTACCAGAACAACATCCAATGTGTTGATCTTTATGGCTGTCATGGTTGTAATTAGGCCCCAGAATGTGCTAACTGAACAGCATTTTGAGGCCCGCTTGTAATATAGCCACTTTCCTACACCTAGCTTTAACTTTCACTTCTTCAACATATTGGTGGATGGGGTCTAACTGAGGTCTTGCTTGTAGGTGGTGGTGGTGGTGGTTGGATTTGGTCAATGCTCATGTCCATATTGATACCAAAAAGGAGAATGTAGCATTTCAACCTGCTGCAAAATAGCTTGGAGAACATCAGTGATGTATTGATGTGCAAGTCTTAGTCAATGG
Organism: Pampusana beccarii; assembly: GCA_013399365.1. Lineage (NCBI taxonomy): Eukaryota > Metazoa > Chordata > Aves > Columbiformes > Columbidae > Pampusana > Pampusana beccarii. The sequence goes on from VWYH01008408.1 coordinate 184,521, forward strand.
GGTGTATATACTGTGAGCCACCAGGCACATTTTTGTGATACTTTCCATAATACTTTTCCTAAGTCGTGTCTTCCAAGCGTGGGTTAGGAAGTCTTTTTAATTCGTTGTCCGTTTGATATTTTATAGTTTGAAATACTTGAGCTGTACTGATAAAAATTCCAGTACACCAGAAGTTAGATCTAGGATTATAAATAGGTAGGTGGATATGTCTATATATCTATATCTATCTATCACAGATAGGTGCTATTTAACTTCTAGACTATAATGCCTGTGAACTTCTCACAGAGGTGCAAATCATTTATTCACTGTCATATGACAGGCATAGTGCCAGAATTTGTTTCCACATTTGAGGCAATATCACTTTCTTATTTCTTTTGTAATGTAGAGTTAAGTACTTTTAAACTTACAACCTTGCTATTAATCTGTTTCACTATTTCTCAATGATGAATTCCATTTCTTTTGAAAACACTGTATGCAGTTGTGTGCTAGTGTCAATAAAATTGACATTTGTGTAACAAGCTGTGGCATTTTCTCAAATTTCACTGAACATTGATTTAGTGTGAAACTGTTGGTAAATCCTTTCTTGCTAGCTGTAATAATACAGACCTTTATTTCAGACAAATACTGCTTTGACTTTGATTTATAATAGGCAACATAACTGTCATGATTACATAAACTGATAACTGTATTGTTTTTTTTCCTTCTCTTTTCAAAGGAATGACATAAACATGAACTGGTTTGGAATTGGAAAACATTCATGTTCTAGCAGTAAATCTTGAGTTCCTACAGAAAATAAATAGGTTTTACTACTTGGCCTAATTATATTTATTGGTACCTCTGTTTACTGGAGTATCTCAACTGTGTTGTAGCAAAAGGAACACTTCCCTATTGTAATCTAGGGAGGACATAAACACATAATAGCAAAATGTTTTTGAGCTTAATTATTTACAAAGATGTATATGTTTTACATTTGATTCTACATGGCCTATTAGGTGTGGTAATTGAGAGCTTCTCACATTTTTTGTTGGATTTTAATGTATGATGCCATAATGGTACAGACTGTAAATGTTCTTCCACATGACAGATCCATCTTCTAAAACAGGTTGAGATTTTCAGAGGTTTGAAGGAGGGGGTAACTGGGAGAACGCTGGGCGTTTTTGGCAAGCTCTTTCCTATGTGCAGTCAGTAGTGTGGCTGCCTCCCAGAAGACAAAATGCTAATTTCAGTAATATTTAATGTAGTGTATATGAATCCATGGAAGTGTAATTAATTGTCTAATTCATATTTTTAATCCAAAATTAAATGGGACTTTATATCTGTGAAAATCTAAAGTTGTCATGCTTTGTGCGTTAAAAGTATTGCTTTTCTTATGTAAATGTAATGCTAGCATTTCCATCCCAAACAATCAGAGGAGCATGGAAAGACCTACAAGGTATAATATACATACTTGTGTTGTGTGTAGAAACTGGGGAACTAGTAGTTTTCTCCCTTCATGTTAGATCTGACTGGTCTTAGCAGCATTACTGCTGTAGAAAGTCATAGTTTCTTTTTCTCTAGACTTCCACTAGATAAATTGTTCTAACTTGTGTCCTGTAGCTCCCTATGAAGTATTGATTTGAGTCTTTGAGTTTCTACTTTGCTAGAAAGAATGGCACTCCTAGGGTGACTCCCTTATTGTTCTATTTATTCTTTTTCATAGAGTGGGTTACAACGGTGAAAAATTTGGTATTAATTTGATGTTTAGCAGTAAATATTGCAGATCAGTCATATATGCCTTGATCCCTTCCCTACAGAGACACTAATTTCAGCCAGTTTCATCGGCTAAAAGAATGCTCCAGTCCCTTGGTTAATGCAAGTGGATGGAGTTCCTCTGGCTTCAGATACGTTTGGACTAGTTTGAGGACCCCGATGGCTGTGTCTAGTAGTGTAATTTCACATGCTGTAGCTTAAGCTTGTAACACTTTTTGGTGCTTTATAGAGAGACCCTGCCCTAACTGATTTCTCTTTTACCATTTTTTAGCAGGTTCTCTGACTGGCAGCCCTCACCTTTCAGAGCTTTCCATCAATTCCCAAGGAGGACCATCAGTGGCAAACATGTCTTTATCTCCAAACTTGAGCCCTGATGCCAAACAGTCATCTCCCTTGATCAGCCCTTTGCTGAATGACCCATGCATCAGGACTGATGACGAGGAAGAGGTCAAAAGAAAGGTAAGGCAGAGGCAGTTGGCCTGGGCTCTCTTCTCCGTATTATGTTTACAATGAGGGTGGTGAAACACTGACACAAGTTGCCCAGAGAGGTGGTAGATGCCCCATCCCTGGAGACATTCGAAGTCAAGCTGGATGGGGCTCTGAGCAACCTGATCTAGTTGAAGATGTCCCTGATCATTGCAGGGTATTGGACTGGATGACCTTTGAAGGTCCCTTCCAACCCAAACTATTCTATGATTCTGTGTGTTGTAACTACTGCTGTTTGTCAAAATTACTAATATCTGGACTCCCTGCAGCTTCCCAATCGTAGACCTAAATAGATAACTTGAGTTGGGTCACTTGGTACCTGCTTTCCTTGGTCACGGTGCGTACAAGAGCATCCCTGTTCTCCTGAGGCCAGGCTCACAGTTTGGAGCAGGCCAGGCCAGAACTAGAGAACTGCTGTAGCTGAGGGCTCCATGCCCAGGATTCATCCTTCTGAATGGAGGTGCAGGAGTTAGGGGCACCAGCTCCTCTTTGAGCAGCAGAGAAAAGATAGGTAGCTCTGTGTACCTAAGGTTAATGTGGGATAAATCTGGGCCAGACCTGTAGGTTGCAACCTTAAGAGCTTTTTTTGACAGCGTCTCCTATAAATCTAGCTTATCTTTAAGGACTGGAGTTTGGTATTTTGTTGTAACAGAACAGTGAACTCCAGTGCCTTATTGTAGGGAAAACTTACAGGCAACAGAAGGAAAAGGAAGAGCATTGAGCCTGTGCAGAAGTGTCCAGCCCAAGCTCTCCAGGTTATCTCTGCTGGGAGCACCACTGAGAGTGTTTAATTGTGGGAGTAGAAAATGCTCTCTTTGAGCCACAGCCTCCAGCGTTCAGCTGGGAATGTTTGGCTCAGCCCTCCCATTGCAGCAAAGCCATAAGGGAGCATCACATCCAAAACTGCTTTTTGAAAACAGAAGTGATTCTGTCTGAGCCAGGGTGCTCTGGGTGTCTGCTGGCTCATATCTCCTGTGCTGCAGGGTGAGCGGGGGGGTTGCTCATGTCCTTCTGTTGCCTGCTTTTTCTCCTGAGCTTGGAGGAACTCGGATGGCTTTGCTGGAAAGTGGGAGTGTGTGTGAGGAAGATCTCTCTTCCCGCTGTGCGTAGTTAGCAAGTTACATGAGAGAAATTTGAGAAGGAGAAAAGCCAAGAATCAGTTAATAGACTCACAGTTCTCTGTCAGTCTGAGTTACAGCAGCCAGTGACTGCTGTAGCTTTTACCAGCTGATGATGGTTCCCCTGGGGTTGTCTACTGACTGGGAAATGCCCACACAGTCTCTCCTTGCATCCCTTTCTAGTGCATCCTCTGTGTCCTTGATCTTCAGGAAGGAAATGTAGAACCAAAAGGTCTGTGGATGTTTTGCTCTTCCTTTTTTGCTTTCTGAGCAACACAGAGCAAGATCAATTAGAATCCTTTGGTTCTTCAGAATTAAGAGGTCAAAACCACTTTTGCCTCTTGGTTAACACAGGAAGATTTGGGGTTTTTTTTCCTGAAATTTGAAAGCTGTAGCCTATCTGAAAATCCTTCCCCTTTCCCACTGTTAGGTTGTCTGGCCACACTGGGAAAATCTTACAGATTTTTTTTTTTTTTTTTTTTTGAGAGATTATTTTTGCTGTGGATTCCTACCCTGATGATGAAACTTACAATAATCAGATAGTAATTTATGTCATTTTGTCATATGGTTATCTAGCCTGCAAGGGATTTCTTTGTGAACTTCAGAATATGTCCTGCTCCAGATACATGGAATAAACGAAAAGGAATATTAGTGCCCCAAAGCTGTAAAAATCACCTTGGCAGGAAAAAAAAGTCTCTCAAGAACCCACAGAAAGTGCTTGTTCTCTTGTGTTTGTGAAGACAGATTGTTTGCAAGGCTTAGGAACGTTCAGGCATGAGTCAGTAACCACGAGCAAGGGTCACTAGTTTGTAACTCTCTTGGTGATTGTTGTCTGCAGTTTTTTTCCTACAGAAAGCAGCTCCATAAAAGCATATAAAAACCTAATGTGTTTGCAATTTGCAGAGATTCCCAACTGAGAAAGCTTACTTCATTGCGAAAGAAGTAGCAACCACAGAACGAACATACCTGAAGGACCTTGAAGTCATCACATCGGTATGTTTACTTGAGCATTACTCATAAACATGTGAAGCTCTAGACAGCAGTAGTATTTTGTCTGCTCCATTTAACATCTTAACTGTTTCATGCTACTTTTATATTCTGCACTGTAGGTATGTTCTGCAGTGCACAGGAGTACAGCTCTAGGGAGGAAATAATACAAAAAGCAGAAAGCGCAGATTTGCACTGCGGTTAGTAACATGCACTACGAAACTGTATCAGGTTGAGGGACTTGGGACACAGTTCAGTTATTTTTCCTTGCTCTCATACTTTGTGGTTGTAATTACTAAAAATGCCTGTGGGTTTTCAGTGGCTTCTCTTAAAACTGAAGTAGCTCCCAAGGGGGACATATAAATGTTTTCTCCTGGATTGAATGCCCTCCTTTTAACATGAAATGTGGAGTACCTCTTTGAATTATTCTGATTTTTCAGAAAGTGAAATGGCCTGTTAAACAAGTCATTAATTTGTAGCATCTGATCAGAGTTTGATTGTTAAAATCACCACAGCAAATATGTGCCTTCTTTTTCACGAACACCAATAATCTTGTTTAACTTCCGAGAGTAATGTGTGCAGGATTTGACCTTAAATGACAATTGTCTGTAAAAAGGCACTGGATCCAAAACCTCTCACAGTATTCTGGCAGCGCTGCGAGCTCCAGGCCTCCCATCTCTTTAGTCACCCAGTGTGTGAAACTCAATGAGCTCCGTTGCTACCTCCTGCATCAAGTGTTGTGGTAAGGAGGACACACTGCTGGGAAGAACCTGTTGTTACTAGCTGGGAATCAGGGAGAGACACCTTCTCCCCAGCTTCTCATTTGTTCCAGGAACCCGCATGGCAGACACAGTTGATCTGACACCAACTTAGACGTGACGAATGTTGGCTTGGAGCAGAATGGTCCTTACAGGCAGCCAGAGGAAATGGCCTCAAGTTGCACCAGGGGAGGTTTCAGTTGGATATTAGGAAAAATTTATTCATGGAGAGGGTTGTCAGGCAGTGGAACAGGGTGCCCAGGGAAGTGGTGGAGTCACCATCCCTGGAGGTGTTTAGAAGATGTGTAAACGAGGTTCTTAGGGACATGGTTTAGTACCAGAGTTAGGTTATGGTTGGACTCGATGATCTTGAGGGTCTGTTCCAACCAAAATGGTTCTGTGATTCTAAGATGGCTGTGGCTCCACCACCTTCTTATGCTGGCTTTCTGGGGAAGCCAGGCCAACAAGGGAAGAGGCCAGGTTCTGTGGGATGGTGGTTGTTGCTGCAGTCTCAACAGCAGATACGCTGTTTTCATCTTCTATTTCACTCAGTGGCTGCAGAAACAGAAAGTTTTAGCTCTTCAGAGAGGCCACCCTGGCCTTTATTCTTGTGGCAGGCAAATTTGAATTTCCTGTGTCACAACAGGCATACAACTGGCTCTAAGCTAATCATCAGGCCCATCAGCCGTGCCTCACAGATGTCTGGCACAGGAAGCCACTGAGAGTGGACAGGTAGCCAGTGTCATTGGAAAAGCTAGAAGGGTTGAGTGTCACACATTGATTTTGAGACTTGGGAGGTGTGCAGTTCTTCAACCTTAGCTGTGCTCAGTGCAGAAATAAAGCTGGGCAGAGGGAGGCTTGGGAGGGGGTCTCTTTTTATCTCAGGTCTGGGTCAGCTCCAGCTGATCCGCTGTCAGTCAAGACTTCTGTAACAGCCTTCTATGGTCCCAACAACCTTCTAGGCACTGCTGGAACATGACCGTACATAGCTGGGACCCCTCAGGGCAGCGAGAAGGAAGTAGTGTCACCATGTCTATGCCACCTTGGCAAGCCCTCTAATCCTATGGCTTTATGTCACCCATAGGTCTATTAGGGTGAAATAAAGAGAATATGGAGCAAAATGGAGCAGGAGCCTATTGCAGTCTTATCAGTGTTTGGCACTGACCCTTCTATTTTCTGCTGCTAGCGTCTTGTCCTGGAAGTGCAAAGTACCATCCTTCTACTTGTTCACTTTGCAAAGCACATGATGTTGTCTATCTGCACACAACAATATGGGCTTGAGAGCTTACTGTACCAGTTCCTGTCAAAGAGATTTCAGACAGAGCTCAGCAAAAGAAAATGCAGGGGGTTTTTGTTTTGGTTTGGTTTTGTTTGGTTTTTACTTGAATGTTCACAAGTATTGCAATACTCTTTCTCTTGCGCCTACAACGTTTGCAAATTCACTTTGTATTGACCAACCAGTTTTGGCTTGAAAATGATTTTGAAGATTTGATCAGTGGTGGCAAAGGAGAGGGAGTTTCTTTTTTAGCTAGGCGAGGCCTGACTGCTGGTAAAAAGCACCAGTCCAGCATGTAGGAGTGTCAGGGGTAGCCTGGGTTGTATTCCTAGTGCCAGCTAAATAAGGTCCTTGCCTGGGTTTGGTGTATTTGGGTTCATTGTATAAAGACAGCAAAGGATCATACCTGCTGCATTCCCCTCCTGATAATTTTGCTTCTTTGTTCTTTATAGTGGTTTCAGAGTGCAGTGAATAAAGAGGACTGCATGCCTGAAGCACTGAAAAATCTCATTTTCTCCAACTTCGAACCTTTGCACAAGTTTCACACTGGTTTTCTCAAGGAAATTGAGCAGAGACTTGCTCTGTGGTAAGATTGTTGTTTGTTACTTAGCTGTGTTATTTCATGCCGTTTAGCATTTTTGCGTTCCCTTTTTTCTAACTCCTTGTGATCTACTGTAGTGATTCATTTGTGAAAGTCACAGATGTTGACTGTTAACAGACTGGGCATATTGAATCATACTTTGTTCGTGTTTACTCACCAAACTCTGTTGTTCGAATATCTCAAGTCAGGTACAGACATATGCAAATGAGATAATAATTCTGGATGAAGCTTTCTCTTGCCAAATGTCAGTATTTCTGTATGGCAGCTCTTCTGAAAAACACACTGCAAGCAAGGCTTATCAGTAATAAAGAGGGAACAGCAATGAACCAAGTCTTGTTTCTGTCGAACAGGTGCAGGCTGGGAAGCATTTCAGAGACCAGCTTCTCATTCTGCAGCGCCGCAGCTTTGACATTCTCAGGGCCTACAGTGCACTCTACAAATTGAGAGACTGTTGGAAGAGGGCACTGGGCTTAAAAATTATCTGTTATTAGCGTAATAGTGGCATTTTTGTGAAATAACTATGAAGTGAGTAATTCTTCCCTGGTAGGACTCTTAACTTGGTTCGTTTGACCACTGGTATGCACACAGAAGCCCTCTTCTTGCTCTGATTAGACCTGTCTGGACTAGGTTGTCGTGCTCTGTGTAGGCATTTTTTGGTAGTTTATCTTCAGCGCTGGGAGCCCAGTTTTTCCTTTTTGGTTAGAAAAGTGACAGTGGAGAGCAGAGCAGAGCAGGCAGACCAGATGACTGCTAAACAGTTGAATGCCTCTTTAAACTAATGAATCAAAACAAAAGCAAAACACAGTCTTAGAGTGTGTGAGCTTAGCTCTTGTGACTTGAATGAGAGCACAACACATTGCAGACTAGTGCTATCCAAACACAGCCTGCACAGTTCCAGAATTAGCGAATATTTTCTGGGGAGAGGGAAATGTCACGCTGCCTCTTAGAGCTGACATCTTCACCCAGGACTCTGTGGCTTATGGTTCACATAAAGTTATTCCCAAGGCGATGTGCCGCACAGCAACTCTGCCTGTATCTCCTGTATCTCCTGCTACTGTTTTAATCCAGTCAGGATTGTTACTGGTGTTAATTGCTTTCCAGTAAGGAGAATTTATTGCAGGTACTCCAAGAAGGTTCTTTTGAATGTTATAAAATAGTGATTGTTTTTTCAACCATGGTGTAGGATTAACAGTAGTTGGGGTTAATCCCTAACTAGTTAGGGTGAAGGGTGCATGGTGAGAAAAGGAAAATTTATGCAGTTATTAAAGGGCCAAGTTCTGCTCTGATCTAGTGAGCTTGATGGGTGCTGATTCCTAGGGCACACGTTCAAATGGAGATTTCCCCTGTATCTTTCTGGTTACTGGTGACATTACAGGTAGATGTCAACCTCCTGTTCAGGTGTTGTTTTCAAAACTTGGATGATGCTGCAATAACAGCCTGCTGTGGAAATGTGGTGGTGTACTAAGTAAGGGGAGTTATGTAAAAGACAAAAAGAATGTTTAGGCTTTTAGACTTCCTTTGATCTTATTTTGTTTCTCCAAGTTAGATTTTTTTAAAGCCAAGTGAGCCTTTTGTTTTCCAGTTTTTCCTTGTGTTGGAGGCTATGGTTTCACAGAGCAGTATATTGTATTTAAACTGCAGCTACTACATGATATAAAGAACTGATCTGCTACAAAGTTACTTTGCAATCCCAGTTTGTTCAAAAATATTCTGCTGAGGTAACTGTGTCCCAGCAGGGCACCTCATTCTGGCTTTGTCAGCTCATCTATTGCATGTCCTTCCAGTTAGTGTAAAGCCACTGGGAATGCTCTGTTAGCTGCTCTGATTCATTTGACAGAAACGTAATCACGTTCCTGCCCCTGATCTGCATCCAGTTTGCAACCAACAGCATGGGTTTACCTAACATAATACCACTGGTGTAGAAAGTTTTTGTTTTTCAAGTTCTCGAAGGTTTGAATACGTGCCTTAGGAAGGAAGGCAGATTTGCTGACAGGTGTTGTTTTGGAGGTGTTGCTGTTTTTATAGTAAAGCCACAGATGCCAAGATAAGCTGCAAGCAATAAACTCTATCCTATAGAGATTACTGTTTAATTAAACAGTGAGTGTCAAAAACAAAAAGCCCCTCAGCATATAGAAGAAGCTGGTGGCAATGAGTAGGAATTTCTTCAGCAGCGTGGTCAGGGTCACTTAGCTCAATGTCTGTACTGCCAAGTGCAAGGTCCTGCATGTGGGTCAGGGCAACCCCCAATACCGATACGGGCTGGGGAATGCAGGAATTGAGAGCAGCCCTGTCGAGAGGGACTTGGGGGTTCTGGTGGATGAAAGATTGGATGTGAGCCGGCAATGTGCACTTGCAGCCCAGAAGGCCAATTGTATCCTGGGCTGCATCAGAAGCAGCGTGGCCAGCAGGTCAAGGGAGGTGATTCT
>VWYH01008408.1:194011-244281 GCA_013399365.1 Pampusana beccarii
AAAGGGGCCTGTAAGAAAGATGGGGACAGTCTTTTTAGCAGGGCCTGTTGTAATAGGACAAAGGGTAATGGTTTTAAGCTAAAGGAGGGGAGATTCAGGCTAGACATGAGGAATACATTTTTCACAGTGAGGGTGGTGAAACACTGGCCCAGGTTGCCCAGAGAGGTGGTAGATGCCCCATCCCTGGAGACATTCCAGTCCAGGCTGGATGGGGCTCTGAGCAACCTGATCTAGTTGCAGATGTCCCTGCTCATTGCAGGGAGCTGGACTAGATGACCTTTGAAGGTCCCTTCCAACCCAAACTATTCTGTGATTCTGTGATGATACCTCTGTCTTTGGCCCTGGGTGGCTGGAAGCCAGTGGGCTTTGCCTGTGCTCCCCACCACAGAGCAGAGCACTGCCCAGCCCCTGCACGAGTTGTGTACCTCCTCATGGGCTGGACTGTGCCACTGGCACTGCTGCAGGCAGGATTCAAGCCAATTCATTTGAATCTGACTCTTCTATCTCAGCTTTTTTAGATTTCCAGGCAGGTGGAGGGAGGAGGAAAGTGGGATGCTTGTCCTGAGACATAAGCGTGCTCTGCGTTCATCAGAGGGTGGCGTGTCCTACAGAAAAAAGGGGCCTTTAAATTGAAGGTTTATGGACTTCATCAAGCTACTGGAAGCCCCTAGATACCCAGGTGTGTTGTGGGAGCTTGTCTGAGAGGAAGAGCCTCCTACAACCAGTCATCTGTGAGTAGGATGCTGGATTTTATCAACTTAAAGAGCAGTTCAGTCTACTCACTCTGCCTAGACATCAGTGTGTTTGTCTAAGGTTTGTTTCAAACCTTCATGCTGCATGTTGGAAGCTCTTACGGGAAGCTATTCTCTGGTCTCTTAAGACTTGGATCATGTTGAAGCTGATGCTCTGCAAAAGAGCTGTGAGGAGAACAAGGCCAGGGGATGTTCGCGCATAACAATTGTTAGATGTCTCAGTGCTTTTAATTTGTTAAAACGTCTATAGACTTTTAGTATTTGTCTCAAAGAAGCTTAGGTTGTGCACATTATTAAAACCGTTTCTGGCTTGCTTGAAGGCTTCTGAGCTGTTTGAATCTGGCATCAGAGACAGTCTGTTTGCTACTGAACGTCTTAAGGGCTGGTATCCTTTTGACCCAGTTATAGATTCTGGCAGGTCTTATTTGTTTCTTCGCACAATTCACCCATTTTTCTCTTTAGTGCTGCATTTCCTAAGAGTGGCAGATCTCAGTGTCTACTGCATAGCAAGTCTTTAACAAGACATGAATTGATGCTGACACCAATAGCCAACTGCAGGATATAGGAAGTTGCTGCATTTTTCACAGCCGAAGTTTCTTTCTGGACACAAAACTGAGCAGCTTCACGGTGTTTTTATTGCACAGCACCCTAAGATCAGTCATACCATGTGCCAGGGGAGGTTTAGGTTGGACATGAGGAAAAGGTTCTTCCCCCAGAGGGTGGTGGACACTGGAACAGGCTCCCCAGGGAGGTGTCACGGCCCCAAGCCTGACAGTGTTCAAGAAGAGACTGGACAGTGCCCTCAGACACATGGTGTGAACTGTGGGGTTGTCCTGTGCAGGGACAGCAGTTGGACTCCATGATCCCTGTGGGTCCCTTCCAACTCAGGACATTCTATGATTCTATGTTTCTATACCATGCTCTGGTCGATCTTTCTGCCGTGCCTGTGCTGTTGCTGCATCAGTGAAGCAACACATGAATCTCACTGTTTGCCCCCACTGTGCTGAGCCCTCTATTCACAAGCCTGACCATGTTCCTGGCACCAAATGAAAATACCCCACTAGAGGACCTGTGGTTTGAGGAGTGAGAGGATCACCTTTAGTGGAGGTAGACAGGCAGCAAGGGAGGAAGAAAGGGAAAGAAGCCGCCTGAGGTTGGAGAAGGGACAGTGCACATCAGGCTGTCCCCTTAGCAAGTACCAGGAGAGGTACATCCAGCACCCAGGTCCTGGTCCTGGCTTGCAGCGCTCATCCGGGTTGCCCCTCAGCAAGGCTTTGGGTGCAAGATCAGGAGTTCCCAACCCTTTTTGCTGGGAGGAGATATGGGAGGTGTATCTCAGTGACTTAAAGCTGACTCCTATTTCCCAGGGCATGGGAGGCAAGGAGTAAGAGGTGTGGGCAGTGCAGGCAGAGCTGGAAATGCTTTATTAGCATCTGTCCAGTTGAATCTGAGAAGTCAGTTTGGTTTTGGTCCTCCATTTATCTAAGCTGTTTAAAAGGCTGTTCATTTGGGCCACAACCACCATTTTCCAGCCAAAAAAAAATGAGCTCATCTTCCCACACCCCTTTACATGTTCGTATTACAAGTTTCCAAACTGGTTTCTGTAAATTCTGACAGAAGGTGGCGAATGGAGAACCATAAGTTTCCTCCCTTGGTCAACCACTATGCCGTGAAGAAACCAGTGCCAGGGCAGGCCAGGATAGCCATTTCTGCCTTAGGAAGCCCTAACAGGTAGTGTAAATCTGCATTTTGGGCCTTATCCATGTGCTAGGAAGAAAAAGCATTACATACTTTCCAGAAATGCAGGCAGACTCATCTTCTGCCAGGGAAGCCAGTAATTTGGCTTCTATTTCACAGGCAGTTCTGAGGAAAACCTGCTACGTGGTGCTACCAGATGTGGCTGAGAAAAGTGTGGCTGGTAATTTGCAAAAAGGAAAAAGCTCTTAAATCTTAGCATATGAAAGGAGAAGGCTCAATCAGGATTCATAGAAGCCAGTTTGAAAACCTGTAATAAAGAGCACTCAGGGAGGTGTAGGAAGATGAGCTAAATGTTGATTTATTAACAATTTTTTGTTTGGGAAGTAGTACTTGCGATCAGGAAAAACAGCCTAATAAACAGTTTATATAAACAAGGCAGCAATCCTTATCTGCCTTCTTAAATGCACAAGTGCTGACTGTTCAGCTGGTTCTGCATGTCTAGTGAAGAGGGATGAAGAGGACAATTTCAAAAGCGTCCTTGTCTTACGTGCATAAATGAAGTGTATATTGTAGTGTGAACCTCAGAGATGCGCAGTGTGGATGCTGAAAGCAAGCCATGAAGAGGGGCTTGGTGGCAGTGCATTGGGCTCACTTTGGAGAGGACAATTTGCATTGCTGAAGCCGTTTTTGGGTCCTTCTGGGGATTAGAGCTGCGCTACACCCAAATAAATTTGAAATGGTGGGAGAGAAGCAGCTTGTCCAGGATCCAGTAGTCACAACCAGAGCCACGATACATTCATCTCTGTGGCTCTCCTGGCAGGACATGCCCAGGGTCATCTCTGAGGTGGTACCACAGCAAGGTATGAAATGTTGTATTTTCAGTGTCTTTCCATGCGATGGTGCTACTTGCTTTGTTCTCTTACTGTTTGAAAGCATTACTGACACACTCTTGCTGTAGATTGGGCTTCTCCCACAACAGAGATAGCCTGCCCAAAGTCTTTAAATGTGTGCACGTTTCCCTAGGGCTTGGTGGGGCTCTGGGGAGCTCTGGTGGCTTCAACAGGGCATTCTTAGGCTCTGAGCAGCTTTTCATGCCCCACTTACTGCTGAAAGGACAGCTGCAGCATCAGCTGGAATGGGCAGAGCAATGAGAGGCGCTGTGTAATAGCAGGGTGTGAGCAAGAAAGAGCGTGTTTTGCTTTTATCAACTCTTTCTTTTCCAGTTACAGAGTGTTCCTCTTCTTTAAAAGGCAGTTGTAATGGGCAATATTTAAGGTATTTCTTAATATTACCTTTAGTTAATAATACTCTTAAAAAGTCAAAAGTCTCTAAGTGTTCAAGACAAGCTATAGTATCCAGGAGGGAGGTGCTGTTCCTGAGCACGTAACAAACGGTCACACACTGTAAATGTAATTTGCTGCAACTGATTTTTTAAAATTTTTTTTTAACTGCAATTGAAGGGCTGCAATCAAATTTTTTTATGTTTACCTGGGAAAAAAAAAAAAATCTCGAGATATCTTTTCTCTCCTTCTTTGCCTTCCCACCGTCCCCATCACAATTTCTATTCCTTATTCCTTCTACTGGCATTCCTGGATGACTGAGGATAGTTGGGCTGACTTGAGATTTCTTTTCATTAATTTTTCAGTGATGAACACTGAAAAGTTTATGTAATTTGAAAATCCAGCATAGCTGCTTGCATAGCCCCGGTAAGTCAAGCTGGTGGCAGTTTTTAGTTATATATAAGGTAGTGTCTGATTTTCCATATCAGGTATAAAAGTTGGGCTCCTCCTCTTTGCTTTCAGTAGTACACTTGCATTACGGTAAAAAGGAAGGAACTATTTGGAGAAAAATTATAGAATAGTATCTGCACTATTCAGCGTGATTTTCAGTGACTTTAGACCTCTCTACACAATGTCAGTGGAGTGAGGGCACATTATATACAGGAAAAGCAGCTCCTACGTCTTCGATGGAGCTGGGGGTCATAAATCAGCTCCTGATGAAAATTTCTAAGAGCCTGGTCCCTGAGCTCTATCCATTGTCATTGGCAGATAGATGCCATGTTCAAACAGTGACCCATGAAAATCAGAAGTAAGAAGAACAATTTAGCCATCGATGCACAACAAATGAGCAGCTTCTTCCTCCACCCCCCCCCAGCAAGCTGAGTGTTGTTATTCAAAACATACACCGCGGGGAGAGCTCTCTTCTCTGCTGCTCTGCTTTGAGCTGTTGAAACAGTAAGACACCATCTGATGGGTCTGGTGTCTGGTTTTTATTTTAATATTCTGTGTATTTGGATGCTCTTTTCCTGGGGTTTCCTTTCTTCTTGTTTACTTGAGATTCGTATGTTGAGGAGCTGGGGAAGAGGGTAGCATAACATTGGGGTTCCTCTGGAGTTGCAACAGAGAGCTGGGGTGGCGTGGAGGATGGGGTTCAAGAGATGTGAAGCCACCACGTTCCCCCATGCCTGGCTTCAGCCATCACTGTCTCTCTGCTCCGCACTGCAGCCTACACATGTATGCACCCCCTTCTCTCCCTCTTCTCTCCCTCTTTGTCACCCGGCCAAGAAGACAAGAGGAAATGGTCTCAAGTTGTGCCAGGGAAGGTTCAGATTGGATATTAGGAAAAATTTATTCACAGAAAGGGTTGTCAGGCACTGGAACAGGCTGCCCAGGGAAGTGGTGGAGTCACCATCCCTGGAGATGTTTAAAAGATGTGTAGATGTGGTTCTTAGGGACACAGTTTAGTGCTAGCGTTAGGTTGTGGTTGGACTCGATGATCTTGAGGGTCTCTTCCAACCCAAATGATTCTGTGATTCTATGCAGAGTAGAATTTGAAAGCCCTCAAACTGTTAATAAAAGCCTCAGACTGGTCTGTGGCCAAAGCCAATGGAGGGGAGTGCTCCTGATGCTTTGCGTGTGGCTGATGAGATGCTGTGCAAGCAGTCAGTGTTGGCTGTGCTGAAGAGGGGCCAAGGGGTCAACTTTTAGGAAATAAGGACCTGACTGTTCAATGAACAACTGCACGAAATATTAGCTGAAGTTCACAAAGTCAGTGGAAGTGTTCACCATGATTTCAGTAGGCTTGGGGTCAGCCTTTGAGTAGCTAGATAGTAAATAAGAAATTTGCAACGGGTATTCCAGCCAACCTGTATTGTAGCCTTGAGATCAGAAAAGCAATTTCTGTTTAGAAATAGCAGTCTGTAATGATGTACTTAATATTTATCTTGGCAGTAAATCAGAAAGGTACCAAACTGCTGAAATCCATTAGATTAAATCAAATGTAGAGACACAAAAAAAGGATCCAGGCAATGCCAGGGAGTTAGAGAATAACACGTAAAGCAGGAATTCTTCTAGAGATAATTATGGACTACCACGTCGTCGCTGCCAGCAGCACAAATTCATCTGGCTTTGACATTTCTGGGGTTGTGTGAAGCGGCACAGCGTGAACTGTTTGGTCTGGGATGCTGCATGCTGGCTGCACGGGCAGAGGGCAACTTTTGTGTGCTCCCTGCTACTGCCCTGGGCTTCACATGGCTGTGGTTTTCAGCTGGGGGCACTTTGATATGCACTGCTTGGAGCAGAGCTTTAGTGTCTGGAAAGTTTTATTTACAACCTGTGGGAGGAAATCTCAGTGGGGAGAGCTGCTGGATGGGAAGGGAAAGGCGGGGACCAGCATAGCGGGGGGCTTCCTGGAGGCTTCCTGGAGAGTGGAATTGGGTTTTTATCCTCAGGTAATGTGGAGACTGTAATCTTGTAAAAATGTCCATACATTCCTCTGCTGTTCCTTGCAATATAGACCATTTCTTGGGCATGATTCTGGTTAGACATGAGGAAGAAATTTTTTACAATGGGGGTGGTGAAACACTGGCCCAGTTTGCCCAGAGAGGTGGTAGATGCCCCATCCCTGCAGACATTCCAGGCCAGGCTGGATGGGGCTCTGAGCAACCTGATCTAGTTGCAGATGTCCCTGCTCATTGCAGGGGGTTGGACTGGATGGGCTTCGAAGGTCCCTTCCAACCCAAACCATTTTATGTTTTGACTATGGCAGTGTTTACATCACGTAGTGCTTTTGCAAAGCTGGCGATGCTAATTCAAGTTACCGTTGACACAACCCAACTTTCTACCCCGGTGTAATCTTTGGGTTCAGAAAAAAATAATATTTAAAATCTTGTCAGAACTGTGTTTTTCTTGCTTAAATAGGCATGTGAGTGCCTGGGAGACTTAACACAATAAGAAATAATTAAAAACAGCCTATAAAACTGGATATTGTTCAAATTAATGTGGAGTAATCCCTTGTTTATCAGCTGCGTCTCCTTGTCTGCTGAAAGATAAAATAGGAGATGTTACTTTGTAGTACTCATAAACTGTGCCCTCCACATTTCCCAGTTAGAAAAGCATGCAGAGAAATTATCCGGCATGAACCATAACCATGGTTAACTTTACAAAACAAAATATATGTCTGAATATGCATCTATTCATGTAATAATGTGGATTAAAAAAAAAATCTATGTGTTTTACCTGTAAAAATGTATTCCTAACAACAGCTGCATCCTCTATGATTTGGTGAGTGTGGGACCTCTGGCTAAATTGCTGGGACTAAGGAATGCAGGGACTTACCACCTGGTTATCCATTTTTTCTTTCACTGCACACAGAATTTTCCTAAAAGTGTGAAATACTGCAAGGGGATGAAAAACAATGCCTTCATTTAGCAGTAACACAATACAGAGGTCTTGTTATACTTGGGTTAGTTTATAGTTTGATTGTATTTCTGTCCTCTTCCAAGGTGGTGCATTTCTTTGGCTGAATTGCAGGTGCTCACACCAGGGCTGGATCTGTCTCCCGATACTCAGATGTGGGAATTGAGCTGAATTTTAAAAATTGAGGACAGCACATAAAAAGCCACACTGCAGGAAATTTGGATGTAGTATTAGAAGCTGAAAAGGGGAGGGGGACAGTGCTCCTTCCCACATCCCCACTAGTGATTTTCTTTTGAAAACCTACCTTGGTTGGAACAGATCTGTAACAGTTTAGGTTCCTCTCTTAATGATTTTTCCTCCTGTGTTTTCTAAAAGATGTGGTTGGATTCAGCCAGACTGTGCTATCCCTGCTTGTCTTGCACATGGGTTTAGAAGCAGGAAGATCTTTTTCATCAGGAGCTGGGTTTCTCCCAGATGAAGCACCCACCCAAGTGCAGCTGGCTGGGTGGGAGGGAGCAGTTCGCGTTTTTAATACCAAAAGTGACACACTGAAAGTAAGTTCCCTGCCAGTATGTAACATTTATGAGTCAAACCCAGATGCTGGATGGATTTTTTTTTTATGTCCCACTGTCCCTTGCACAAGCAGAAAGCTTTTCAGGGAAGGAACATTGGCGGGTCCTGTGGTGGGGTACAATCCTTGTTTCTGAACAGAATTGTCCTTCTGCTCTAAGCCCACATATTGTTGTGGGATTTTGATGTCTTCGTTTTTCTCAGGCCGTTTCCAGCCTTCTCTGGTGTGTTTAAAAACGCTAGCAATGCTCTTTAAAAGTCTAATCCTTCTGTTAAAAGTGTGGCCTCTCTATTGTCAGGAGTGCAAGCCGGGCTGGGTGAAGGGTGTAGCGTAGCTGGGAATTACGTGTCCATCCGGAAGATTCTTCGTACGCTCGCAAGTGAAGGAGCATGGGGGTCAGGATTTTACAAGAAATGAGCTATTGAGTTCCTTTCTGTGCTTGTGATTATGCGATTTTATTGCGTGACTGAAGTGTGTGATATTTCTGTTGCTGACAGGGAAGGCCGCTCTAATGCTCACATTAAAGGAGATTACCAAAGAATCGGAGATGTTATGCTAAAGAACATTCAGGGTATGAAGGTAGGAATGATCCTCTAACTATTAAGCTTTGACACGGATTAGAGTTACTGTGCTTTTCATTTTCATATGATGTTGCCTCTTGTGCTGGATTTTGCCAATTGTAATCAAAGCTTATGCTGTAAAAGTTGCATTTGATGAAGTATCAAGTGTTTGGTGAGACCTGAGATTTCAGACTTGCTAGCTGATTTTGAATTGTCCAAGCCCCTTTCCTCAGTCCTCTCTCCCAATGTAGGAACATTTGTTTTCCTTTGTTTTTCAAATATCGTCACAATTTGTATGGTTGAAGAGGCTGTTCAAACACCGAGTGTGTCTACTTGTACATGTAAATATAAGTGTTAAGATATTGCAGGACTAGCAACCATAACCTGGCTATTGATTTGATTTGGGAAACTTACATTTGTGCACTATGGTTCCAAGTTAGATGAAAGGCTTTGAAGAAATGTGAATAATTGCCTTTGATCCCTTTAAAGCTAACAGCAAAAATACATGTATGAAGTGTAAATCTAGGTGTAATGTTCAGAAGACTTTGCACCTATTGTTAGTCCGGCCAGAGTAGTATTTTTGATGCTCCCTGTTACTGAACAAACAGCATGGAAGGCAGCACAGGAGCCTGTGAAAACCCTACAGACTTTTACAGTATGGATAGATAACACACAGCTCACCTTATTAATGTGTCTGTCTATCCAGGTCAGTGTGGGGCAAAAAACATCACTGCACCTTTTGCAGGTGGATCTCCAAGTGCTTTCAAAACCATCATGAATCTTTCTTTGGTGATTGCCACTTTGGCTTTCTGCAGTTAGTAAATGCAGCAGCCTTGAGTCCTTGGCTGGAGGAAAGGGCAGTTTAGTCTTTACAGCTCTCCTGAGACATTAGTTAGTACTAGGCTTATCTTTCAGAAGGACAGAGAGGGATGGAGAGAGGTTCAGTGATGTGCAAGTGATTATACAGCGAATCAGAAAAAGTGAACGCAGAAATCTTGATTCACAGTCCCCAGCACGGTCAGCTCTGTCACCAGTAAGGCAACCTTACCCTTTCTACAGCGTACTGAGCAGGAACTGCCTTTTCCCCTCGAGACACGATTCAGAGGCATTGGAAGAAAGTCAGGGGGGAGTTTTCTACCTCCATCCCTGCTCTCAAGGAGTACGCACCTTTTCACTAACAGTTTGGGGAATCTCAGCTTCTAACAGAGTCTGCTTCTCCTCTTGGTACCTTGCAACATTCAATTGTCTGTCCTTCGCTGTCTGCACGTCCTTCTGTGGCGCTAGTTTAATGGCAGCATGCAGTCCTCACTAACTTAGACCTTTTGGTGTGCATTCGCCTTCGTCATTCTCCCTTTCCTGTTGGATGATTTTTGAGAACCACCACCGCTGATAAGCACAGACACGTGGAGGAAAGAGGCAAAACCCAATTTGACTCAACTGCACAGGAAACACTGGAGTTAGTAAAAACTCCACATATTTATCATGAGACCTGATTAAAGACCTGAAAACAGACGCTCCTTGTTTAATTAACGTAGAAAGGAAGTTAAGAGCAAGTAATTAATGGGCAGCTTTTGTAGCAGTCCAGAGAGTCTGCTGTGTCTTTGCCAGAGTTACAGGCTTGTAAAATGAACATGCAGCGTATGGGGGAAGCTGCGTGGCTGTAGGGAAGGCGTATTTCTGGTAAGGATGTCGCAAATCACAGGAGAGTAGCAGTTGATTGGAAATGTGTCAAAAAGCATGACGTTTAGAATCGGCCAGACTGTTTTCTCAAGTCCATTCAACATACGCGTTCAATTTCTTTTTGTTGCTGGTTAATATTCTGCCAGGTGTTGGGAGGCCTTTTTTTGCTGCTCAGAGAAGCTCTGTGCATCCTGAAGAACTAGTTTACATTTGCAAAACACGAATGAATGTGTTAACTGTTCAAAAAAATACTGCTGAATTGTTTTAACTGGGACTCATGATCGTGTGTGATACTGAGACCTGAATGAGGTTACATGTTTCTCTTAAACCTCATTCACTTGCTGGTACGTAAGTCCCCTGCTGCCAGTGGGATCAGGCTGCATTAAGGAGAAGAGGATGTAATCCAAGGATGAAGAACTCTAACACACCCATTTCCGTCAGACAACTCCTCTATTTTTGTGTTTGTTTGGATTCCTGGGAGATGCAACTTCTTATTAGTAATAGGGGAGCAGAAGCTAGAAAACCATGTGCCTGCATTTCAGTTCCCCAAAAGCACTAGGGGAACTGGGGCAACTAAATCCCTTCATCCTCTTAGAAAATCCTGTTTTGTTTCCTAGCTCTGCATTCACATTTTCTGTCTCTCTCCCCATTGCACCTACTTGCACGAGCTATGTTCATGTCGTCTCCTTGCCTTTGGATGTCTCACTGGTATCAGACTTAGTTTTGTTTACTCATGTGCTTTTGTTTTACAGGGAATGCAGAGGGGGTGGGGGTGTGTGCTTCAGATGAGTAATGCCACTTCTCATCAAGTGAATACCAGAACCATTGTGTTGTACAGCAATTTTGTTTGCAAAATCCCAACTGCTGTGCCAGGTGGATTTTTTAAATTGGAATAGGTTTGGGCTGAGTCACGTCTCACAATGATTGCTAATAGCTCTGCCACACGCTTTGTCTTTCTTTGTGCCTATAAGCAACTGACAGTTCACCTGTGGAAGCACAATGAGATTTTAATTGAGTTGGAGAACGGGATCAAGAACTCTCGCAAGCTGGAGAACTTTTGCAGGGATTTTGAGCTACAGAAAGTCTGCTACCTGCCCCTCAACACCTTCCTTCTCAGACCTTTACACAGGCTCATGCACTACAAGCAGATAATGGAGAGGCTTTGCAAACACTACCCACCAAGCCACACGGACTTCAGGGATTCAAGAGGTAAGGGGGAGAAAAGACACCAGTTCCTGGCATCCAAATCTGTTAGAGGTGCATGGCTGTACCAACAACTCATCTTATTAAGCCTACATTGAAAGAGAGCTGAGTTGCAAAATCAAGTGCTCAGAAGAGCAGACATGGTAGGATTAAGGTTGCTCTTATATACACACACATTATGCCACAGTCTGTACAAAGACTTGGTAGAGAAATCTGCTGGGGGTTATTAAACACACAGAGGTGACATGCAGTTCAGGAAGTCACTTGAACTGAAAACAGATGGGAGGTTGAGAGCAAGCATGGGGAACGTACCATATGTGCTTGTCTTGCACGTAGCTTTCCCTAGAGATGTGCTAGGAACACAGGATACTGGCCCAGGTGAGCCCTTGGCCTGACCCACCATGGCTGCTGTTATTATGTCTTTTAAGTGCTATTTGCCTTTTTTCCAGACATACAGTTTGCTCTTTTACGGTTTCCACGATTTGTTTCAGGAACTCAAAGCTGCCACTGTGGTTTTTTTCCAAATGTGAAGTTTTCCTTCTGTAGTCTGAACTCACTGCCTGCTATTTCTTAATCATAGAACCATAGAATATCAGGTTCGAAAGGGACCTCAAGGATCAATGATTTTGGATGATTTGTTTTCCTCCTTTCTTGCCTCCATCCCTACCCCCATTGTTAGCTGTCTGCGTTAAAGATAACTATGTTAACTGTACAGTTAGCACTCAGTGCAGATCCATGGGAGGATTTGGGGAGGGAGCAATGCTTGGCCTGTCTGCTTCCAGCTGTAAGTTAAGCTGAGTTAGCTGTCTAAGTCCCCTTAGATGCCATATGATGAGACCCACAGCAGACAACGCACAAAATGTGGAGGTGATTTGACCTGTAGCGGTAGGAAATGCCACAGAGGTGTGTGGCACTGAAGTACTGCGTGACACAGGTGTTTGCCTAAATGTAGTTACTGCCTGAATCATCTCAAGGAATGCAGCAAGTAGCACCATCATTTCTTTTAGCCAAGGCTAGATGATGAGGATGATGTGTCCATTCCCACCTCCCCAGAGGGTGCAGGTTTGGCTCCTGCTCCACTTTTGAAATGGATTCAGGGGTGAAAGTAAGAGAGCGTGAGAAGGACAATGTGACTCAGGGACATCATCGCTCTGGATCAGTCTCTTACTAAGGTGTTTGCAGATTTTTGTTAAAGGTCAGAGCAGAAAGGAAGCAAAATCAACATGCGATGTGGCCGTGAATCTGAGCAGAGAGCACAGTTCTCCCACTAACAGCTGGATGAACTGTGCACTGAGCAATGATGTAAGAAAGAAGAGCCACTGTTACTGTTCTCTTGACTATTTTTTAACAAAATTGTCAGTAACTGCTCTTCCAGCACTAAAGTCAGCCGATCAGTGTGTTTGGCCCATTCAGAGGCTGCCCATCCGTTTAGGTGCATCAAGGTTGATGCTCACATACCTGATGGCACAGGGAGCCATTCTATGAGCTGGTCCCCCAGAAAAGACCAAGTGGGGAAGTGATTTTTCAGCCAGGTTCCCTGAGGTGACTCACTGCGTTGTTGGCACAGCAAAAAGACAAGACACGGGAAGCAGATCAGCAGCAGCCTGCACTTGGTTTGGCTTCTGCTGCTGCAGAGTGGGACCTCCTAGTGCCATCTTCCTCTTGTGTTCCACCTGATCCTTCACACAGTGAAAATCCCCTTGGACAGTGGAGATTTCACTTAGGAGAATCTCTCCCAGGTGTTAGGTCACTCGTTGTCCATAGTGTCTTGGGAGGGAATGAAGTAGAGCAGCGGTGGGACTTGGTGACATGCAGCCCTTCCAGCTGTTCTCATTGCTGGGACTGAGGACAAACCCCAAGATTAGCGGTTTTACCATCTGAGATAGTACAGTAAAAGATGCTGCCGTTTCCTGGTGTTTCAAATACGTGCGTTGCAGGCTGTGGAAAAAAATCGCATTTTTTTCTCAAGCATAGAGAAGATCCCTAGATTATCTGGAAATGAAGTCCTTAAAGAGAACTCATTAATTGGTGCTCTGAATTGGCTCAACTATTCCTACGAAGTTTCTGTGGATAGAATGGAGCAAACACTTTGCTGAGGCAATAGACTGTCTCTTCATTACAATTTTCCATCCTCAGAAGGACAACGTCCGGAGTTTGTGCAGTTTTCAGTCTGCCCGTGTGGGTTTACACTGTGAGGGAAAGGGTAACTCAAAGTAGTTGAGGGCAACTAGTTGAGGGAAAATAGCAACACAAAGCTTGAGCTCAGGGCAGCAGACAAAAGCCGTCTTTCTGTTTTGAACCTTCTTGTAAGTTTTTAATAAAGCATTTTATGGTTTTATCCATCTAGCTGCTTTGGCTGAGATTTCTGAAATGGTGGCTCAGCTCCATGGCAATATGATAAAGATGGAGAACTTCCAGAAGCTTCATGAACTCAAGAAAGACTTGATAGGCATAGACAATCTGGTGATCCCAGGAAGGGTAAGTAGTGAGTTGGGATCAAGGCCTGATACAATTTCAAAGCATGACATATGTTTTAGAAACCTGTTTCTTAGGAGTAGCTGTGGCGTTGCTTTTCCTCATACAAACCTTTTTCTCTCGCCAAAAACTCATCAAACGTAAATACAATAGTATCATAGAAAACAGCAACCTTTAAAGTGGGAAGAAGCAATCATCTTTATTACCTTTTTACTGATTTTATTAGGTTTATCTTATATGTAGATTTGGATGGTTGTGGGCAATTCCAAACATTTATTACAACAGAGGTGGTAAAAATGTAATATTTATCACAGTGTTCGGAGCTTGAGGAGGTGCACATTTCCTCATTTCTTGCTGTCCTTAATATTTTTTTTCCAACTCTTGATGCTAGAGCATAACAGATTAAAGGAAAGAAAGACATTTGTGCTGGAAAACCTCAGCCCTTTCATGATGCCTGGCTTTGAAACTCGTGGCCCTGGGGATGAGGAGTCTGTTTAGTCTACATGTAACGTTAGGCAATAATTTTTGAGACAGCATTGCCTTAAGTAAGCACTTTTAATTGTGTTATAAAAATACCAGTATGTCTTTCTTACTTGTCATTTTAAAAAAAAAAAAAAAAGCCAAAAAGGAGGCTTGTATCAAAGCCTCAGTGTAGTATTTGTAGCCTCTTTTGCTTCTCTGTGTGCACATACCTGTGTGTGCAAATGCAAGAGTTGTCTATTATTGAAGTAATTTTGTCCCCACTCCCCTGTCTTTTGTGTGTAACACACAGTAACGCTACTTGTGGCAACTGAAATGCCGGGGAAGGTGCATCACTAGATTGTTCTTACCCCTTATGCATTTCTGGGAAACAGCTTGGGAAAAAAGATGAGTTTTACGTCGGGCTGCAAACACGGCAGCGCTTGAGCTTGCCACCCAGCCCTGACACACTCCTGCAGAATGGGGGAGGATTCAAACATTAGAAAAAGGGGGTTGGAGTTGGTGTTCTGTCAGGAAGGCAGCACCAAGCCTGGGTTATTTCTCGCTTTGTGGCTGTTGCCTCTTCCCTGTCTCCCAAGGGGCCACCACGGCTCGTGGCCTCCTTCCAGCGACCCACAGACCATTCGCTTCCTTGGCAAGTCCCACAGCACATTTCGCAGCCTGTGCATCTCTCTGTTCCGTGACATTAAATCCTGTCATTGGTTGTCCCTGCTACCCTCTTCTATCTGAAGTCAGAGCAGTCTTCCTCTCCTAGGAAGTTCAAGACAAAGGCAGACGAGGCGCAGAGGTTGTTTGACTGCCGAGGCAAAAAGCATTGGCCACCATGCTCTGGCACATCCAAGGTGTCGCAGCTTTCCAGCCTTTTGGCCGCTCTTCTAGCTCCATCTGGAGTCCCTGTCCCAGCGCAGGCTGGGCTGGGAGGCAAATGCCACTGTCACCCATGTCGGGGCTTGCCCAAAGGTGGCTGAACTTCATGTCTCAGAGGAGAAGCCTCATGTTAGGCTCAGCTGTCCTAAAGGCGACTTTAGGTAACCATCCTCTTCACGTTGCTCCGGTCTGGGGCCTCTGCTGACACCGAGCTGGTTCCTGCGTTGGACACTGAAAGAAACCCCCTGTCGTCGGTCGTGCTTGCAGATCGCAGTGCCCTGCAGCCTTCAGTGTGTGTGTTCGCACAGCACTTGCCCTGGTGGTGCTGAGCCTGCTGGTGACTGGTGTAAATAGTAATTACAATTAATATTCTTTGGTGACCAACGACAGCCTCCAGTGGCCTCTCAGGTAACGCGAGGTTACCGTGGTGCAGGGATAACCACCTCTAGCTGCTTTTTCCAGCCCGCAGCCCTTACACAGTGCGTGTGGGGGCACTGGACACGTCACAGCAACCCTAAGGCGGCTGGAGTGTCTCTCTGAACAGATTAATCTTTGACAGCGACTTCATTGCTAAGCTGCAGGTGGTTCTGATGCTTTATATGCCTTTTACATGCGCAATTATGAGCAGAATGACCTTTGAAAGACTGTAATAAATAAATATAAACCTCTTGGCAGAAGCTGGAAGGAGTGACTGAAAAAATGATACTTTCATGGGTTTCAGTTAAGTGGGAGGGTGAGTTACAGGATAGTTCACACGAAGCCCGGAAAATCCTGCGTTTGGAAAGTTTCGTATGTGCTACTTTTCCTGTAATTCCATCCCTAAACATTCCTAAATTAATTCCTGAATTAATGTACTGTGTTATGTGACACAGATGGTACTAGGGTAACTCACACTGCCAGACAAATTTCCTTCTTTTTCTGCTGCTGCTGGTGATGTTGATTTGTGTAGCTGATTTTAGATCTCAGTGAAGAGCTGTGTATGCCATACACAAAATAGAAATTTAACAGCAGCTAACCAGTAACATACAGGCCAACTTATCGTTTGTTTTTACATCATTTGTAACATGAAAAATACTCATTCAAAACTGATGAAAGAGAGAGCTGTCCGAAGGAATCCATGTTAGGTAAAGAAGATTTGGCTTAGTTGAATTTTCTTAACATGAATGAAACACTTTTAAGGAGTTTTTCCTAAAGGCAGTTACGAATGGAAATAAATGATCCTATAAATAACATTTTTAACGTATTTAATAAAGAAAATAAAGTCTTGGTGACTGATAATCAAGTCAGTCCTATGACCAAGTAGTCGTATTTATGTTTGCATAACAAAAAATGGTCATCATTTTTGCAGAAGATACATATTTGTTTTGTATTTATTTCCCACAGGAGTTCATCAGACTGGGCAGTCTCAGTAAGTTGTCTGGAAAAGGTTTACAACAGCGGATGTTCTTCCTGGTAAGCAAGAAGGCAGTTTTTCTTTTTATAATGAAACATAACTATAGGCAACTATTAGGCAAACTGCTGGACGCAAATTGTGAATTACAGTAAGTGTTTTTAAATAGCGTTATTTAAGTTAACATAATACATCACCTGTGTAGCTGGTTGTTAAGAACTTGTGTTCTGTCCAAACTCAATATTCTTGTTGTAACTGCTTCTTACAAAGATAGAACTATTTATTTTTTTATGACACTGTGACTATCACAATAAAATAATAATTCCTAGCACATTGTCTTAAATAAAAACAGCCATTATAGAATGAACAGCAGCACCAGGGTTAGTAACCATGTTCAGAAAAGAAGATAAAGAGTAGCTCCTGGTGATATGAACAATAATCCACATCATGCTCTCCGGACACATTACAGAACCAAGTTTCTCCACAAACCGTCCTGTTTCAGCCCACAAGGGCCCAACATGTTGGCAGATCTGCCTTTACCGAGAGATGCTTTTTGGAGCTCTTGCACTAGGAGAGGTTTTCTCCTCCCGCCATCACTCGCAGCATTTGCGGCTTACGGTGATCACACTCAATCTGCGATCCACAAGAGCCCACGAGATGGATCCTCCTCTCTTCTCTTGCTGAGTTACTCCCAGGTCCCCATCCTGCTGCTGCTCAGCCCTTGGTGCTGGGGCACTGGGGTGCCCAGGAGAGCCCACAGATGTTTATAGTGCCCTGCTATAGGCGGAACGTTCAGGAGTCACTGCAGCGTGGCAGGAAAATATTAGTACTTCCTTGGCTTCTTGTATGCAAAAGTCTCTGCCTTTAGAAGTACTAAAGAGGAAGCCTAGTGAATATGGTGCCTATTTTATTGCATACCACAGTTCCTATTCTGAGATTATATGATACCTCAATATTATACCCACATAAAACATCTAAAAATTGAGACTAGACTCTCAAGACAGTCAAGAGAAGTCTTTGGTCTGTCTCAAGCCCCGTTTTGGAGATAAAAATCCTGGATGAGTATTCTGGGACTCCAGATACATGTGTAATCATTGGCAAAATTAAATCCCCCTCTAGTGGCGGATCCACATAACTTTGTGAATTACGGCTGTTGGATTGTAGATGTCTGTGGTGAGAGCTGTGTTTCACTCCGCAGAGTATGATTTTCTTGATGCAACTGTCCGGTTTGAGAAAAACATCCTTTGGCCCAGGTGGCACAGTGCGAACATGCCATCTGTATTATGGCAACAAAATGCAGGCGCTCATTTGACGTGCTTTTGACAGCTGCTGTTACATGCAGGAAGCTCTACAAATCGAGATAGTTGGTCTCTTCACCTTGATATTTCTAACCTAAAGCCATCATCCTTAGAGCAGGCCTCCCGGTTTCCTTCTGGGTATAGAGAGTAAGAGGCAGCCACTTGGTTTGTAGCAGTTAGGTTGGACACACCTCCCCGGGGCATCCTTACTTATCTCTCCACACAAACCAGAAGAAAATATCGGTGAAACGCACTTATCTTCCAAAGCTTCCAAGTGCAGCAGGGCAGGAAACGTACTCCTTGGTTTCACTGCTGTTGTGGCTTGTTGGTTCTGAGCCAGAGATCATAAAGGCACTGGAAGATATCCAGTGGAAAATTGTGGGAACGTGCCCGGGACTAGTTGGGAAAAAAGGCAGGGAAAATAACACGTGCTAATAGAAGCTACTGGAATATTGTGGAAACCAGTATTTTGGATTCGTGCGTCAGGACTGCCATATAAATAGTCAGTACTGGCTAGCTGTCCCATATTTACCATTCTGATTTTTTTTTTCTACATACATTCCAACATCATCCTAATAATGCTTATTCTTGCTTTTTAGTTCAACGATATTTTGTTGTACACAAGTAGAGGCCTGACAGCATCAAATCAGTTTAAAGTCCACGGGCATCTTCCACTGTATGCCATGACCGTAAGTATTGTGAGAACTGAAGGGATTTGTGCTTAAATAGCCAGAGATGAGCCCATTTTAATTGCATGATTAATTTCTGCTGGGTCGAAAGCAGCAGCAGCTTCAGATTCAGTTAATTCAGAGAAGTTGTGGTCACGTTCTGCAGTGCCTGGTGAGGCGGTGTTGGGCTTGGTGTTTGTTCATGTGGCCTTCTACACAAAGCTGGTTATATATAGCAAAAGTTGGGGGCAAAAAAAGCATTTTGGTGGGCAGCTTCCTCATAATGCAAACTTCTTGTGACACAGGTTCCTTATTTTTTTAAACCGTAAAATTAGCTGTGATTCTTACATGTAAATCATCACCAGTTGCTTATAGACACACTGTGCCAGGAAGTAAACAGTAGCAACTATCTAATTTCTGTTAAAAAAAAAAATTCCCAATGTTTTCATCTCTGTATCTTAAAGCCAAAGTGGTGGGAAACTGGGAGAAATATGACATTTGGAGCCTTTGTTGCAGTTCTTCTGGAAAATAGCTGATTCGGGCCAACAGCACCTGGTTACCTCTTCTTCTTACATGATTCCAAAAGTACTTTTGCTAGTTGCAAAACGCTATCATTGCCCTGTTATTTTCATTGGAGCTCCTCAAGGGTTTGTAGCTATTCCGTACTGTTCTCCTGAGTTAGATAATCAGTACCGCAGTCACTGAATTTCTCTAAACACCTGCGGGGCTTCAAGTTTTGTGTAGTTTTCCTAGGAATCTACTCCATTATTGATGTCCACTTGGCGTGGACTTGCTCACAAGAGCACGGTGTTATCCTGCAGTGTCCAGAGCACTCCCAGCCTTTGACGTATCCTTTTGTGTGATGAATCACTCTTCTGATAAAAATATCACCATTTTCCTTTTCTTTTTGGCCCAAAGCAGACAAAACCATGCTTTTGGTTTAAGAGGTTATTGCAGATTGAACGTACTGTTTTTCCAGCTTGCAAGCCACCTTTTTCCTGAATACCTAGCTTGAAATGGTTATTTTTTAACATTTCTCTTAGTTTTCTTTTCCCCAGCGGTAAGAGCTTGCTCAGTTCACTTTTTCACCCTAAGAAATCTGCACTTCCTGCAGTCTGACCACATTTGGGTTTTTCTCTCTCAGATAGAAGAAAGCGAAGAGGAATGGGGGGTTCCTCATTGCCTGACGCTCCGGGGTCAACACCAGTCCATCGTTGTTGCTGCCAGGTAATGCAGTGGAGACAACATACACACGTCAACTGTATTTCCCTGCAGCTTTCACAGTGGGACAGATATTAATAGAAAAGCAGAGAAGTGTCGTTTTATTCGGATTTGCCCTCAAAACAATTTCAAAGGTGTATTAAAAAAAAAATAAATGAATGGGACAAAACAGAGTGGCGATTGTGCAAGTCAAAACCAAAACTAACTTGTTAGGGAAAAAAAAAACCCTAGCATTTCGTGCCTGAATGTATTTCTTTAAATTAAAAGTAAGCTCGGCTTGTGACTGCTTCTTATAGTTTGCTCTAAGCCTGTATGAAAGCGAATAAGCCCTGAATTTTCTTTGTTAGTACCCGCGCTGAGATGGACAAATGGACTGAGGACATTCAGATGGCGATAGACCTGGCAGAGAAAAGCAGTGGCCCTGCCCCGGAGTTACTGGCCAGCAGCCCACCTGACAATAGTAAGTAAATGCTCGAGAGAAGGTTTTATTTGCTTTAGTCAGTATGGGTAGCGATTGCTTCTAAGCAAGGTGGTGAAAAGTGCTGGCCACAGGTCAAACTGATACATTTTAAGTTGATTTATATATAAATCTATTTATATATGTGCCGTTTTAATGTTCTTGTTGAATTTTCTAGCAGAAAGTGTCACTGAATAGAGAAGTGACTTAAGTAATAATGATTCCAGGAACTATTTAAAAATATTTAGGCAGTGCCTGTTCTTGAAAGGTATTAAAAGCACCAACAAAGCACATAGTTAGTCTTTGATTCTAACACTTGCAGAAACACTTAAAAAAAAAAAATCTATTTAACATCTGCACAAAATTATTTCTAAAAGTGTGTTTTAAAATTAGTTCACAATATTGTGGACAGACTTGATTTGTTTAATTTTTCCAATTATATATGTTGTTGCATAGAGGAAGAAAGATGCTTTTTCCCTGCATTTCATAGAGTCTCCTGATGAAACTACTGTAGACCAGGAATCTGAGGACGACCTCAGTGCATCCCGCACCTCACTCGAACGTCAGTCACCCCACCGTGGCAACACTACGGTGCACGTCTGCTGGCACAGAAATACCAGTGTTTCAATGATCGACTTTAGTATTGCTGTGGAGGTATCTGCCTCAGAACCATCTGAACTGCAGCTCCAGACTTGCTCCTGAATGACAATTTCCTTTTTGCTCCTTCTTAATAAGTGCAACTATTCCCTTGTCTCCTGCTGAGGAGGTTTCCAGCTCATCTATTTAACTGACTCCAAATGATGGCATAAACCATCAGGCAAGACACATGTGTCCCCTCCTTTAGTGCATCTTTTCAAAATCAGTTAGAGCAGTAATTTTCACGTCCAAAAAGATGCTGATGCTCTTTAAAATTTAAAGCAGGTCAAACCGTCTTAGTGCTTTCAGTTACAGAGGCATTAAGTCGTTGCTCGAGCTGAAAGGATATTGTCTTTAGCTGCTGCAGCCAGAGTTTTAATTCTGTGTATTACTAACTTACTTTCTTTACCCAGCCATCTTTCCTGGAACTTTGTCTCATTGCTCAGTCTCATCTGCTTTTTCTTTATTTGCATTTTCCACCTCAAAATTAAAATCCTTTTTCCTGCCCCGATCACAGCTAAGCCAGTTTGATGCACATTCGTTAATCCTGTACTCAACAGGCGAGATGCAGACATTGACTTTTCAAAGATTAAAATGAAAGACTCCTAGCTCAGTGTAGGTTTTAGGATGAGGTGCTAAGCTTAGGTGTTGAGCTTGCTTAGGTGTTGAACCTGCTTAGGTGTTCTTCCTTCACCCAAGAGAGGCCCCAGGGAGCTCCGAGTACTTTATCCCAGTCCTCATCAAATGGAAATGTATGCTCAAAGAAAATGGTAAAAGGAATCTCAGAGCTGAGTTGACTTGCACCCACGAGGCACCCTCGGCCATCAGGGCACCGCTGCTCCAGAAAAGCGGTACCGATGCAGAACGGAGAGGTGCAAGGACAGGCCCTGTTCATAGTTTGTGTAACTGCCTCTGGTTTTACACAGAAAATGAGTTGGTTGCTGAAATATGAGAAAGAAAACTATTCTGTACTGGAAAACGCTGACTGTAGAGCCTCGTTTCAATCCCATGCAGGTGGATTTTCTGCCCTTTATAACCTGCAAGGGAGACATAGTTCAGCACGGAACAAGGTCTCATATTTTTCCCTAAAGGACAGGGCTTATTGTAAATAGACATAAAACTGAAACCAGTGACTAATTGAAACGATTAAAACATTTAGTTAGGCAAATCTTTTGGTCTGAAATCAGTGCTCACTGTTCCTTATTTTTGTTCCTCCCCGTGCCTCAAATGAGTGCAAACAAAGCAGCGAGGACCCAACGCACCCCAGAGACATAACGTTGTTCTGTGAAAACATCTCCAGCCCCGCCGCTGTTCCATGCGTGGCAGGTTACGCTCATGCTCACGTCATTCCGTCGGTGGCTCACACTTCAGCATTATCGTTTATTTTCTTTGTGTCTCTCCTCCTCTCTGTCTCTCTCGTGGTAGACGATCCTCTCTCTGTCAGTGACTGTCCTTCCCTACCTGCTGGACTGATCAGTGATCAGCGTCCCGTTTCCATTTCATATGTCTGCTGGTACCGAATGCAAAGCCTGTCCTTTTATGATATCCTCCAGAGTAACGAGGTAACAGAAAATTAAGGAGTACACCTGTAACTTAGGGCAAGGAGGCTGCGGTCCAGATATCAGAGAAATGGGATAATTGAAAGCAAAGGCTTTAATGTATAGCCCGAGACTGGTGAAAACAGAACATTTTCAAGAATACTTAATTCGTAGCAGATAAATCAGGACCACCAGGCTTTGAGTATTAAGCTTTACAAATTATTAGCTTCTGCATTATATAAAGAGAATGGCGTAAACAGCTGTTTGGATCCAGGTGAGAGCCCTTACAGTCAATGAGGAATGGGAACTAATTAATGCTTCACTGAGACCTCCCCTTCATTTGCAAGGCACAATGATGCTGGACTTTACATCTTCACTATGTGAAGAGCAGCCAAGAACAAGGTTAACAGGCCTTGCCTCTGAAATCTTTGAAAAGTTACCGTGTGACCTCATTGGGTACTGAGAGCTCAATCCCTAATTGCAGTTCTAAAGTATGTCATAATTTTCGTTTACATCACAAATTCATGTCAGATTTTCTGTTTCCATTACTCAAAATATCATTTGAAAGCAACAAACACAGACTAGGGTAACAAGACTGACTGATGTTTGGTAATATATTACTGAAAACCACCTCAATTTTAAAAAGTGTAGTACTAGAAATACCCAGCTACAAACAAAAAATGTGTTACATAAAGTACTACTTAGTTGTAGACAAATGCAGAAGTATGTCCATTCAACCAAGACATTTTCACGTACGAGGTCATATACAACCAGATAACTTTTATTACAGTAGTTAAGCTGCAGGTACCTTTCCCTGTTTTATTTAGCTACTTTTGATCTGTTGCAGAACCAGCTGTCTGGAAATCTCCTCAGAAAATTCAAAAACAGCAACGGGTGGCAGAAGCTTTGGGTGGTGTTCACCAACTTCTGCATGTTCTTCTACAAATCGCACCAGGTAACAGACCGCGTGGGCGTGTGGGGCTGGACAAAACCTTTTGTTTCCTCAAAGCGATGGCAGAGAGAGAAAGGAGATATCAGTCACGGTTGCTGTCAGCGAGGGACGCAGGTGCCCTGGTCACGGCTACGCAGCCTTTGCCAGCGCTGGAACACGGAGCACAGCCCGTTCTCAACCTGCTCACTTGTCAAGTGGAGAACGTGTGCTCAGTTCCAGAAAACCTTCCTCCTGCACACTGCATTTCATCCCTCAAAGTACATCAGCTACCACTGCTGCTCACAAACTCCTGTGTGAGTTAAAACAGGAGTTTTCTCCTGTACAAATTCTGAGATTGTTACCATTACAAACTTAAGAGTGGCTTAGAAATTTTGTTTATCATCATTGGCACTCAAGTCAAACCAGAGAGAACAGCGGCCAGTGATTCATCCATCTGAGCAAACATCCCACTGCAGAAATAGGGTGTTTTGCCTTCTGAATCTCTGTGTTGGAACAGAGTATAAGCATAAAATAATTCCAGTCACTACATTGTTTCATTGCGATAGAAATCCTTAACGATAGAGTTTCTGCACTGAAAAAAAAATGAAAAAATAATGAATTGTAGGATCTTCTACACATAAGCAGGATAACGAAATGGTTTGTCTGTACACGTCAGACTAAGCACAAGGATTTAGCAGGGAGCGCTGCAGGGTGGCCGTGACGTTCCTGAAGGAGCAGGTGCTTGCGAGCCTGGGATGGACACGGTGCTCTGCTGATGCCAGATGATGGAGCTTTATGTTCATCAGTTTGAAACTAGGGGGAGTGCAAGATTTCAGACAAGTTTCTTATGAGGAAATACTGACAGGATCAGCCTGTGACAGATCCTGATGAGAAGGATCCATAAAGACAGGCAAGCTGACACTGCCAGACAATTAAGTTCATTGTGATTGTATAAAGCTGGTATTTTCCATGCACAGGTGGAAACGCGATGATCACCTTTAAATGAGTTTGTGTGTCTGTCTTCCATTGACTTCTGTGCTCTCTGCACTTCAGGGCATGTGAGCTCACAGCATTTTCTGTTGTTTCTTTTCAGGACAATCATCCTTTAGCCAGCCTGCCTTTACTGGGATATTCACTTACCATTCCTTCCGAATCTGAAAACATTCACAAAGATTATGTGTTCAAGCTACATTTCAAGTCCCACGTGTACTACTTCAGGGCTGAAAGCGAATACACGTTTGAAAGGTAAGTCAGTCTTCGGTGAGAGGGAATTTTGTGAAATCCCCGGATTTTTTTACCACACAAGGTTAAGTAAATGGGAAGTTTATAGTAAATCGATTCACTAGTAGTTCAGCACAACTAGAGAAAGCACCCTTTACAACTTTAAATGAAATTTTAAACCTGATAATGTTAAAACCAAGTGGTTGGTTTTGATAATGTGGTAGCTGTGACAGCAATCACTACAAATCCTGCGTTACGTGCAGGAATTACCCAGGCAGAATTGATCGAGGATGCACGGGCAGCTCTGGGGCTCAGGCTTCAGGGAACAGACCACAGGACTTTTCAGTAGCTGTGCAGAATAACTTCGCTCCCTCTGGTACAGCTGGATGGAAAAAACACACCTGGAATAAAATTCTTGTTTTTCACAGAAGCGGCTGTTCTTACCATGCATTTCTGCCACTTCAGCATGTAATTTTTACACCTCCCGCTGAATTTCAGATAAATGGAGAGGCGGGAGACAGGTACTACTCCTAAACTCTGGTTTGAGGTTGTTCATACTGGGAACTTTTACACTCTTTTATGTGAAGCATTAACATGTCAAAAAACTGAATAGCTTTTTTCAATAAGAGAGCACATTAAGTTTTAGCCACGTCAGTCTGAAACTCTAAGTGAGGCAAATGGTGGGAAGGAGGTGATCAAATAAATGAGTAGAACAGGAAAAAAACACAAAAGCTCTGTCTCAGTTCTAGGAAAAAGAAGTAGGAACTGCAGCTAAATTACGTATTTTTCACTCTAGGATTAAGGGTGGTTGGTCTCAAATGCTCGTCACTTGGACCATGCAGAAAAAAGAAAGAAAAAAAATATATATATATTTAGTGTCTGCAGAACAAGTAAAACCGCTACTAAGTTAATTAATTTTGGGTCCTGCCTCCCCGTTTATCCTCTCTAAACCTCCTTTCCTGTGTCCATTTGGCAGCCATTTGGATCTAGACTTCAGGTAGACTTGGGAGTAAAGAGCAAGGTGCTCCCACAGGCACTGAAACTAAAACTGTGTACAACTGCGAGCACAGGCTGTGTCTTTCGAGAAGCCTTTCCGCAGGAACTGACCCTTCTGTTTGTGTCTCTGTGGGCAGGTGGATGGAAGTGATCCGAAGTGCTACCAGCTCTGCCTCACGCACTCAAGCTCTGAGCCACAAAGAGCCTCACGCCTATTGACGGCCGAAGGAGCCGCTCTGTTGGTTGTGCAGCAGCTGCTGATTTTCTAGAGGACGTTTGAAACTCTTTTCTCCCTCCGAGTTTAGGAAAACTTACAATTTGGTAACAGAAAATTGAAAAAAAAAAAAATTTCGTATGGTTTTGCAGAAACTTTCACAATTCCTCAGCAAAACTGTTTAAGTTCAAAGTAGCTTACCATCATCCCAGTGGCTGCAGAGCGTTTCATGTCTTGTATTTTGTCATTCTGTGCTGTTTTTAGCTTGTGCCAGTATTAAAATATTGTCCTTATTAGAGTGCCAAATGCCAAAAGACATTTTGTTGCCTCAAAGGTTGCACCTAAAAAAAAGATGACTTCACAATCTGAAAAGTTTCTCCTCTGAGGCAAACACTATTTCTTCTCTTTTCATAAAAATATATTATTTTTTTTTACCATGATAATCTGTAGACTGCTGGATTTTTAAATGTAGATGGATTTCCACAGTATAGAATATAATTATATATACAGTAAGCAGTCTAACAGGAATGAGCTAACTTTCAGATTTCATTTTTTTCCCCCCAGTCTTTCTACATTTAATCAGCAAAGAATTACTAATTTTCTGTCTTTAACAAGGAACCAGTTTACAGCTCGTTCTCATTTCCCTTTGGGATTACAAATCCATGTGGTATAAATAAAGTATAGGATTCTTATCTAACCATTTTCTTGGTGCAAGTTGACCAAATCGTTCATCTGTTGGCTTTGAAAAGTTGAATACTACTTGCAAGATGAAAAATTTTTTAAATAATCCAGTGCAATATTATTTGGGCTGTTAATGTACTGTGAATGGTATGTACAAGAAGAAATTAAAGGCTGTGGTGACATTCTGCTGTTTGTTTTACAAACTTGAAAGCGAACCTGTGCGCCCTGAGAACCGCAGCTCTTTGTGATTCGTTTGTAGAGTGTTCTGGTGACTGAATTGCTCTAAGCTGGGGGTACTACTGCAGCCCCAAGTTGCCATCCCACCTGCTGCACATCCTCACGTGACTTTCAGTTTGTTGTTGGAACTTCAGTCTGTCCCTGCAGTGCTCAGTATGCAGAGAGCAGAAGCAGAAATGCCCATTTCGTGTGCCTGGCTTTAACATCAGCTAACACCGGATTTTTGGATAAGCTGTTGGCCCGCTCAGGAGGTTGGCAGCAGTAAGTCTACCGTGCTTAGATGGTTTTCCTTATGTTTTAAGGAAAGTTCAAGCTGATGGAAGCACGTTTATCACCATTACAGGCCTTGGAGGAAACACAGTGCTAGGCACAGGGGCCCAAATACAGATCTGGGAGGTGAAGCTGGGACAATTCAACCCTTACTTTTTCTTTGTGTTATTCATTTTGTTAACAGCTTACCTGTGTGCGATGTATGAAATGGCTTACAGCTTGGCTTACAACTAAAGGGAATAAAATACCTCACAATTCTATCATATATATTCCTGTTTCAAGACAGTAAAGCCTTCTTTCTATTGCCTCCACCTCACACAAAGACATGTAGATATCTCCATCCAAGCACAGGATGGGCTC
The DNA here is from genome assembly GCA_013399365.1 of Pampusana beccarii. Classification (NCBI taxonomy): domain Eukaryota; kingdom Metazoa; phylum Chordata; class Aves; order Columbiformes; family Columbidae; genus Pampusana; species Pampusana beccarii. The sequence goes on from VWYH01008408.1 coordinate 221,113, forward strand.
CTAACCCCTAGGACAAGCAGCATTCTCCAGGGCTGGATCTGAGCCCCCCAGTGAAAGGAAACAAGTATTTCAGAGTAATTCCTTCAGGTGACCTGGGCAAGTAACTTCTTGCAGTTGCTCTTTTCCTTCACTATTTCCACTGAATGTGAGTATGGATGTAATAATCACATTTACCCCATGGTACCACCTCAGGCCAGTTATGACATGATGAAGGACAAACTTAAAAGCTGGTAGGAGACTCTGAAGACCTTTTTTTCCCAGGTCCAGGTCCCACTGCCTTGTCCTTTCCCTGCAGGGCCAAAATGAGTGAGTTCAACAACCTCCATGAAACAACAATGTACAGGAACTATAGTGCTTCAGGACTGACCAGGAATGTGAATCAACGATCTTTATAGGGATGAGGAGGGGAAAACAACACATCACAGGTCAACAACAACACAACAGCAGCTTGGAAAAACAAAACTGGGGAAGCAACAGCACGTGGTGTTGCGATGAAGTAAAGGGCTGCAGACGTTATCCCCCAAAAACACCGTTATTGAGCTGTAAAATAATATCTGACAAGCCTTACATGCTAGGTCCTTACATTGTCCTTTGCAGTTGTTATCTCTAACACTGAGAAGATTTATTTTTTTTTTTTTTTAATGGAAATTCTATCAAGGGCCATGCCCTTAGTTCAGCCAAAATTGCATTTTATTTCAGATCACTGGGCCTTGTGGGATACAATCTTGTTAGCACTACCAGCTGCAGTTGTGTATTTTGAGCTCTAAAAAAAGAAAGGCTTTTATTTACAGTCCTGAAATCTGATAACACCTTTTCTAGGTACGTTTCATTTTCACACAAGTTTGGAAAAGAAGTTTTCTGTAACATCTAAGGCAAAGATCAAGACACAGTTCTGTTTATCATGACACAGCAGAGCCCTCGCACGGCTGTCGATGCAACATCAGCATACCCACCTGGTTCATTGTTCCACGTTTTCACCTTTTTGTATTTTTTCTGTAGAAAAAAAGATATTTTCCCTTCTTTACCAGCGTGATTTTTTTTTTAAAGGAACCAATTGAACTACTGTCATTTTTCAGTATTTTTGTAGTTCTTTATTCCTAACTGAAATAACAGTGAGAGAATAAAAGCGACTGACTTGACAGTTGCATCTTACAATCAGTTGGAGTCTATGTGTGTGCATAAGCCTCATGGTTCACTAGAATGCTGTAAAATATATCACTATTTTTTTCTTTTTTTTTTTTTCAATCCCGATTCACACCATACTGCTGGCCATCTAATCAAGCGGGGTGTGGAGAGATGGAGGGTCACCCCGTGCCACGTTACCAGCCATGACCAAATACCCCATTAAGCAGTGGGGAAAAAAAGCCCTGAAACTGGTCACTCCAAGAGATTTGTTCTTTTCTGCTTCAAATAACAAACATACATCTAAAAGCAAAACTTCATTGCCATAAGCAGTTGCTCCTCACGCAATGGGATCAGCAAAGCCTGGACTCCTGTGGATTTTTTGCACAAGGCCAAGCAGCTTCCTCATGTCTCTGCTGTCTGACTTAATAAATATGTCTTAATGAAAGTTAGTGTACCTCAGGCTTATCTACTTTCACAGTATTTTAATTGTTGAGACCTCAATCTGTTTGTAATGTCAGCTGAAACCAGCCAAAAATAGCAGGCTGAAAGACAGGTTAGCAGGTAGGGAAATGCACGCTGTGACAGCAGAGATCTTGATAAAGGTCTCTGACTAAAGAAAATGTCTCACAAGGAAAACTTATTTTAGAGACAAAACCAGGCAATATCCCACTGTTCCATCAGCCGAGAACAAAACAGAGAAACAAGCAGGACCTGAAAAGCCCAATTTTGAACAGTTTTCCTTTTTACACAGGACCAAGCACATCGTCTTCTCCCTCAAAAGAAAAGAGAATTATGGGTGTGCAGATACACACGAACAACCCTCTCTTCCCCCTGGAGGCATAGAAAAAGTTGGTAGAGGAAAAAAAAAAATTGGCAATGATGTGACACACCTACTTTTTTAACAGGAGAAAACAGTGATGAAATACAAAGACAGGAATGCAGCTGTCAGTTTGCCACTTGGTTGTACGGGTAATTAAAGATGTGATGTTTGGGGTTAAGCTAATGCCACTTGATGTGAGCCCTTCATCAGTTTAACTGGGCTGGCAGGATGGGGAACACAAAGCAGGTTTAAAATTGTTGCCATGTGTAAACTGGCGCATTGCCTTACTATAGGACAAGCTGTAATACAGAACTGTAACACAGTACATTTGCAATCACTCGAATGTGTAGATAAAAAATACAACCTTAATCAGGAAAAGAACTGAACTTCTCACCTGCTCAGGCAATCTGTGATATAAGCTTACCAAGTTCCCTAGGAGGAAAAAGCAAAAATATTCTCAACATTCTCACGCAGAAAGCATTCTTTGAGTTTAAACAAGAGTTTCTCTTGTGCAAATTCCGAGAGAAAAAACCAAACACGGGTTTACAAACTTTCCACTTACCACCGTTACTGACACGCAGGCACTAATGGAGCTAGAAACCCGCCAAGAGCAGCATCTCCTGGGAGGACATCGCTGAGTCTCAACTGACCACTCGGATGGCAAAGTTTCATTAAACTTTTCCTTCTTTATTTCTAGGTCATGTAGTTTACAAGGAGTTTTACTATGTTAGAGTGACAAAAGTAAAATTTAAATACACGGCTATAAACAGGCAGCAATATTACAGAAAACAAGGTATACACTTTAATTGTCCTCTGTAATCATGCTTTAAAAGAAGGCAGGAAACCATTACGTACAATTTGTCTACTGCATATGCTCAGTGCAATTACCAGCACATCTGCAAAATACAGTTAAAAAGAGCAAGCTTGCAGATTTGTGCTATACTTTAGGGTCCTCCCCAGCAACTTACAAAAATAATTTGCTATTATACTGATCCTTGCATTTACAACTGTGCTTATTAGCACTTCTGATCATCTTCCAGTGGTGACGTTTTTGAAGGCAAAACCACGTTTCCTTAGAAGTAAAGCTTATGTAAAATTCTTACAAACCGGTACCACGTCGTTTAGAAAAAATAATACGGAATGCCACACAAAGTAGGAAGAGCTAACAGAGACATTTCACAAGTGCAGTAACAGCAGAGGCAGAGGAAGGAGCTGGGGTGGATGAAGCAGGATGGGAGCTCATGATGTGCCAGCTGCTTTGCGGTTTGGCACCAGCTCTTACCTTCCCCCTTGGCCCGGCCCCCTGCAGTGAGGCCAGAATGGTTCACCAGTCCATACTCACACGGACACACGCAAAACGTTGAGAAAGAGCTGCTTGCTTATTACAGCAAAAGCGTTTCTGTACTACAGCGATCATGCCGTCATCCTTTAGTAACCCGCTGATCAACTACAAAGTGCAACTGCGAGGAAAATTAAGTTAAAAAAATAGATTACACATCTGATATACTTACAAAAAGCAAGCCTTCAGTTCGAATGACTGATTTCTTTATTTATTTACTGCCTAATCTTGAAATCCCTGACAAATAAGCAGTTCCACTAATTTAAATGTTTGCATAAATCAGGATAGCTTGTTGCTTAGTATATTCAAGACTGAGTGAAGAAGTACTACCTGCACAGAAAATTCATCAGTGCAACATTATAACACAGAAATGTTTTTCACATGAAACAACCTCTCAAAAATATCAATACACTTCTTTGTCTTTCAGCAATTGAGGCCATGCTTCTTTCAAATGAAGCTCCTCTTCTGTTACCCATATAGATCTGATTTTTAAAGCATCAATACTTTTCAATAGCGAATGATTGTAATTTTACATTCAAGTTACAGCACGCTTTTTTGCAGTGAATCTCAGTTTAAGATATAGTCTGTATTTAAATAATCTATATATGACATATAAAAATACACATCTGTACCATAAATGAGGTCTTGTCTTTTTCTAAATGTCCCAGCCTTTTGGCCAATTGCCCTTGCTGCAGGTCTGACTCATCTTAAGCTCCCAAACCAAAGACACATTCACCAAGCAAATTCTGCCACAATCTACTCAGAGAAGTATTTCCTCAACAGAGAGTTCTGGAACACAATTAAAATGCAACTCAAAACAAAACATGTATGTATAATTCTTTAAATGGTTGCTCAAAAGCAGTGTACCCTTGAATTTCATTCAATTTTCTGATCGAGAAATGTTTGAGATTCTAGCCAGCACAACTGGGTTCTGGGCATCTCCAAGTAAGCTCGTTTAATTGAAGTCATTACATTAACAGATGACTGGGGAAAAGCTTTCATTAATCTATTTGTATTTCAAATGCGAACACAACTGTTTATTTCTGTGTGCTGTAACAGCACGTACTTACTGAACAGTTGAATGTTTTAATGTAGAGACCTCAAGAGGTGAATTTCCCAGACACACATTTCCTAACAGCAGAGCTACATTTGTTTCCTCCAGGATAAGCCTATCCTTAACATTAAGAGCCCACAAATCAACATACTTAAAGCTATTAATCAAAGATGAGTTACAAACCATTGCTCAAACTTATGCTTCATTCAATTTACTTCAAATTCCCTCAGCCATCAAGGAAAACCGTTACCTCAAAATGCTGACAAACGTGGTGTTTAAGACTATGGCTACGAGAATAAGCACACGCAGACCCATTTCTTTCCATTGTTGTTTCAACCTGCTTAGATGTTTCATCACTCTGTTAGCATGACAGTGTCCTCTGTTACATTATTCAACTAATAATTAAGGCTATGAATATGCATAGAATAAGGGCTACTATGGTGAGAGGAAGTCCTGCAAGGACACCTCACCAGCTTCCAGAATGGTTAGAGAACCCAGGTCTTTCTGTATCAAGCCAGGAAGATATGCCTATACTTTTAAAATTTTAATCCTTTCTGTTCCAAAACCTGTATCTATACATCTAAATTTTTTTTAATCAAACAAATCAGTTACCTCATTGTCATGGAAATCATAAAATCATCGATTTCTTCATTAAAAACAAGGCAAAAATGCTCTTTTAGCTACCAGAGTAAGAAGCACCTGAAAATAGCCTTGGCAAAACAAACCAAGCTAAACCTCAAAGTAATACTGTGGAAAAAAAAAAAAAAAGCACCACTTTATCAACTGTGTAACTAACGTTACTATTTCCAAGAACCACAAAACCGTAAGTCAGCTATCTAGGAGCACTCAGAGGAACAGTGGAAGGTTCAAAATTCAGATTTTTCAAGAAAGATGAGTAAGAGGACATAGGATACAGCACTCAGGCTCAGTCTTTCTGTCTAACATCTGTCATTCGCAGTAAAGAGATGCACAGATTTAGGCAGCAAGACTGAATATTGAATCTATGGATCATTTTTCTTTTACCCTACACGACATTCGTTTTAATGATAAAAATAAGCATGATGGAGAATTATCTGCCACTGTCTCAGAGCCAACATCTTAATGAGATATTTCAGAATAAATGTAGATAATAAAGATTTATTTGTGTGAGCATTCAAACATGTTTAGGTGAAAAAAATTGTATCTGAATTTCACTACAAGCTTCACAAATAACTACTACTAAAATTGAACAATACATAGGGTTCAGAATTTGCATTGGCACAATTTAAAACTGAAAATATGAAAGAGCTCATTCTTTAGGAAATGCAATAATTTAAAGCTTTGAGAGACAAGGTGTATTAAAACAACCAGAAGTAGTACCATAATTAGTCACGCTCAGAACATAGATTAAAAGGAAGAAATACTGGAGAAACAGAATAAAATTGTGTCTTTGCTGAGGTACGAATAGAAGGTTCCATAGTACAGGATTAACTCTTTCAATGGCAAATCCTTCACATACGAAAATCAAACCAAGATTCACTTATCACATAATTCAAAATTTACATGTAATAAAGGCAAGGCAATACTCAGTTATGGCCTGTCAAATATTTACCCCACTAACATTATCTACAGAAGCACTTTACCATTTTGTACACAGTGATTCCTTATGCACGTTGAAAGGCTTTCAGTTAAAAAAAAAGACCTTATATACATTTCTGTACACGATTCCAACAAACACACTCCATCTCCCAGTGGAATTCTTAAAGCAAGATACCTGAGGTTTCCCAATATCTTCAATATCTCTATCACAAACCTAAATATACATTTCAGATTTTACAAAAAGACACCTCCCTGGAATATGTGCATTATCATTAAAAAAAAAATTATAGCTTTAAGGAGCTGAAAAAGATTGCCTCCATGCAAGAGACATCATTTTCACTCTTGCACATTTAGGAATGTCCTTCCACCAAAGGACACTCCAGTGGCTGAGGGCAGAACAACATGAGGGTGCGCGCCTTCAACGCAGCCACCGTGGCATCTCTGTTGCCTTAGAAAAGTCAGGGACAGTAGGTCAGTAGGATGAAGTACTTCCTCCAGCCAGTGAGTATCTGAGGAGGAGAAGAAATAGTTACCGTTGTGACCTTCACAACAATGTTCTGCAACAAGCAGCAACTAAAAGTTATTCCATTTGATGCCTATTAAAGTTCCAGCCTTTTTCCTTGCAGAATGACACCCACCAGTGCTGTCACACTTCAAAGACAAAAGCTGTGGATGTGAACAACACATAAAATATATGTATTAGACAACCTCTGCTTTTCTAACAAATAGCTACAACCCATGCTCAAGTGTGTTACCGAGAAGTGTATGATGATGTAAGAATTCTGTATACTGGGGGTAACCTTTTGTGATTCCAACTCTCCTACTTGGCAAGTTTACATCATAATCTTTCCAAAATACTACTGTGGCAGAAAAAACATGTTTCTTGGTCTAAGCAGATTCTTAAGTCATCCAAAGAAAGTGGCACACATTCTAGTCATGTTAAGCTTTCAGTAAATCTTATTTAAAAAAAAAAAAAAAAAAGAACAACAGAGATCAAAACTGGAGAGGGAAGGTAAATGGATGCACTCAAGTTATTGGGCAGTTCTTCTGATGGTTCCAACTAATTCGTTCAAACAAATTTAGGAAATTCAGTTTAACCAGTCATAAAGGGAACGAAAATGTGATTAGAACATGTTGTTGAGGAACCATCTTCAATAGTTAGCTATCAAATCGAGAGGATATTGCAAGCGGATACAATAGATAACTTAATGATGTAATGGGTCACATTTCTGGTAGTATTCAAAAAAGAAGAAACTATCTTTTCAGAAGTCAACTAATTCCAAAAATAGCTTTATCCATGAGGCACACCTACTAAGCTGTTGAACAGTTAAAACTCCTTTTTAGGGTGGGATCCTGCCATTCATTTCTTTCACTCACTTTCTGGAACGGGTGGTAGTCATGATCACATACTAGCTGAATATCATCCCTGGAATAAAAAAAAGTTCACCCAGATGTCACCCATCAACAAACATTTTCTATGAATATTTCTGTCTCTCCTTCAAAGAAAATGAAATGCCTGCCCGCACTGCTATAATAAGACATTATGACTGAGAAAAACAGCAATAGTCCAATGAAGCAGAACAGAAGGAAACCAAAATACTAAGGAGTTAGATTGCAGAGCCCTTTATATATCTGCTAAGATAAAAATGATGACTGTTGCAATCATGACCAGAACAAGTAAGATCATCTCCAGCATTCACAGAAGTTCCCAGTTTTTCCCAGCCTGTTTCCACATGGACATTTTCAGCTTCAATTGCAGCATCAAAAGTAGTTGAGGCTTCCAATTCCAGGAAGGCCATGTACCAGGCAGATAAAAATTTCACACTGAAATATTGGGCTGATGAAAGACTGGGGTCAGTTTTGGAACTCCTAATGGAAACAAACAGAGATGGAAGCTCCAGAAACTCTTTCAAGTCTGCCAGGATCAACTAAAATGAGAATCAGGAGCGACCTTTTAGCACTAGAGATGCTGAGTGGGCTTCATGCTTAACAGCCCAGGAAGCAAGAAACGTGACTGCTTGCAGATTTCTTGGCACTCATTTTTACTGAATGACGAAGTGTGAGCCTCGCAATCCTCTGCTTTAGCTTCAGAGGTGTGAATTCTAAGCAATCCAACCTGGATGGTGTAGATTCACAACAGCTGTGGGCTCCTGGACTCAAGGTTGCATTTAAAGTCTCCTCAAGTAGTAATTCTGAAATGCATACCCCATATCTTTTCTTGTGTAGTACTTAGAAGAACAGCAAATTGAGTGTTTGTTAAGAATATATTCCTAACCTAGGAAGTTAGAAAATCTCTTATGAAATCTGTCCTTTTGAAGTAACACAAAAAGTTGGTTTTGGAGGTGCCACCAAGAGGCCATCTTCAATGAGCAGACAAGGAACCACTTACTATGTGACCAAAAGAAACACCAACTAATGGAACAGTCCATTTGTCAAAGTGGGTAAAAGAAATTAGGAGTGACACAGGACATCTGCAACATACACACAGACACTAAGAAAGCATCAAAGTTCCTTATATGAAATGCAAAGGGAAGAGGCTGTCCAGTCTCATTTGACACACAACACGTGCACCAACAGGATGAACATACGTATTGGCTGCCACCTGAGGCTAGAAATTAGAACTGCTGATATAATTAGGGTTTTTTTTCCTACTAAGCAAACAGTTGTACAAACTGTAAGCATAAGTGGTTTTTTCCTCTATTATAAACAGAAATTAATTATTTCAGTTTAACACTAGTCAAATATCTGTAGAATCAGATCTGCAATTTTCTGTAACCCTTAGTGAATTAGTTTCATTACCTCTGAAGCCTCTGCACAAGGTGTGACACCATGTTATCTGCAATGCCCGGACAAGCCTCTTCAGCTAAATAAATTGCCTTTCTTAGTTCTTCTATGGAATCTGTGTTACCACCACACACTTCACTCTTCTCTTTCAACTGAAAGAAAGACAGGAAGAGATACATTAATAAGATATTCATAAATATTTCTAGAAACAACATAATGCAAATGCTTGTTCAGAAGCAACTGCCAGTGTTCATAGTGTCAGGATTTGACTTTCATTTTACACCCTCACATCCTGAAGACTTTTTTCATCCTGAGGCTGGTCTTTGCAGTAGTCATCACCATGTTGTTCATCTTCACAGGTCTTCAATCACTGACATACCCTTTTCTGTGTGCTCGCCGTCAAAAATTATGACAATGTATCCCAAGAAAGGTGCACTATTTACCTGTAGCTGTTCGGTTTCAAGACGTGCTGCTCATACGTACTCACTTTAGCATACATACTTCTATACCTATAGCTTATATGTATACACCACAGGTGCACTTGTGCAAGCACTGTTAGAAAAGTGCTTTAAGCCTGTCAGCTCTAGCACCAGAGCACCCTGAGCACTCTCTCATCTGCCCCCAAAGCAAAGGATCCCAAAATCAGCAGGAACTCAGGGCTCAGAGGGACAGTCTCAGTGCTTCGTTTATGTAGGAGATGCTCTAAACATACCAAGTATGGCTGGTAAAATGCTTTCTTTCTCAGAACTCACTAAAGAGCATTAAAAATTCTCCGCAGGGCCTGGGCTTCCTAGAAAGGAATGTCATGCTACTAGTAGTAAGGGTGAATGAAGGCATGGCCTTCTTCAGGGACTGGACTTTCCCCAGCAGGCTGGATGTCTGCATTTACAAGTTTCTATGCACATTTACCACTACAGCTGTTGTCAAGAGCTGCTTTGTGGTATCCTCTTAAGCATGATAGAATCAAAGTCATTTCTCAGGAAAAAAAAAAAAGTGAAAAAAATGTTCCAGTTGAAAGTTAACTGTGCTTATGAGTGCTGTGGACCAAAGAGTTTGAGTTGTTTACACAGAAGTGAAGAACAGCAAAATATTTTTCTACATATCTCTCTACAAATTATTCAATTAAGTCATATCCCAATGCTGAACCTATAGCCAGTCTGCCCTTATGCCATTACTACCAGTAACGAAAGCTTAGCTTGAATAAATGGAAAGTTTGTGCCACTTTCTGGAATATAATGTGGGCATGCTCAGCCTTTTGGCCCTACTTTTGGCCCCTGCTGGCACAGGTGATTCTCACATGGAATAAGCATGATCTCCAGAAAGCAGCAGAAAGCAGAATTAATAGATCGAGATGATTTTGAGTTCAGTGTAGTACAAGACATTCCAGGGGGAACAAAGTGGCAGTGAAATTCTTCAGACATGTCCAAGCACTAAAGATTTTCTGAAGTGGACTTTCAACAGGAACTACGGTTGACTGTCGTACGGTTGACTTTCAGTCAGGAACTACAGCTCAAGAATTGCCATCAGCATCGAGGAAAGGTTTTTCTTTAAAAAGGAATCAGAGTCTTTCAAGGAAAAACATAAAGGAAACAATTATTGTTCTAGTTCCACATTTAGTGATGGCTTATAGGTATGTTAGGGCACCCTCTTGAGAGGAACTCCGGTCTCAACGAAAGGAAATCAAGAGTGTGTACACAAAGGCTGAGGTATGACCACAGCAGTTAGGAAGGCTCCCGCACCCTTTGGTTGCTGCTTGTGTTCTCTTTTCATTACATCCAGGATGCTCAAGAGTGAGATCTTGCATTTAAAGCACAGGTAACAGGAAGAAAAAGAAAACCACCTTTTCTTTTCCCAGTAATAACTAACCCTTTCTTAGTCGAAACTGGGAAGTCACAGTTTGAGGGCAAGATGATAGGAGACAATAGTGTGAGCATTACAACAAAGGATGCATCGGATCTTCAAAAAGGAACCCAGAATGAGTCACCACATGCAGTACTCAGTCAGTGTCCTCTGATAAAGAGAAAGAAACCACACCAGGGTAAGTAACTAGTCACTGAAGATCACAATTATTTGACAAGCTTGACAACTTTGTTCATTTTCAAGGTGTGTTTTGTTTTCTGTTATTTGGAGGAGGGGGAGGGGGTGTTCATTTGGGGTTTTATGTTTTTTATTTGCTTTTTAATTGCTTTGCTGAGGTGCACCAAGCTTCAGATTACTCACAGCAACACAGAGATGTAGGGCCCCAGAGCTGAGCAAGCCTCTTCAGCCAAGGCTCCTAAATTGCATCCAAGTTCAGCTGGAGAAGGATGCAGAGCACAATCTTTCCCTGTATGATTACCTAGGGACAGCAGTTGGTTTTTACACCTGTCTTCTGTGCCAAAAGCTTTGAAAGCCTCCGTGAAGACAAAAAGCTCTGAATGGCCAGCTTTATTCTTTTTGGAGGAGTTCCATGGAATAGCTGACTAATTCAGCTAGCAGTAATTCCTAAAGGTGCAGATATCTGTGGTTTGAATGCTAAACAAATGGAACACTGGCAATGTAACTTAAGGCTTCCTCCAGACAGCAGAGACAGTGGCCATGCCTGTAAGTGGAAAGAGACCCTGCAATGAGATTCTGGAACAGTTGTGGCAATCCACTAGAAACTGCATGGAAGAGGAGTCGAAAGTGCTCAATATTCTTAATGACCACCACGCAAAATTTGATGATAATCCTCTGAAGCAGGACTGTATTGATTAGAACCAAATTAAGAAAACATCCTTTTATTAGAACGATTTCTCTAACTTTATTTCTTTAACAGTTAAAATGATTGAAATCATTATTTAAATAAATTTTTTTTCCTATCAAAGCTAGAGTGAGATGGGAGGGTTTTTCTCTTAAGAGTTCAATCAACATTTTAAAACAATCACATCTCCTTAAATAACTGGCTTCCCCTTCATATGGTTTTTTTTTCCTAGGTTTTTTTTAAGAATTTTGAAAAAAATATATTAAAAATAGAGAATTCAGAATGAATTTCAGTGTTTTCAACACTGAAATTCAAAAGTTACGTCCTTGCTGATCTGGTCCACAGCCATGCCCTGGAACACTGACGAACTTGAAATTTGTAACAGATAAAATGACAGAGAAAGAGATAAAGCAGTGTTAAAAAATGGAATGCTGCAATCCAAACATTTACATACTTTTTTATTTTTCATGTTTATTGCTGTAGGCTAGAATAGTTGATGTTGCTACCATACATATCAAGTATTAGAAGCAAAACAAAGATCTCAAAAGCAGACATGCATGAAAGCAGAGGGTACAGCTGAACCTGTAACATATCAAGTTCCAAATGGGTTGTAGAAAACTTAAGTGTCATTCATAATGTTTTTCAAATTTTCAGATATATAAATCCTGGAATTGTTACGTTTTAAAGCAGTAACTTACCTCTGCAAATAAAGGGGATATAACTGTAGACAGGCATTGGGAAAGAGGCCTCTTTGGGATATCCTTTTCCTTTAAAGAAAACAAAATTCTGACCAATTTTATTTCTGGAAAAAAGCATCCTCATTGTATTGTTTCTAATTAAAGAAAAAAATTGTTCCAACATGCTACACTTTATGAAAAATCTGTTTCTATGTATATANAAACAAAACTACCACAATCCTACTAAGCATATACGAAATCACAGACTTGCTGATATTTACTAGGTTCCTCCCACGTGATATTTCTCCAGTTTTTATAGGTGCACACATACAGAATTTTCAGAGCCAGGGTAGCAACCACCTGCCTTAGCCACACAGGCTACAAAAAATATAATGGAACAGCTCATGTACATCCCTTATTCTTGTTTTTTTGGACACATGCACTTTCTATTCTTTGCTACGTTGTAGCCTTTTTTTCCTAAAAGACCAGAATGCCTTCCTCAAAGCCCCAGCTAGCTTTGTACAGTAGTGGTTTAAGTTTACTTTACAGAAGGAAGATTTTTAAAAGAAAATATTGCTTGGTCTTCCTCCAGTGNACTATACCAAAGCACTCTGGAAAATGGGGGCTCAATTAAAATTTGAGGCAGCTGCACCTCAAATACATGCAAGATCAAAAATAACAACCATAAAAAAATAACAATAATTTAAAAAAAACTTAAAATAAATAAATTTTTAAAATAAAATAAAATTTAAAAAAGACAAACAAACAAAAAGCAAACAAACAAAACCACCACAATCCTACTAAGCATATACGAAATCATAGACTTGCTGATATTTACTAGGTTCCTCACACATGATATTTCTCCAGTTTTTATAGGTGCACACATACAGAATTTTCAGAGCCAGGGTAGCAACCACCTGCCTTAGCCACACAGGCTACAAAAAATATAATGGAACAGCTCATGTACATCCCTTATTCTTGTTTTTTTTGGACACATGCACTTTCTATTCTTTGCTACGTTGTAGCCTTTTTTTCCTAAAAGACCAGAATGCCTTCCTCAAAGCCCCAGCTAGCTTTGTACAGTAGTGGTTTAAGTTTACTTTACAGAAGGAAGATTTTTAAAATAAAATATTGCTTGGTCTTCCTCCAGTGGTAATATTTCACCAACTACAGAAATATTTTGGCACGTATTTCACAAGCTACAGCAAAAGGACACATTTACAGAATACCCAAACTTCAAGACTTACTCAAAACACTTTGTGAAAGGCAACTGTAGAATATATATTTTCAGCAAAAGTTCTAAAAGTTTTGCAATTTAGATGTTTTTAAAGTTATAATCCCACTAAATTATTAAATCTCTTAGTATAATACAGTCAATATTTTGAGCACCTTAGTTCTTTGCAACTCCAAAGGCTGGGCTGCTCCGTTCTCTAAATTTTTGGGGTCTTTTTCTCTTATTGTAAAGATCCACTCCTCTGAATCACTCCCACCTGAAGCCTGACCATCTGGTTCACTTTAAGAGAGAAAAAAAAAACAAAAAAGAAATAAAGTTTTATTACCTACACGTTACTGTCCATGTACATTCAATATATACGCTAAACATAAAAAGTACAGTCAATACAAAAATCAGGATTCTAATGTGAAAGCTAGTAAGAATAAACACAAGTCTGAAAAGTAATTTATTAGTTTGAATTATTAATCATTTATCTTTTAGGAAAATTTTTAAAATGAAACCAATATACTTCACTAAATGTTAAATTAACTTCAAAAAGAAAGAGAGGCATTACAGAATTAAAACATTTCTCAAGTTACATACATAAGTACCACGAAGTCTTTTATTGCTATCTGAAAACTAAAATACTAGCTTAGAATACCTTTGCGGCAGACAGTTCATCCCCAGCCCGTTAGCAAGATAAATTTCCCACCCCAAAAAATTGGCTAAAACAGTACTGATACAACATGGCTTTAACAAACTCCACCACCATAAATCAACCATTTTTTGTGGATGGCATAGTATTTTTTTCTATAACTCCTGCTAAGTTAAAAGAACAAAAATATGTATGCAGATACTAATCAGTCACTGCATTACATTTCTCCTTTCGCTACCATAAATATAAATATCCTTCTCTAAGTTCATCTCAAAAAGCATGAGACCAGTGTAAGAAAATCTCCAAGATTTCTGCTTGAAGTCACACAGAGCTATTGGCTGTCACTGAAGAGGCAGGTCTACCTTCCTTGTATAAATTACCTCTAGCAAGTTGATCTAATAGAAAAATATTTATTGATTTGGAAAGTTAGTATTCCAGCATGCCAAATAAACTCATCCTTTTATCACATCTAATACAACGGCTGCTATGGAAGCAGAGGAGGGGAAAGTAGGCTTAGACATAACATTCAGATGTCCCATAAGCCCTCAATAACCATCTCAGTTCCACTACTCTCCTATACCAAGCCCCCAAAACTGGCCTGATATTCCACAGGACCAATGAACTGTAACCTCAAAGTTCAGTTAGTAACTGACCTGGGACCAGTTTCAGGACTAGTAATTTACCTTCCAAATCAGACCTGGTTTTGGTCTGGAACTGTGATCACTGGAAGGCATGAAACCGTTAATCATGTAGGACAAATACACAGCTGCAATGCCAATCAGGAAAACATAACCAGTCTGATGATTGCCATTAGCACACAGACAAATTGCGAAGAATAGTTGTGTTTTCTTATTATGAGGAGTTTAATCCATTTGTGAACAAATGGTGGTAATCTCTTGATTTTCAAAAGTGTGTAATCTGATGATACTCACTGTTTTCAAAATTACTTTTAGACTAACGAACTTTTTAACTGAGTCGTAACTATTTGTAGCCTGATTTCCTAAGGAAATCAACTAATGAACCTACTGAACAGCTCCACCAAAATCTGATGGAGAGAAATAAAAATTGGAAAGTAACAAAATCTGGAAACATTTACAACACTTCTTTTTCAATAAATAATTTGACATTTCATGACTATCGTGCTGTAATGGCCCAACTTTCCTGAAAACAAAATCAAAAGCCAAAAACCACAAACCAAAAACACACACAAAAAACTCCACACCTCTCATTAAAAAAAAATGGTAATATGGTTTGTATCCTAAAACTCCCCTGCTTAGGAGGCCAGGTACACACACAGGATGGTGCCTATGCACACTGCTACCTGGCCATACAGGTAGCACCTTCTGCTTGCACAACAGGAATAACAGTTGGCCATATGTCTAGGAAGGAGCCTAGACCCTACATAAAAGAGAAGGTAGCATAGAATGGGCCTGAAGAATTGTTCTCACTGACTTATTTGCACGAGATCCCTTGCAACACTAAAATCAAGACTTCATCGGTTTACCAAAGCTGCTAAGCTGAAAAGCTGTAAATAACAGAACACAGGAATACACGTGCTAGAAAGAACTACTTCGTTCTCTATTTACAAAGGATAGTTTACAAACTCATCAAACTTACATATCTGAGTCATCAGAACTGGAGTCATCATGACTTTGTTCAGACTTCCATCTCTTGTGCCTATCAATAAGGTCAGTCAGGTAGGAAGTTTTCTTTGAGTTTCGTAAAATAAATTTGTGTTTTAAGAGTTCTTTTGCAGTAGGTCTCTTAAAAAAAAAATAATAATAATTTTACTATGTTTGAGAGTGTTAAGTGACTCAATATAAAGATTAAGAAATCCAGATTTCAGTCTTGATACAAGTGAGATTTTAAAATATATTTTAAAGTATATATATTTTATTTTTATATCTATATATATATAAATAAAAACATATATTTTAGTATCTTAAAAAAATATGCTGGTGAATACGTTGACCCATATTAGAAAAGCTGAACTGCACATATTCATGTAATTCATGTAAACCAGTCAAGTTCTTTACTATATACCGACAAACAGATGAAACTCACAAAGCTTGGGTCCTTGTTTAAGCAGGCCTCGACAAATTCTTTGAGGGATTTACTGAAGTTTCCTTCCAGCGTTGGTGGATTGTTCTTAGGAATGAGGAACAAAACCTTCATTGGATGTAATTCTGAATGAGGTGGCTCTCCTTTTGCAAGTTCTATGGCTGTTATGCCTAATGACCAGATATCTGCCTGAAAGAAACAATGCTTTTAAGATTAGGATAGAGAAAGAAAAGAAACAGTGTTGCTTGCAAAGGTAGACTTTAAACCTATACTGTAAATCATTTCATATGTAAATTGTTGTAGTTATAATGGTCTATTTTATGTGTCTAACCACATAAAATATAGTACACAATGTTCCTTGGTTGTTTTTATTCTACAGCATAAAGCAGTTCTACTTACTAGAGTTTTAAAACTTTTTGAAATCAATGCTATTGCACCAGTAGTTACAACTGATCTTGAAACACAACTATTTTTAAACAGTAACAGTACAGTTGTTATAAACTAGCTTTCTATCCACCATGTTCAAGTACATTATGTAAATATGGGGCAAGACTCAAATATTGGCATAAATGAAAATGTTATAACATGCACAAAATTTTTCCTCAAGCAGCATCAGCTAGTACAATCATCAGAAATTGAATACGTTAGAATACAATTTTCCTGGGGTTTCTTATTCTCAGACCAGAGAAATGCAGTCTAGAATAGTATTATTTAACTGTAAATTTCAAGCATTTTCTCCAAGTAGTTTCTGAAATATTGACAGCACTTTTCTACTTAATTAGCTTTATAGACCTTCTCCTATGAGTCATGTCTTGTAGGTCAAGAAGGCCTAATCTCAGTCAAACTTCTCTAAGTCGTGCCTGTGTAAAACACAGATCCAAAGGCTCACTGCCAAGTTAGAGGGACAAATCAAGAATGCAGCAGAGACCAATGCTAGATCCATTACCATTTAATTTCACCAATGAGTTGTGTTCACATTGTTACTGGACACCCCAATACACATGCTGGCTTTCTGGGGGAATATTATTTCTAACTCATACAGGACTACAGGCTGAAAGCTGCAATGTCTGCGTCCATTCCACTGTCCCGGCTACATTGCATGACTAAAAACAAGCTCCTTCTTCCTTGTTCAGACAGTATTCTATTGTTAAGAGCTTAGTTACTTAATTTTGCAAGTTAAGTATGGAAAAAGTCTGAGCTAATCAGCATACCACCAAATTTATGAAATTACATTTTGTTAACCTATGTACAGAAGAGCTATCTCACACTGAGCAACAGAGGATTACACAAATAGATGAGTTCTGAGTTTCATTTATCTTAATAGCAGCATTAGCAGCTAAAGTCTCCTCAAGTCTGGGTATAACTATGAGTAACTTCCCTCTAGCAAGAAAGATTTTCTTGGTTATGAAAGAAAAATGTCACCTGCAATGAGTCTTTGTGTTAACAACTGAGCATTATTATTTCCATTTTATTCTGAAATTCGGTTTCTCAAGAGGAATGTGTTAAAGCCATATAAATGGATAGACATTCTGCCAGACTTTCAGTCACAGATGGAGAAGGTGCAGATATAAATATAAAAATCAAATTTGTCTGTGTACATGTGCACAGATATCCACATGCAGACACACACATATATAAATACTTCCATTTTTTCCTCATATATTTATAACTTTCTACTACTACAGTGACCTTCTTCCACAAAAATGAACTAAAAAGTCCAACAAACCTCAGTTGCACACTGAACTCTTTGAAGTCCAAGATGGCTTTTAGAGGCCCATTCCTGTTGGAAGCATCAAGAATAAAACCCCCAGATTTCTCTGGAATTGTAATCTCTCCTTTCACAGGTAAGAAAGGATCTCAAAACAGGGATGTGAGTACTGATTGCACATGTATCCAGATAGGCATTTCTAGGATGTGCTTGTCTGCCTCAATGCGGAGGAAGAAGTACAACCTTAAGTGACAGCACTATATCATCACTAAGCTTTACTACCTGTTATGATTTTTAGTTTCAAATCTTGAACAAAAAAATATTCTTTCAACTTCAGATGAGAGTCAGCAAATCACTGGTAACCACTATTTATTGCAGTACTGTTATAAGTCTTTCCTCTTCCATTCTAACAAATAAAATTTAGTCTGGCTTTGAAGCTCTTGTAAGTCAAAGAAAACAGGCTAAGTGTAAGAGGAAAACATTTTAAAATTAAATATTTATTTTTCTACTAGAAGTTACAGAGTAGAAAGAGAACTAGATACCGGAAAATTGAAGCAGACAAGAAAAGATGCTGACTTTCAGATAAGGAAAGGAATCTAAACATGATAAGTAAGAACTATTGCCAAAATAACAGATACTAGAAAGAAGTGAAAGATTCTATGAGGACATTATATCAAGGAACAAATAGCTTGGAGAGAAGGAAATAAGTGGTATGGGAAAAAATAAATAAAAATGGAAAAGTTTTAAAAATAGGTAGTAGTCTTAATGTAACTGTTATAGTCATGTTTTGACATTTTACTATTTCTCCCCATGGCAGCTGTAGCAGGTAGATTTTATGGGTTACTTGGACTTTAACAATAAACTACGAGGAAAAATTAAAATTAAAGTTGAAATTTTTGCTATCAAGTATGCCTCTCAGATTAGCTACTGACCACATTAAAATACAAATGTTACAGCTAACTTACCCTCTTACACAAGCCATCTGGAAATCCCGTGTTCTCAGATAAATCAGTCTGAATTATTATATACAAAAGCCTGATAGAAGCTGTTGAAATTTTAATATCTATGTAAAAAATCACATATCTTGATTATTTTTAGGCAATAAAGACAACTGTTGGAATGCCTTGTAAATATAACTTACAATATATGGTCTGAGAATGAATAATAGGAATATCTCAAAGACACAAATAGTTTGGGAATGGGACTGAATAAAGCAAGAATGGAATGGGCAAATTCTGTGCAGCAATTAAGGAATACACAGCTTATATTTGCATAAAGCAGTCTGAAAAACCCTCACGTAATCTCGAGAACACAGTATTGGGAACATAATTGAGACTTGGTTTATCATTGATAAGTTTCACTTTTTTTTTTTAATTATGCAATTTGTCAAATCCTGAATTAAAACAGCATTTTTCAAAAACACAGACATGTTTTATCCATGAAAAAAATGCTTAATACTTTAACAAAAGATAAAATATATTATATACATATGTTCCCAAAACATGCATTGGGGGCAGAGGGAAGAAGACAATTCAAAATCAACATCTTACGTAAAGTATTTATTACTTTTACACAATCTTGAAACATTAACTTGAACGTTTCAATATTATAAAGTAGTGCAAAGACAATAAAGATACACTGTTTTAACCAAAGGCATTTTAAGTGCTTCACACAAGGAAATTCCTCAAAAATGTATCTCTTCAAATCTGAAATCTGTGTTTGGCTGGATGGTTAGACGCATATCTAAATTCAGAGTAGGTATAACATATCTTAATATCAAAAACTGCTTTAACTGGAAATCACTATACTGGAATAATAGCTTACATGGGTTATGTTGATAATACAGCGTAAGCCATGCTCAGGAAATTCACCAACTGCCCATAATATTAAGACAAGTGATAACGGTGCTTTATAGCAATAACTAGCAATATCAGAACTCAGGTCAGATCTGCCTTCCTTTAGCTTGGTTAGTATTATAGTTTTAGGTCATAACTCAGGTTTTGCTTTGTTTCGCACTGTTGTGCTATTTCAACAGTCAGTATGAGCAAAGATATTAATACAATCAGAAAAGGAGCAATAAATAATTTAACACGGTGTGAGGCATACAGTAAATGAGAAAAGAAGCAGACGAACTGTGCTCAAGAGAATGCTACAGAGCACTTTCAAGGTTTTGTTGGGAACCCACGAGGATGTGGGAAATAAAAGGATTCGACAGAGCAGAGAACAAAACTGGGTAACACAACAACTACATAATGGAAATTGCTTGCACCTCACTGGGAGTATGCTTTGAAGAGGACAGTCCTGCCTAACACTTCTCAAGCATGCCCAGCTTATGGAAGGAAAATGAGGTTAGCTCTGGATGCCTGTGTTTTCACACATGCGTAAGACTATCTTAAAATAAACTGACCTCCTCTAGTGATTATTGTACAACAACAGCAAAACTATCGTCTGTACAATTTAGTCTGATCTCTAAGTGCCAAAACGCTCACCAACACAAGTAAGTATCTGTAGTTCGTTGAGAACTTGAGCTCTGGCCTTCTAGGGAACTGATCAAGTATCCAAGACCTTTTTATGTCCACATGACATTGTAGACTGAAATGGCTGGAATTCAAAACCTGAGGAGAGAATCATGCTCTGTCCAAATGAAAACCATTCCCAGAAGCCAAACCTCAAAAAAATCCCAACCACCAACACAACAAAAACCACCATCCACAACAAAAACGGTTTTCTCAACCTTCAGATTGGGAATTTGGGGTAATTTAACCTTCTAGAGGCTCTATAGAACTCTGCTAGTTATTTTTAAATAGCCTCTCTACAGAAAGATAACAAATAGGGAAGGAGGTAATAATACTGACTCTGGCCTAGATTGTTTGTATCGGTGAGTTCCTGACATGGATGAGGCTGGAAAGAACCAGGCCAACCTGTCTCATTGCAAGGAGATGTGACTAATCAACAAATCCCTGCAAGGAATAAGAGCAGATGGGCAAGAAAGATGAGTACAGGGAAGAACATAAGGAATGACTGTTAATTATCATAAAGAAAGCTGATCTTATTTTTACACAAGTGGGACTTGAGAGTCACCTTTATTTTAGATATACAGCTGCACCAGTGGGTCATCAGGTTGTGCAAACAGCCTTCCCCAACATAATCAGTAGAGCAATGTCTTACCAAGCTAGCCAGACCAGCATGGGGGAACGGACAGGCAACAAGGAGGTGCATATGTAGCTCAGCCTAACAGAAGTGTGAAAGCCGAGTAACCAACAAAATGAACTTTGAGAAGAGTGATTGGCTTGAGCTGGCTTCAATGCACATATTGTTTCCCAGCAAATGGGGACACCCAGTGCCATGATGGTGAGCATATGTAGACCAGTAATGGGAATAACATTTCTATTGTGATCCAAATGTGTATTAAAATTGATAATATTGTGCTTGCATTGTGATTTCAGTACACTGCTGTACCATTCTGGTAGATCAAAATCCTGTGCAGTATAAATATCTACAAATAAGTCAAATTGATATTAAACCCTCCCTGTATGGTGTATCTAAAAGAACACAGTCAGAGAGTAGCATAGACCTTCCACAGATGAATAACAACACACTTCCACACCCATCAAATCCATATTCTTCAACAGTGTTGCTATTTTTTTCTACAAACAAGTGGAAGCATATTTCCATTTTGCATATATTTGTTCTCTTCTACTTTTAAACAACCATAAAAAAAAAAACTCATCAAGAGAGCAGGATAAAAAGTGATGGGAGGTACTTGTCAATATTGTAGTATTTCTTGCCATCTGGATATCAAGGAAACTTAAGGCTTGGATACAACTTAGGAAGAAGACCAGCCTATGCAATTCAAGTTTAAAACGATGGGACGTTGGCTAATGCCTTGAAATATCTTACCTTTGAATCATATGCTGATTGCTTTATTACTTCAGGTGCCATCCAAAATGGTGTTCCCACAAAGGTATTTCTCTTTATCTGTGTATCTGTTAGTTGTCCTGCTACTCCAAAATCTGCTAGTTTTACTTCTCCTTGTTCAGATAGCAATACATTAGCAGCTGGAATAAAGAAGAGGAAACAGTGGAAGTTAAAACATTTGATACTGTAAGGGTGTTCACTTATACTGCATGAGCTCTTCTAATATTATTACGATACAAACAAAAACCAAATTACCTTTAATATCTCTGTGGATTTTCTTCTCTGAATGCAAGTAATCGAGTCCTTTGAGTATTTCCCTCAATATTGTAGCAATCTGGGTTTCATCAAGTGAGCCAGGTTCTAACTAGGAGACACAAGAAATATTATATATATATATATATGTGTGTGTGCAGACATATACATTCAAGAAGGAGAAACGGAGAGAAATAACACTGTGACTATAAAAGGAACTGCTCCTTCTGTCACACCTCAAAACTTCCTATTTGCTGGCTTCGTAACATGAGATACAACCCAGAATACTCTTTGAAAAAAATACATAGTTCTAAACTAAGTTGCCTTATGAACAACAGGCAAAGAAATACTTCATTTATTTAAAACCCTTTGAAAAGTTTGATAAAGGTTCCATAAAGACACAGTTTCAAGTTACTGTTTTGTGGTCAGGTCATATGTACACTGCCAGATCTAGGAATCTGATGATTAATATTACACTGAACTTATATGTGCAACTTCACAGGCCCTATATGGACCTAAATCTCAAAGTCTGAGAAAGAAACTATCCACATATTCTATGACTATATGCTGCATGAGATTTTGTGAAGCTCCCTAATACACAATTAAAACTGCTAGGCTGACAGAGCATTGCATATTAAAAAAAAGTTTACTTTTTTCATACAAACCCCAAGGTATAAATCTGCAAATTGTTCAAATCAAACCAAAGGTTCCCAGTAATTTAATCCTCATGAGAAGAAACAGCAGTGGCAGAAGACCTCAGAGCTCCCTACATCTGATATAAATTCTAAAAGTGAGTATGCCACCAACTCTAAAGGGACAGAGGAAAGAGGGTACCACTACCCAGATAGGCTTCTTAACCAATAAGGGCATTTTGGGAGAGACACTGAAACTTTGTGGACAACAATGAATACTGGAAATATTCCAGTATACTCCATAAAAGCAATTAAAAACTTTTATGTTCAAAGCTTCACTCTGTGAGAAAGCAAGCATTTCAGATAAAACTTCAGATAAAAATCAGAATATTACACCCCTCAGAAATTCTCAGATAATACGTAGGAACAGAGGTAAGATTTCAGATGAAAGCTAAGGCCTCCTGAGAGTTAAACCTGGCAAGAGGGGTCAAGGACAACAGAAAGAGCTTTTTCAAGTACATGGCAAATAAAACTAACACCAGAGGCAATGTAGGCCCACTGATGAATGGGGTGGGTGCCCTGGTGACAGAAGATACAGAGAAGGCAGAGTTACTGAATGCCTTCTTTGTCT
>VWYH01008408.1:245329-364876 GCA_013399365.1 Pampusana beccarii
CTCTTTAGTTTAGAGGAGACTGAGGGGTGACCTTATTAATGTTTATAAATATGTAAAGGGTGAGTGTCACGAGGATGGAGCTAGGGTCTTCTCGGTGACAACCAATGATAGGACAAGGGGTAATGGGTTCAAGCTGGAACACAAGAGGTTCCACTTAAATTTGAGAAGAAACTTCTTCTCAGTGAGGGTAACAGAGCACTGGAACAGGCTGCCCAGAGAGGTTGTGGAGTCTCCTTCTCTGGAGACATTCAAAACCGACTTGGATGCCTTCCTGTGTAACCTTACCTAGGTGTTCCTGCTCCAGCAGGGGGATTGGACTGGATGATCTTTCAAGGTCCCTTCCATTCCCTAACATTCTATGATGCAGACAACATATTAATTTTACCTTTGTAGCTGTACTTACAATATTTTTTTGCTTTTCTTTAGCTTTAATAATCTACATGATATTGCCAGTCCCTGAAACCAACAGAGACATTCTCAGGGCTTTGCTCCAGCTAGGCTGCGAGCACCAGTTCAACTTGGCAACATAATACAGCATATCTACTGGGGGAAAAACTTTGTCAGATGTCAGCTCACCTTAGCAAGGAGGAAATTAGTGAAAACAGACTAAGGCTGAAAATATTAGTGCTTGTACCTCAGCCACAAACCTAAATTATACTCGAAGTTGAACAACAATGCACATGTAATTGCATTAAATGTACTTCCTCTTGCAAGGTGTGATTTTCAAAAAAGCCAGTGCATATTCAAGTACAGAAAACACCAGGCTAACGTGACATGTACACACTTTGAACATGGAATTCAAGGTTCCCATTCAGTCTTGCCTTGAGTACAGAAACATGATAAGGTGTGCTAGTTGTCCTACTAGATTCCAGTTGAGAACCATAATGTGCATTTTAGAACTTGGAAAACACGCAGCAAAACATTGAAAATGAATGAAGCACACCCATGATGCGTCACATACACGTAGATCACTCTTTCAGTGTGCAATTTCTTTTCTGTGGTGCAATTTCTTCAATAACATTTTAGGATGAGACCAAAGACTTTGTACAATTTCGAGGCAACAAATTTATGGAATAAACATGTGGTCATCACACAACTGAAATGTGTGCAATTAAAAAAGAAAGACAAGAAAATTTGGATTTCTGCTGTTTATACCTTCTTGAAATACGAAGAAAGTAATAATTAATTTATAAAGGCAAACCCAGTTTCTAATCACACTTCTGTCAGAAAAAAAAAAAATCACAACAATAAACAAGATTTTTTCAGCATCCTCAATTCCTACACAACCACAGAACTCCTTCGAACAAGATGTGGAAACTAAAGGTATAAATGGGTTCCAAAAGGTAATTACAACTAAAATATGGCAGCACGACTGCAGGATTTCCACATTTACCCTCCCCTCCTGTCCGCTGGATGTCACCAGCAGAATCCCTCTACACTTTCACTTTTCCTCAAGCATTTATTAGTTGCCCCAGATGAGAACAGCAAACAATGCTTCAGAGACATTCCGTCTCAATTGGTATGACAATTTTCACATACTTAAAATATCCATTTTTATTTCTATAATAGTTATTTTAAAAATCCACAATAAAAATAAGAGGTGTGATTTTTTTTTCCCCAATAGCCAAAGTGAATGGATAGCATCCAGTCACAGAAAATACAATCTGCACTGAACCTTTTGAGTTAGGATTCAAAACTAGGCACTCTGTCCCAGGTGCAAAATCTGGCACTCGCTCTTGTTAAATTTCATATGGTTGGCAATTGCCCAGCTCTCTAGCCTATCCAGATCTCTCTGTAAGGCCCCTCTAGCCTCAAGAGAGTCCACAGCTCCTCCTATGTCTTTGAAATGTATTTTTTAATACAAGCCTAAATTGTGTTTATGTCTATTTAGACCTCATTGAGACTTCAAACAGGGAACCTTTTGTTTCTTTCTCTGGGGATGGTGCTGGTGGGGAAGATACATTAAAATGTATACACTAGGAAGAATCGTGGTGGCAGAATTAAGAGACAAGAAAAACTATTTTCAGCCACTAGTGTTCTCTGCCTGACTAAAGATTAGCATTCCAAGATGTTTATATCCTGCTTCCAATATTATGTTGCTTAGTCTCCTTCCACCTATACAAATAATCAGTCTTGCCTCGTGGAAAATAACCTTTTCCTGGCATTGACAAATACTTTTTCTCCTTTACTAGAAGCAAACATTGTCATAGCCAAATGACATATTATAGTTCCCAGAATTACAAGATAAGAAAATAATTATGTGAGGTAAAATAACAAAAGTCATATATAATTTACTTACTAGATCAAGGGCAGAGCCTCCACCCAGATATTCCATTATTATCCATAATTTTGTATCCTGCAAAACAAAAACAATTTAAAAAGTATTGTTAAAAAAAAAAGCAGCTATTAAGTTAATGGGACTTATTCCATTATTTTGCTGAAGAATCTACAGTTTTGAAACACCACTGATGCTTAGCTGTTCCTCAAAATTTCTTTGGATTATTCTTTAAGATATAGTATTTTTAGTCTTATCCGATAAGGAATTAATTTAGTCTGCTACAAGCTATTTACACAATTGTACATGTTCAAGAAAGTTTAATCCTGTTCCTCTACATCTACCAATGGGTAAGAGCACAGACATTAGGAGTTCACCAGCATATTAACTCCCAAAAGTGGCCCACCTAGTTGTTCTTATCAAACTCTTTATTATATTTTGCAAAAGTACCTTCTGAGACGAGAAAGAGACAGACAGAGGCCATTCAATGAAAATGGAAGAGAATAAAATGACATTTTAAAACTCTGATTATAGATATTCAGAATACCAAATAATAATTACACTATATAAAATATGCTTCATTTCCTTAGGAAAAATGTCTTTTTTTGTTGATAATCTTTATTTGTACGGATATTCAAAAATATTTTCTTTAATAAGCCTGACTCTTGTCTGGGTTGAATGTAATCTAAAATCTATTCTTTGCATCCCTGCGTTTCATTTTCTTGAACAGTCATCTATCTGTCTCTAATCTAAGGAAGAATATCAGTAACTTTTCCCCACTAATATTTACACATTCGACATACGCTATAGAATTTTGGACAACTGTGCTCAAGAAAGATGAAAAAAAACCCCTAGTAATAAAGATAATTTAAAAGGACTGTAGGAATTTGCTAGGCTTAGATAGTAAAATAAAAGCGAATAAAACCAACCAAACAACACAAAAAGTCAGGCTACTATGTTCTCAAGAGAAAGCTTGATACATGTTATAAGAATGTTTNCAAGAAAGATGAAAAAAAAACCCTAGTAATAAAGATAATTTAAAAGGACTGTAGGAATTGCTAGGCTTAGATAGTAAAATAAAAGCGAACAAAACCAACCAACCAAACAAACAAAAAAAAAAAATCAGGCTACTATGTTCTCAAGAGAAAGCTTGATACATGTTATAAGAATGTTTAACTCAAGATATACAATACACTGTGCTAGGAGGGAGACTGGACCCAGTCATTTATTTATGCTGTTTGCAGCGTCTTATTCCCAAATACACTAAGAAAAGCAGTTAGTTCACCTCTTCCTTGCAGTACCAGCTTTGAAACATGTTTTAAAGCAAGGCCGTAAATCTACCAGATAGATATTTAAATGAAACTGCTACATGGAACATATGGTGGACTTTGTTTTGTTTTTTATGATTATCAAGTTATAATATGGTTTGTTAGTTTTAACTTTATGCATCAAACATTCACAAGACTTGTAGCATAAAAATGCAGGAGTCTCTCAAATCAAGGAGCACATAAATAGCAACAATATTCATTTACTTTTATTCTGCAAAATAAAACAACGTAAAAACAACAGCTCACAGCCATGGCAGGTAAGACTCCGAATACGCGTCTCTAAAGATGGATTTAAATGCATTGCAGGACATAACTTTTTCTAAATCCCCTGAGAGATTAGAATATTTTAGCCCTTAGTACACACTTAAGCCTTTTAGTCATTATTATAGCTGTAGTTCTGTCTGCACCTGTCCTCTCTGTGGCCTCAGAACACACCTTCTGAAGGTAAACGTACACAGCCCTTCCCACCTACCTCCAGTTCCACAAACTGTACTATTTTTAGGTAAAACACTGGGATTAGAGTTCTTTTACCACCCACTATCTTTAACACACAGATCCAGCTAAATTTAGGTACATTTCTTCAGGAATCAACTAATATTATTTGTCAAACGCAGACTTAGTGTAAATTTTTTCAGAGTCAGAACAATTTTTTTTAGGGAGAAAAAGTGATTTTAAAACATAGTCTTAGTATCTACATAGAGCATTCTGATAATGCTTACTTTGTACAGACAACACAGATATTTCAAGAATTGCAGGTCATCTTGGAAGAGTCCCTTATAGTACTGAAATACTTGCTTTGCTGCTAAGAGTTTCTCAGATTTTGCCTGTCTCTTTTCAAGGCTCCATGTCCTAACAGTTCCAGAACAAGTATGCTTCTGAGACGTGTCTTGTAGTAAGTAATTTCATCTTCAGAAATATTCCTAAACTCAATCAAAATTTTATATACATATTTTGCTTCAGCCTGGTAACATGTTGTTTAAAGCTGCATGAAATTGCCTAAATATTCAAATTTTGTGTGCCTGCAAAGTTAACATTTAATTTTAATAGTAATTTAAGCACAAACATGTCAACTATATCACTACTTTTTATTTCAATGGAAATCCCTGAGCGGGAAAGAACAAGGTACAACAAACCCCTTGATCTTCTCAAAACAAACAAATAAAAAAAACCCAACCCAAACCACATACCACAAAAAGAAGTAAATAAGACATGCATCTTCCCTTTCCTATCATCCCAATTACCTCATGGATTTAAAGAGCTAACAACCTGAAATAAGATACAATTTCCGAAAAGAGAAATTATCCATAATACTAGCTACTAAATTCTCCAGCTGAAAATTAGAAATTACATGTAGCAGAAAATAACTAAAAAAAATATTGAGTACAATTTTAATTACATAGTTACCCAATCATGTAACACAATTATACAACTACAAATTACACAATTCATAGTCTTTTTAAATAATCATTTATCCTGTTCAATTCTTTTCCTGGTTTGCTCAGTCTTTACTCCTGAAACTTTCATCTGGAACTGCTTGGGGCTACATGTCTGAATTTACAATATAAAAGCCATTGACTCAGTAAACTCAGTAATACTACATTTTAAAACAAGTTAAGTATGGAAATGCAGTTGGGGAACACAAACATAACTATATCTGTATCACAGTGTGAAGCCAAGCAATAGCAATCTATCACAATTATGCATCTTTATATCTGTAGCCCTAGACTCAAAGTGATTTTTAATTCCCTATGGTTCTCCCTCCCCCTTGCCACAGAAATATTACTCAATTTCATGGATGTTTAGGGGGTTTTTTAAGTTTTCATCATTCGTATGAAGTCTCTGAACAGATGTAATTACTACTGTAGCGAATCTAACTATCAGCTTTAACTAATTCTTGCTGGAAATTTTTTTAGCTTTCTTACTTCAAATCTGCATAAATTGCTTAACAAGGAAATGCAAATAAATGCTTTCGGTCAGACAGTTCTAATTAATTGCTTAATACATATTCTACCTTAGAGCCGGTAACCTACATAAACTTACTTTGTGCCATGTAACAACAATACAAGGCAAGTAGAGCACCACTATCAATTGACGTTGGCATCACCAGAGCAGCTTGTCTCTTTCTTTCCTTCCTTTCAGAATATCTCTGGCACACGTCACATTCTCTAACACCTACTGTCACTTTCCTTCTTAAAGCTGCCCAAATTCTTTTTTCGCTTGTACTTCTCACATTGCTCTGTACATATTCCCCACTTTTCCTCTCAAACAGAACACCAAAACCACTAAATTTTCTTCTATAGCCCGGATCAGTATTACATATTACACATAATCGTTTATATTTTCAAGAAGATACTACATTTATGTACCAAGACTAGCAACATTAAGTGCTCCACTTCATGCTCTGAAATAAGATCACTTTTCTGCTTTTAAGCATCAGCCAAAACACAGCATTGAATCTTCTTCCAAATACAGTGAAGCCACGTTGAGTCATCAATCCAAACTTAGTATTATTATTTCTCTATAAACATAGATGAGCACATTAATGAGAGCACATGGAACATTTCCTTTTTCACAGTAGGAACAAGAGGATTTCCTCTAATGCCATGAAAGTGAGGAAAGGAACAGCTTTCAAAAGTAAAAGCATCTCAGTTACAGAAAGGCAGTGTTTCTGTAAATTCTTTCCAAACTAGTTCGCTCTTCTTGAGGTCTGACTTCTGATTTTAACTCTGGAACCACACAAAAACCTTACAATAGCAGCTTCACCTCTAATGAAGTATTCTTTATTAAGTCACTGTTATACCACGGGAGTATTTGTAAAATAAGTGCAGTTACAGCACATAAAAGACTTTTCCTAATATGTAAAAATCAAGGACTATACACCAAAAAAGGGCCATCCACCAAAAAACTCCTGCAGAGTCTCAAAAGCAAATTTTAACCAAAATCAGAAAACTATAGATGACATATACAGGAATAAGTAACCAAGATTAAAATATTTGTTTATAAGTCCTTACGAAGTTAATAAAACATCTGAATAAACATGGAGAGTCCTATCTTTAGAGATGCTTCGTATATTTTTGTTTATTTTTTATGTCAATAACACTTCTTAGCGCTGTGATATTATACAGGAGAGACAGAGCTAAAGCCACAGTATATATTGATGAAAATGTTACTAAAACACCTTTCTTAAGGGAAGGAGAGATTGCAGAGGAAAACATAACACAGAGCCATGAAAGAGGAGGACTAGGAGGACTCAAAAGTACAAGGACCAAGTGACCTGTACAGTAATTTAGAATTTAACTTAATATCTTAAATCAAGGTAGTCAACTAATGCAATTTGAAAACAGTAGTACAACAGTGAGGACATTTGTTTCTAAGTGAAATAAAATCTTCCCACCTGCTGAGAGAAAGATAATTTCCCACCTTAAATTTATTGTGAGAAAGGGTATTTCCCACCTTAACTTTATGGTATGTAATTAGCAGCAGAATAGACAGCATTTCTAAATATTTATAAAAGGCTTGTTTAGTTCTGGAAACAAGTCATCTCCAAATTCCACTTAGAATCTATCTTTATGAGCACTTCAACTTACGTCAACAATCACAAGCTGGAAATTACATATTGATTGAAATAACACAACAAATTTGCTAATCAAAATAAGAACTAGCTTAAGTTGATCTATACTCTAAATGTTTTACCATCACTGGATTAGCAGAAAAACCTGCAGTACTGAAACACAGAAACAGAATAGCTTGGACAGAACCTCAACTAATGTGAAAAGAACAAACTAGTTCCAAAACTGATAGGTATCACACAAGGTGATGTGCACCATTTTGTTTAATAAAAATATCAGTTTAACTGGTATATATGCCAAAGTAATATGGGCCAGAAAAAGAGACTTATATTTCAATACTGGTGTAAGTTTAGTATTAATGTTCATGCTGATTCTCCAGCATAAGAAAGCAGATTAAAAGAACCTTGAGACACACAATGGATGCAACAGGATAACCTCTCTAAATTGCATTCCTGTTACAGATTGTTACCATTCCTCATAGAGATTTATCTTCTGTTAACTTTGTGTATAAAAAAAGATACACCAAAGAAAGTTTGACAGCTGTAGCAACAAGAAGCTTCTTAAATATTTGCACACTGATTCTTAGATGCCTGACTTCAAAAACATGATGCAAAGATCATGGAACTCGTCTTCTATACCTATTTTAAGCAACCTTGCCTCCCCATTTTGGGAGGAAAGAAGGATTTTTTCCGGATTTCTTCGCGCTTGGTGTTTTCAACCGCGTGTCTGAAGCCCACGCTGCATGACAGAGCCACCAGGTGGCAGAGTCACATAATACCAAAGATGGTCTCTCACCAACCACTCCCCCGGCCCCGCAACGAAAAAGGTCCAGCCCCAAAAGAAGCTGTGCAACCCACCCAACACAGAGTGACAAAACCACCTGCCTAAAATGAACCTGAAAACATGTAGCACTCCAACAACCTTCACAAAAAGAGGAAGAAATTATTAACCAAAAAGAAATACACCTTAAGGAATACGATTGCTCATGTATCTGAATTCTTCAACATGTTTTCTTTTCCCCACGATCATCAACTGCAGCTTCAGGAACTGTTTTATTAATTCACCATCTCCTTCAAACAACAAGTCACAATAGCAGTCACTGTCTTGTTATATATGATGAAGAATAGACACACACTGGCATTTGGGTTCTCATTATTTATTAACTACTTTGGACAACTGTGTGCTTATGCACAGAGATAAGATTCAGACTGACCAAAAAAAAAAGTTTTGTAGGATGCCATAAATAACACACTGAGGCAGTAACAGAAAACAGCATTTATATATTTGTGGTTCTTGCTCCCCTTAGACAAGCTCAAATTTTTCCACAACACTAAATGTTGCCAACTGTCTCAAATTGGAAAACATGTATCAAGAAGTATCAACACCTGCAAAATATTTTAAATGCCTTTCACCAGAAGCTTAACCTTTCGTGAGAGAAAAGAATACATATACAAGTAAATTATTATTTCAGTCTTTAGAGAAAAAAGCACCTATGAATCAATGTATTGTCATTAGATCCTTGAAACCCATCAGGATTTGTGAACTTTCCAGCTCTTAGCTGACTCTTCAATTTCTAAAGCCACAGATCAGTATTAGAACAGTAAGCATTTACCAAAAGTGACGTCTTTAACAGTACAAGTTAGCTATTACTGTAATTCAGGGAAATGCATGGTTTTGGCAAGGAATACATACAGCTCTAATTCATGGCCTCAATTCTTGTCATGTCTTGACTAGTTATAATATTACCTATATACATCATTAGTTCAATTTAAATCTAATCAGAACTAGATCCAGTGCTGCCACATTAACATTGCAAAATCAATAGCATACCTCTATCTGCTTTCATTCAATTCTTTCCAGTACACAATCCTTAGACAGAGAAGGTAAGCAATGTCCCCCTGAACTTCAAACAGCCTATGCAGATGCCAATTGGATTGCTCATGTCATATGATAACTCTTCTGACAGACAAAAGTGATGTGACAAATGATAGAATTACTGATGGCAAGAGAAAAGTTATTTGCACTGCAGTTTCTCCAAAATTTAAACACCATAGGTGAGCAATTCTGTTAGTGTAAGTAGTAAATAATCAAGTACTTTCCATCACAGACAAACTGATTCTACCAGTCCATATCTAGGGTCCTTTGACTGTTTAACAGCAATCAAGGAAGGCGATAATGTTTTTACAAGCTTTTGGAACTGTCTTCACAGAAGACAAAACCATTAAAAAAAAAAAAAAAAAAAAATCTTTCCGTGCCAATTCACAGCACCTAAGATGGTATAGTTTGTTCTTAAAGGCAATCTCAGTAAGTACTACTATTTTTTCTGCCATATCTAATGAACAAAAAGTTTTCCAGCCTCATTACAAGGAATAAAGAATGCCACCATCATTCCAATACTTCCTAGGAAGCATATTGAGTTCCACCATGCAATTTCATTCACCTGATATTTTCTTTGATAATCTATTCATCCGCTAATGTTCTTCCATCTATTCCCACCTACTACTACAAAACAAACACAGATTGGTGTATCATTTTATAAAGGCGGAAGCTATTTGTTTATGCCTTTACAGGTTTCATTAAACGAAAATCAAACTGTAGTATTTCCTAAAGATACTTCTTTCAGAGCACCTGAAAGTCAGATGGCATGGAAAGACAACTGTTGGCTTTGAAGAACAAGAGAAACTATTCTATGAAAGAAGGCGGGTAGAGACACCAAGGTTGCCTTGACCACCAAAGATATCTTCTGAATAAGTCATCCTTTCCCTCCCTCTTCCCACTCCCCCATCCTGTAAAAATTAATGGTCCACACTTTAGAGTCTTCAAGTACTGTTCAGTTTCTTAGAAAGGTGAAAAATTAACTGAAACACCAACAGCTGCAGTGAATTAGCCATCTTTAACCTTGGAAATTAATATCCTGCTTTGAGGTTTTGGAGTATAAGAGGAGCAAAGCAGATGTTACAAAATACAGATTAAGAGAACCTATTCATCAAGAAAGTATGAGCAAAAATCTAGCCATGCTGAAGTAGAACACCTGGTACACCACTAAAGAGTACGCTTAAAATTGATTTTGCTTCTTATTATAAATGAATGATTGAATTTTACTATCAATTTGAAAGGCTCCAAAGAGAAAGAATATTGCTTCAAATACCAGTTCCATCCAGGAAAAACTGACAAAAAAAATTACTAGATTCATCTTTCTAAGGAATTCTTGAAGTATTTTGTGAATTACAGAGTTCAGTCCAACTAATTACAGTCCAACTAATATACCACTTTCCACCTATAGCTACGTCTCCCATTTCATCAGAATGTATGTACATCAACAGGTATCATATTTTAGACCAGAAAGAACTCTAGCAATCCACAGCCCTGTTTCTACTCTTCCTCGCTGAATTCCTACAGAAATAGGCGTAAGATCAAATTTATTATTAAAAGAACAAAAACAAAAAATACCACACACGAACAAACCAAAACCAAACAAAACCACTTGTAGTTTCAGTGACACTAGAAGGCCACTCAAATTATGGAAATAGAAGGTGCCTTTGTTTCCTTCTCACCTGCTCACCGGGGAGGGCAACTCATTATTAAAAATAAATTATATTTGTGATTTAGCTTGCCTTATGGGAATAGAATGAACCTGGTAAGATTTACACAAGCTGCAGTCTCCTACTGCTTATTTTGGCATATTCAGTAATACCTTGCAGAGATTTAAAAAAAAAAAAAGTTAGAATTTGAATATTTGTTTTGCCTCTTTGAACACCAGAAGAAGGACTATAGAAATAACACCTTGTGGAAAGACTATATATTAAGAAAAAAAATCCAAATTCCTACAGGTGAGCAACATACAACATATGAAGTGTAGAAGATTATGAAAATTTTTCAATGAAACTAAGAAAGCTCACTACTCTCAAAGAAAACCCAGCATTTGGGAAGAAAAAAACAAAACAAAACAAAACAAAAAACCACCAAACACAAAACCACACTACACACAAAAAAACCCACAAGCTTTTGAATACTCTCAAGCAAAATCCAAGCTAACTTAATTTATCAACATAGCCAGAACCTGTAGCATTATAAGTATGGAGGATCTGCAAGTTGTTCATAATATCCATAGGTAAATCTCTTGCAAAGCTATGTAAGTGTAGAATTAGGTGGGATATTATCCTATAGGATGATCCATTTCTTTACTGCCTCAATATATTTAAGTTACAATCTACAGAACCTTCATATTTATATGGTAGAGCCCAATAAGAAGGCTAGCTATATGGCAGTTACTAAAAGTACTCTTTGTAGGCAGAAAGTTCTTACTCAGGTTTAAAGAAGTCAAACTAATAGCTAAATAATATACTCTCATAATAAATGGAAAAAACAAGGCAAAAGTTGTTAAACAGGGTACCTGCACTCATACAGGACTTAGTAACAGATATAGCTTAAATGATCTAAGTGTCAACTATGCTTTCCAAATCAACACTCCTAGAAAAAAATATCTGTTCAGCAAACATACTACTTGTATTTACTAAAGGTCTACTACACTTCCAAATATTCCCCTTTTTAAAAAAAGTTCTTCCTTATGTTTCCAGTCATGTTTTTAGTGGGCTTCATATAATGTCTACTGGAATAAGAACAAGAAAAGCAAGATCTATAGCTGAGTATTCATACAAGTGACCTAAAGGTGGGTAGGGAAGAGGTAGAAATTACCCCCAAAAGTCTGCTTTTATAAAAAAATAAAAATAAATTAAAAGTTAACATGGGATTTTTGTGATAGGATTTCTGATGTCAAGATAAACTTCTGATTATTTTAAATTGCTCTTTCTACTAAATAATTATTTCATAGGCATTTGGAAGACATAAATAGCTGTGTATCTAGGTGGCAGTTCTAACAAGGAAAAAAAAAAAAATCTTAAAAGGTGCATTTCCCTCCAGGAGAATGAATCGTAACAATTACTTTCTACAGAACTTTTCTGTGATCATGCTCACTAGAAATTTAAACACACACAAAACGAGTTGGAAGTTATTTAGATATTAAGAAATCATTTGGACATCCATTAAAAAAAAAAAGCCTTTTCAAGCTGTGTGGAGCAAGCAGTGTTGGTTGTTGTGGTTTGGGGGTTTTCTTGTGGGTTTTTGTTGTTGTTGGGTTTCGTTTTGGTTTTGATTTGTTTGGTTTTCCCCCCCTGACTTTATCCTTAAGGATCATGAATTGAGAAGAATTCAAATTTGAACCTCATCCGATATATGAAAAAAAAAAAAAAAACAAGTAAAGGAGGGGAGCATATGTCTGAGTACAAACCCAAGAAGCAGAAAATGTCTTTTTCCCTTACACCGGGGGCACATTCTTAAGCAAATGGACAAGGATTACTGACAGCAATAAACATCTCCATCTTAAGGGGGCTGCAATCAGCTGATGAGGCCTCACTGAGTTCTCAAAAAATTTTCATGAATTAGCCATGAACAGAAACTTTCGGGAGATGGTAATGCTCTACTAAAGAATATTACCACACTGAGGTACAGCACTGAGGAGAAGTATTTTGTCTGGGGAGCATTTCTGAGGCGCTTACCTCCTTTGAAGTCTCTTGGCGTCAGGATGAATGCTAGCTGTCCTCGGGCTGCCATCCCTTTGAGGGGAGGGAGATACAGATGAGCCCAAAGGTTCTCTTCTAAACACAAGTCCTTACTGCAAGCTGGCCAAAAGGTCCCTGCAATCAAAGAAATCATTGTGGTTTTGCATGTGGCGCATTTATGTCCTTTAATCAAGGTTCGTCAGCCATCTAACATGTTCAACCACAAAGAAAAAAATAAATGCATCTGCTGTGTAGCCAACGCAGAACAGAGACTACAGAAAGCGAAGAATTGCTTGTGCCAGTTTGGACACTATGAACTCCATGAAAAACACAGGCAACATAATTTTTCAGACGAAGCAGAACCACCTCAGTGTACAGTATTTTATGCATGTAAATATGTATTAAAAACTATTTGCCTTTGGGATCATTTTCCAACACTCTGAAATTCCTGCTCCCTTCAGATCTCAAGAAAAAACATCACATTTTCATTGCTAGACGTAACACTAGCCAATATATTCTACAATTTAATGCAGCAGTCACTCTTCAACAATTACCTCTTGCAATTACCACAGCAGTATACAATTAATCCTTAAATGCATTCTTTTTGCCATAAGCTAGTTGTGATAGAGCTTGCAGAGCCACTTGCTATGAAAAAAAAAAAAAAAAAAAAAAAACAATGAAAGTTCTGTCACAATACTGATAAAAGATTCCTTCTGCAGAACATTCAGCAGACTTCTGTGTTTGCATGCCAACATGCTAGAGCCATGAGCTCCATGTTTTCCTTAGCATGAGCCATCTCTAACAGTGTCCATATTCACAGCCTCTTTGGCACATTTCCTGGGCACATGCCCTTCCGCCATAGAATTGAATCCTTACAGCCCTGCTGTCACAAGCCTAGGCATTTCATATTAAGCACATTCCCAGAGCTTCAAACTAACGGGCAATCTTGGTTTATAGCTCTTCTACCAAACCATATTATAGCAGAAGCAAATAGACATATATTTCTTGTCTTTGCTACGAAACCAGTTCCTAGCTAGTAAACTCAAGAAACTTGTATACAACAACTGAGTAATTGTAGACATTTCACTTCCTAAAGGAGCTGGTAATCACTTCTTCGGAACATTAAGTGTGCACAACTCCATACTCTTTCTCTTCCCGCCTGCCTATTTTGCCTCTTCTCACTTCAAAAAGCAGCAGTGGAGGAGTGAAAAATCTTGTCCCTTACAACCACTAGCCTTTTAACTGCTTTTTATTGCCTAGTGGGGCTGACAATAGCCAAATCCCCTTCCCTGTCCACCAGGCAAATCACTGTTTCATAACCACACTTATTCAGCTGTTACCTTACGGGGAAAAAAGACAAAACAAAACAAAACACAAAACAACTAACCACAGTCTGTGGCAGATCTTTTCCCAGGAAGTCCATGTAAAGAGGCACATGAAGATTAATGAGTGACTTACGTGGTTCTATGACAATCCCAGTATTTCATCTATTCACCTCTTATCAATAGTTACCGAGAAGGCAAAAGCACAAAAATGTAACCCATAATCAAAGCTCCATATAGAACTGGATTTCATTGAGAGATATGTCAAATGGTTATCAATAAACTAAAGAAAGTCACAAAATGGGCAATGGAAAGAAAATGTAAATCAGCATTAGTTCACAGAATTCATTCGTCCAGATAAATTGCTTTACAACAAGAGCAGAACTAACACACAAACCTTCCATCCAACGAATACTGAGATTAGTATTATTTTTCAACAAAATGTCAAACTACTTGTACCTACCTATCTTAAACCTGTTTCACTGAAGTAGTTCACGTCAATAACACATGTGGGTTTTATTAGTTACTTCCCTCTCTAGATCAGAAACAAACTCCCAATAGCAAATGTGAGGTACAAGAACCCCTCCACCTCCATTGTCTGAAAAACAACTGCTCTAATGCTTCTATCTGTTTCTGTTTACCCATCACATAAAATTAAATTCAAAATTAAAGGTACAGCTCAGATTTACTTCTTTGTGCAAATATCAATACACCCATCAGTTTAATCCTTTTTTTACCGCTTGTGTATACAACTTGCAAAATCTTTTGCATCCCTGCTCTGCAGCCTGTAAATCTTTACTCCTCTTTTCCCTTCACATTTTGCATTCACATTGCTATTAAATTCCACTGCTTCCCTTACAGAATATTCATAGGCAAATTCTTCTTCAAAACTCTTAAATTTTATATATCAGCCCTAGAACTGCACATGATCGTCACCAGGCTTCAGCCAAACTCATTGCTTCAATCCCTGCAAAAGATAATTTTTTCCTCTTAATATTCTGGATTTTTTCTCTTTACAACTCTTCACCTGACCACTAATAACTGCTAAAAACCTTTCTGTTCACATCTATCATTTCCATTCTGCCTTCCCTATGGTTTTGCTTCCTTCTTACAAATTTCTGTTTCAAGGAACTGTTGAAGAAAGCAGAGAGGGAGAAAGCCTCAGTACCACCAAATGATGATTTTTATCCCACCTGTTATGCAACAGCTTACAAATTTAGTAGTATAATGAAAAAAACTAAATGGAAAGAACCTAAAGTACTTGGTTGAAAACACTGGCTTTTTAGGCCATCACAACAAGCACAACACAAACATATTCCTTCCAAGAAGTGGTATTTTACATCGAGCTTTCTACATTTTGATGTAAAACAAGATCAGAATAACATGACACTATTAAATACTTAAACTTTAGGCAATACAAAATATAATTACTAGGAATTCATAGTTTTCTTTGAGACCTACTAGTGGTACTTCCCAATATTAATATGCTCATGCAGTAAGAATTACACAGCCATAAAAGACTAACAGTGCAGAACTGATTATACTGATAAACATGAAAGTTCTTGAAGTCACTACTGCTTACTAGGCAGACTTTTTCACAGATTCACAAAAATAGAACAATATGATGCAGATTCCAGAAAGTTATAATAGTCCCTTGGACTGCTAAAGGAAAGTAGTTAAATAAAAAGTTTCTAAAGTCACAATTCAAAACAATATCTTTGAATAAGGGCGATGCAAACAAGGGACTCTTTTCTCATTGAAAGCACAGCTAATGGCTACCAGGGAAAGACACAAGTAGTAAAGACTATGGGCAACAAAGATTCAGAGTTGCAAGGTAACCATTTCTTAAACTAAGAAGGGACTGAACTATTTAAAATATGAAAATAAGGCCTCACAGCAAAATTACCTGTGCTAGAGAAAGACAGAGTTCATCAGTTCTTTCTCACCCTTTTACCTTTGTATTATTTATAGCCACTAGGGGCTGTATCAATGGAAGCTTTCAGCTTGTTGTTTAAATCACTAGACTGACTAGATCTGAAAGCCTAGCCAAACCAAGACAGAAACTCTCTCACTATCTTTTTGGGGGCTGGCCAGCCAGACACTAGTTTTACATTTACTACAGACAAATGAAGGCAACACCTGCTCAGCTCCTCTGGAGGCTAGTGCTGCCATTGAGAACAGAGGAGGTTCTCAGGGGTTCTCAGAAGAAAAGTAAGCCTATCACCAGAATAGGGACTGCCTCACAGGAAGCTGTGCCTCATTTTCTTCCCAACACTGTCACAATGAGAGAGAATTTGCAGTCTCAGCTCCCTTCTGATTTCAGCTGCAGGAATTTCTACAGAACAAGGCAATTCCATTTGGCTTTGGTCAAGAGAACAGAGAAGGCACTCCATCACCTCAATCCCTCACAAAACGCAATAATGACAACACAGCTACAGTTGTAGCAGGCAAAATCAGATACGTCTTCTTTTCATGTAAGTGTGCCTAACCCTCATCCAAAGTTCAGTGACTGTGGTTTGCAAAAGTCAAGTGTGAAACAGCACTACCTCCTGCTGTGGGGCTGAGCAGACAAAAGAATGACGAAACATCAAGAAACTACCAACACATTTCACTTCTCCCTGTGCTGAGGTAGCAGTCTCTGTTGCAGTGGATTTTACAGTCCTAATGTTAAGCAGGAAAATCTCTGCTCTGCTCTCCCACCCTGACAAGCACGATGTAACCTGCCACAGGCTGCCTGCTTTATCAAATTATGACAGAATGCACCAAGTCCATTAACTTCCAGCTGACCCACAGCATATGTTTAGGGTGACATCAATCCAGAGATGCTCATAAATGTTAAAGCAAAGCAATTAAAGCTGTACAGCAAAAGGACATCAATCTAAAATTTATTGAAGTCACATATAAACACTCACATTCAAAGTTACATTACCTAGATCACTGTGGCAAGAATATTCAACATATCCACATTAACATCCTTAAGTTTCTTAAAGCATGCAACCTTAGGCTTCTTTAAATTCAGCAAACACTGACTTAAAAAACAGAAAAACTGCAAGTGACATAAAATCCATTAACTTTTCCAATACTTAAGCTACCTTCCCTTTTAAAAAGTGTATGTGACTCCCAGATGAAATGAGCTTAGCTTGACCACTCAGCAATTACATCTTGTAGTATTTTGGCATAAAGGATTAGAAAGCACTGAACTATCAGCAGTTAAACATGGAAAAGCTTTCACATGCACACACCAAACCACGTCCAAACCTTCTCTCAGACAAATAAAATCAAGCCTGAATTTCAGAGTCTTTCTCTGGAACACAGGCTTTCCAAACCTCACACTGTCCCTGAATCTCTTGACTAAATACATCGCAGTTTTCCAGCCACACTATGAACCAGTCATATTATTCCAAGCGTAGCCTCACTGATGCCATGTACACCAAAGCCCTAGCCAATAAAAGATTTATTTTGGCTCAGCCGTCACATTACTTCCCAATCTCATGTACAACTGATTACCTAAAATAAACTATACATTACTTTCAGAATCACTGCTTTCCAAAAATAAATACTTCCAGACTTCATTTGCCTGAACTCGTTCTAAAGAGCTCAGTTAATCAAGCTTCATAGAAATGGAATATTTTTTTTTTCGTGAGGGTATATTGTGTCATTCATAAAACTTAACGAGAAGTTATTTTCTGTTTTCTTGAAGTCTGTATAAACACCAGCTTGACTTACAGCAGTAGGTATATTATATCCCAGACACAGAATAAAAACCCATACAGGTATAAAAACTAAAATGAAAATTACCAGCAGCTATCCTTTATGAACCTTACTAGCATCAGCTCTTCTTATAAACTTTTTTTTAAATAATCCTTAAAATCCGCTTATGAAAAGGGAAATAATCTGCGTAAAAGAGGAGGAAAATATACCAGAAGTCTGATTCTCATTGGGTCAAGAAGTTTAAACAGTTCAAAAGAGTGTATCTCATAAGCTACAAAGCGTGCTAGAAAAATAGATCTGAAAGATGACAAAACATGAGCTTAGACGGTAATATTTTTTTTTAAAAAACGTACTACAAGACTAGCTCAAAACCAGATCAATATCACTAGTACCTAATTGTACTAGATGCTGAAACTACTTGGCGATCATTTGTTCTACCATTACATTCATATGTACAGATCTCTAAGACAGGGAATTTAAAGACTTCTTAATGCATAAATACATTTATAAACACATTGCTCTCAGCTTGTATCCGTATACATATATCAACCTCATCTTTGACAGTGACATACACGTATACAAAAAAAGCCAAGAAACTTTATTCTTCAACCATTTAAAGACAAAGACAAGTTAATTTCCTCTTATATATTTCTAAATAATAACCCAAGATTAAAAAAAAAAAAAAAAGTTACGAAGTTATAATAAGGCAGGGATTAAAGTTATTAACAAAACTGAAGAAACATTATCAGAGAGGCATCTGAATCACGGAAATAACACAGATTCCAAACAACTTGGCCTAAAAAGGGCAAGAGAGACAACTTCAGAACAAAATCTAACTCTGCTCTTGAAAAATAGGTAAAGCAAATTAAGATGCAAAAAGCAGAGCTGACAGGCTCCTAGACAGAAAAACTTTGAGAATAAATAGGATAGCAATATTTTTAAAGAGTTACAGTACAGCAAAACTCAGAAGAGACAGCAAACAACTTTAGACAATTTTATAAGAAAAAGTAAATAAATCTGACATGAAACACAAATAATTCCTATTCCATTATAAAGGAGGCAGCAGATGCTGTTACGTAAAATTTAAAGAAGTAAAGAGACCCAGAGAAGTTTCATGAATTATTTTATAAGGATCTAAAAAGAACTATAATTCTTCTACCCATGAGGCATTTAATCAGATCATAGATGTAGCAGATGAACCTTTCATTTGGAAGACAACAAGGATAGATATGGCTCCTAGAACAGAGGGAGATAGTGGCATCACTACCTATTTTGTTAAGCCTCCTTCTTTAAGAAACAGTGATATAGTTTTTTAACACACCATGGCAGACAAGGAATGGCAAACCCTTTAGATATATGCAC
Organism: Pampusana beccarii; assembly: GCA_013399365.1. Classification (NCBI taxonomy): domain Eukaryota; kingdom Metazoa; phylum Chordata; class Aves; order Columbiformes; family Columbidae; genus Pampusana; species Pampusana beccarii. Next base: position 264,455 of record VWYH01008408.1, read on the forward strand.
CCATGCGATGTCCCTGTGATTTGTTTTAAAGGCAACATTCTAGTTACTTACTATCTGCCACAGCAGATAGTTCCAGTGGATAGTTCCCTTTGTTCCAGCGGAATGGGAACATGAAGACAGCTTATTCAAAAATGTGGATTCTGAAAAGAGTATTTGCATTTTTGGTTTATGTGAAGATCTTTAGGTTTCTTATAGACAGATGTTCCGCAAATTAATTTATATTCAAGATGAAAACCTAAACTGGTACTCGCTTCACTACTGTTTATTGCTCTATTGGAATGAACTCTGATCACAGGAATTACATACAAACCTCCAACAACAGATGTAAAGAACAAAGTCTAGGTCAGGGGTGTTGAACTCATTTTCACCGGGGGCCACATCAGCCTGGCGGTTGCCTCCAAAGGGCTAAATGTAGTTTTAGGACTGTATAAATGTAACTACTCCTACAGTTATACAGTCCTAAAGTTACATTCAGCCTTTGAAGGTAACCACAAGGCTGATGTGGCCCCCCGGGTGAAAATGAGTCTGACACCCCTGGAAGACTTCCTCTATGCAAGCAATAAGGTGATTTTTATTTAAGACTCACTGTGTTAAAGCAGTAAGACCTCAGACAAACAGATATGGCTTAGTCTCTGGATATGAAAAAATTGCTATAAAGCAAATACATTTCTAAGTTAGGATTTTAAAAAAATTTAGAGTAAGAAAATTTAACAAGACATTTGGGTATATCACCCTACTCTGAAAAGTAGCTAAATTTTTTTTTTTTTAAATGTAAATCTCTACGACAAAGTAACTGTCATTAACTCATTAAATGATAATACTCATTTTAAATTGTACTTCCATGTATGTCATGCAGAAGACACCAAGATCTTGACGAGCTATTCTCACAAACATCATCTGAAGACAGTAAGAGGCCTCAGGAAAGTACAGCAGTATTGTATAATCTTTCTAAAATTTCAAGCAACAGGTCTCCTTAACACACTGGTGTGTATGACCATTTAGCTTAATTTAAGCAGGTGTGGAATAACAGAGAATGAAAAACGCCACCAGGATTTCTCAAAGACAGATGATTCAGATGTACAATCAATCCAACCCCAAAACATTCTGCCTGCCTAGAGAATCTTCAAAAATATAAAAGTCTTCATGGCAATACCCATTAACCACCTTTGCTGACAATACAGAATGCCTCTTAAAAATCTGTCAAATATTTTAAAGGGTATCAGAGCAGGTATTCTGCAATTATATAAACTTGTTCTAGAAAGGGACATGAAATATTAATCATCAGGTCTGCAGTGTCCCAAATGGGAGAGAAATTTTTATTCTCCAGTTTCTTGAAACTTGTTACAACAAAATAAATATCAAAAAAGTTCTCATAGAAGACATTTACTCCTACTTAACAACTGACATGGGAATACTTAGGGAAAAGGTTATTATCTAATAAGAGACACCTCTTCAGCTCACAAAAGGATATGTAAGAAATCTAGTGAAATGAAGACTGACCTAGAGCCAGAAGCAAAAAGCAAAAAATGAGTCTGAAATTGTTACTGGAACTGTTATTTGTCTGGCAAAAATAATTTCTAGAAATCCAATTTAAGAGTCCTCTATAAACAGTACCTCTTTCTATCCAAGATCCACCAGCACACAGCACGTTGCACAGGCTTTACAGAATAATAATTGCTACAGTGGCTGGCAATATAATTTAAGATCCTAACATTTCCCCTCTTGCTTACTTCAAATAAGTTCATTCTGTGAGAAAATTTTAATACATTTTTTGTAATCACTGCTAAACTGCTCAATCATGGAAGAAATAAAGTTTCCTAATCACTCAAGACATGGAAAATTAACGTGTTGAACATTCCTGGTGATGGATTATCACATTTTCAGAAATAGAGTTAAAAGACGGTCAGAACCTTAGAACTACATACGGCAGTCCTGGCTTGCAAATACAACAAAGACCTGCAGTAAATAAAACTAGATTCCTAGACAAGAATATTGACCAATTCCTTCAAACAACAATATGGCCCTTTTAAAGTGTATGTGTGCGCATCTGTATAGATATACGATGGCACATTATTACCATGCAATAACAAGACCCGATCCTTAGTTTAAAAACCTAATAGAACTGCAAAATGTTTCCTTTGCAAAGATTCTGTCACTTCAGCATCACCTAATAACCACCACATATTATTCTTTAACAGCATAAAGAAATAAGCTTTTTGTCTTGAAGATCAAAAGTTCTGTAGTACCACATGTTTTGCAAAACAACATACAACCACACAAAACAAGTAATGAAAAAACATTAATAGCTCTACATTCTATCAGCTATAGAAAGACCTGTACTTTCCTCCAAAAGTAACTGAGTCATACAGAGCTGCTAAGAGTACAGTATCTTACAAATTGACACAAGTTGGAAAATACACAGGCTACTGCACTTGATAGAAGTGATGTGGAAGCTATAAGTAATTTTCAGAGGGTCCTCCTCACAACGATAAGCACAAATATCACTAATGACACTTCCATCCAGTCAAACCCATTCAGGCTACCAAGCCATACAGTCTCTTCTCTCCTTCAGTTAGCAAAAGCAACAGTTGCCACAATACCCGCACAAAATGTTGCCATTCGCTCAGTTCAAATTTGGACATCGGATTCTCTTTTTCAGCCGTATTGCTATTATACATTTTAAAAACTATTAAGTTGCATTCCCAAACTTCTATTGCTGTTGCATTCTATTTCACTTGTCCTGTAAGATCTTACTGTTCCTTCTCGAAAATGAACAGATTTGAAGCAGAGAGACAGCCCAGGAGATAATTTCCACTTTTGTCTTTTTGCCATAGTTCACTTAACTACCAAACCTAGAGTGAAAATTTCGGAAGAAATAATAAAAGCCATGATGAAAAATGTATCCAATTTACAGTGCTCAATTATGTGCATCCTGATGCTGCTGAGATGTAAACTATACATAAGTTCTAAGTCCAGTACTGGTGACAAGTTCTCTGGTCCGAAACCATTCACAAAGCCTTCATGATAAGCTGTCCAAGCAAACTGTTTCAGAGCACAACGAAGAAAGGAAAAACTGTCTGTCCACTCAGTAATGCATCTCCTGGATTCAGAAAAAGTCCTTCTTTCCTTGGAAACTAACTGGCAATCTCAAAAATCCAGAGATAAAACAGAGTCCCCTTTTAGAACCTCGACGTCTTTGCTAATGAAGTCGAATGCTTCCACAAAAGTAAAAGCAGACTGAAAATTCATTTTAAAGTATTTTCTGCCTGTTTGTAACTTCAAACCCTGTCAAGAGAACAACCTCTTATCTAGATTGCACTGTCATAAAAGAAAGAGTTGTCCAGATGGAGACAAAGTCTGACCAAAGAAATAAATATAAAATGCTTCCAGATATTTTCACTACTGTCTAGACATAATAAATCACTATAGCCATACAATATTAAAAAAAAAAAAAAAACCAAAAAACACACAAACAAATCAAACAAACAAAAAACCCCCACCACACCTCTATCTGGCACACTTAAAACTGAACCCTGAAATTAATTAATAGGGCAAGAGAAGGGAAACAGGTTCAGAAGGTATTTAATGGAAATCCCCTTCATTAGCTTGACTTACAGCACTAATATGCTGTTTGCTAATGTACAAATAAATTAACTTTTAAATTTAAATTTTTAAATCACTCAGATCAAAGATAGGTTCAGTCTCCTTTGAAAAGCAACTTAAGCTTTGCCAGTAATCAAACCTTGACAAAAACTTCCAAGATTCACAAAACAGCTGATACTACATTGTTTTCAATGTTCTGATAATTCAAATGCAGACTTAGGTTATATTTTCTGAATTTAAACAGCAGTTGGTTACATTCTCTTAAGAGAATCTAAACATATTGCTTAGAGCTTAACAAATTGATGTTATTTAAATTAATTTCTTTTTGTACAGACACAGTAAAAGATAAACGCACTTTTTTCCTATTAAGTTCTGTCACATACTCCACAAAGTATAGTAACAATTCTTTAGAATTGAAAGGATAAAATATATTTTTCTTCAACTGAGGTCTGATTGAAACCTTGCCAGCAAAACCAGGCATGATTGGATATCTTGGAAAATAATTACTCATATAATCAAATCATCATAATCGCTGAGCATCTTACCTTTAAATAGGATCCATAATATCTAGTTACATACGGACTGTCACACTGACTCAGCACTGTGATTTCTTGTTGGATGTCTTCTATTTCATCTTCTGCTTCTTCTAGGTCAATAATTTTTATAGCAACCACTTTCTGAGTCCGATTGTCAATTCCTTTAAAAACTTCACCAAAAGAGCCCTTACCAATTTTCTCCAGTTTTGTAAACAGTTCTTCTGGATCTGCCTTCAGAGTCTGTTAAAAATAAGAGAAAAGTTACTCAGTATTTGAAGCATTAAAACAAAATGTGATATTTTTAAAGCAACAAACACTTCAGATTCTACACATTCCTATTTATCCAGCTATTATTTTTCTATGTCCGTAATTAAGGTGTTCTTCCTACACCCCTTATACATACGCACTGCAATATTTATGCTTCCCTGTATATAAAGTACAAATTTAACACCATTCCTGTGACAGAGGTTTGTCCTGTTTGGCATCAGAAAGTACAACTACCTATTTCTTTTTCTTTGCCAACAAGCTCCACCCAGGCACCAAGAGTGAAAGATCCTTACAAATATTTGGTTTCTATTAAAATGAAAATAGATCAAATACCACTACCAATAAAAGTAAACCTTTTGTCTACCCTTTTCTCTTGAAGTTGGTTCCTCCAGAACCTAGGGTCCTACACTCTTGACTTTTTCACAGATCTCATCCTCTTAAGGATTTCGCTCCCAGTCTTCAGTGCACAGACTGCTATTTCCTGTTGTTTGATGCTGCAAGCAATCCTCTTCAATTTACTCCTACTAAGGATCATCTGCATGAACTGCCATGCTTCCTCCTTACACCTAACCCCAAGGTTTTCTGGAGCAGAATTCTGTTTTTTCTTCTCTCAGTCGGGTAAACTCATTCACTCCTAAAAAATGTCCTGTTCCCAGCTATCTTGATTTGAACAGTCACATGAAAACTATGAGCGCTCACTTAAATTTGTGAATGTAAGACCTGGGCAGACCACTCTGCCATATCTGGTTTTTTTTTCCTCCACTGTCAAGTATTCAGTTAGCTACTGCTACTCTTAGACTTCTCACATTCAGTGCACAGGTGGTGAGTTCCATTGTGTAGCTTTTTAAACTAACAGCAAGGAGCCTTTATAGCTAATAAATACATATATATATATATATGTACATATAAATTTCAGTTAAACTGGTTAAGTCATAGGTAGAGGGAATAGTCAAGAAATGAAGAAAAGCAGGATAGGATTACTTAAAATCTTTCCCTTAAGAAATGAAACGAACACTTCAAAAGACTTGTTACTGTTCTTAAGAGGATGAGGTTCATGCTAAGTGAAAAAGTATTGTGGGTATAGAAAAAGGTTTATACAAGGAAAACTCAGTAATGCCTAAATAAGTGTAGAACCACATAGCTTATACTACTTACCCAAACTTTGTAGAAGCATAAATAGGGGAACTAAAATTTCTGAGTTACCACTGCAAACATTGAGCCAATTTGGGTTTTTTTAGCAATGAAATTTAACTTATACAGCATCTTCCATTTATACCTTCTATTAATATTTCTGTGCTCACATCTCCAAGATTACGTAATTAACCCACGAAACCTTGAGAGGAAGATAGTCTAGAAGATATTTTAGTTTGTCTAGAGGTATCCAAATTTCACAGCTGAATTAGATGCTTAGAGGAACAGGGAGTTATGACTGACTGAGCCCAAGGAGAAATCCACTCAATTCATCAAGCGGTGTGTTTGTGGAGCAGTCTGGACTCTACCATTATGCAGCACAAATTGTGAGTACGCTACTACTTCTAATACTTCAAGCTACAAGACATTGCAGTTTTCAGATAACTGTCACAGGAATAGATCACTGGTGAGGTCAGTCCAAAGAAAAACCACTCCCCTAAGTATACTGCAAGACTTACCAGCCCCAAGAAGTTCTCCCTGATTTACATTTTCGGAACATGGGTTTTTAATCACCCAGTGGCCATTAAAAGGAACAAAGCAAGAGATCCAATTCCCTTCCACTAAAAGAAACTTGTTCCTCCTCTAATTTCAATATAGTGAGAATTACATACTATCACATACTACTAAATACTATATACATAATTTGGTAACATCTCCCACTTGGAAACCAGACCAGGGCACTTTATGTTTTCTAGCACGTGTAGTTACGCTTTAGCTATGCAGTAGCCCCTACCAGTGCTTCCAGGTGTATCGTCTGTATGGAACCACGAAACTAAGCACTAAATCACACTGTAGTGGTCCTGCTTGTGTCCCACAGAATGCTCCATTATCAATATTCAAAACAGCCTTCTCTGATAATTCTTCATTAATAAAAAAACTTAATATTTGTATCACATATTTTCCTGTGTGGAAGACTATGCTTTCATACATACTGTGTTAAAATTTGAGACAATGTGCTGTAAAGAGCTGTGCATACCTAATCCATCCACATAAGCGTTTTAGTTCCATTCACTAGCCACAGGAATCTAAGCATTACATCACTACAAAGGCATTCGAGTAAGTGTGCTGGTTTGACTGAAATAGAGTTAATTTTCTTCACACAGTTAGAAACTTTTCTTTTTTGTAGCTAGCATGCTTGTTACTTGGATTTAGTTTGAGAATAAGAAGATACCACCCTGGGATAGAGCTAATGTTTTCTTCAAGTAACTTTACAGTGTTTTTGAGTCGATATGAAGAGAATGTCAAAATTTACTGAGATCTTAGTTGTTATCTGGGAGACCAAGGTCTTTCTAGGCTTTCTATCTACAGGTGAGAGGCAACTAGGAAGGGGGACCTTGACCAACATCCGTGCTGATCAATGAAAATATTCTATACCATTAGCATCATGCTTGGTAGATAACTAGAGCTGGGTTTTTGGGCTTCTTAGACCCATTCCAGTTCAGCTCCGTTCTGGCTGAGTTCCATTCAGGAGTTCCATTAGTTCAGTTAGTTTTGTTAGTTCAGCCTTTCGCCATTCTGTAGTTGGCCTTCGGGCCTTTATTTTTGGCATTTTTGCTCTCTCCCTGGGATCTGCTGTTCAGGACCAGGGCATTCCCTTCCTGGGACTGGCTGCTCAGAGTTTGTGAGGAACTGCATTGAGTATCATTTATTTTATGTTTTATTTTCTATATTATTAGTATATTAGTATTATTTTGCTATTTTATTAAACTGTTATTATCTCAATCTACCAGTTTCTCCCTTCCCTTTTGATTCTCTCCCCTACTTAGGGAGGGAGAGGAGAAGTGAGCAAGCAGCTATCATGGTTTTGATTGCTAGCTGGGGTTAAACCATGACTGTAAAGTCACAAACCACAATCACAGCTGCCTAAAAAAGTCCATGTTTCACCTCCAGAAACTAAAAAGCCAGCACTACTCAAAGCCACAGTGTCCTGCAGATGTTCATACAGAGAAAAATTCCAAGAGTAAAAGGGCTACCTGCCAGCAGCTCTTTGAGATCTGTCAGCCATATTTATTCACCGTCTATTGCTCCTTTTCCCCTCCACCCCTCAAACATCTATTACAAACATATATTAAAGCCCATTACTTCATAACACTACAATCTTCAGAGACTCGCACAACTCTCACAGCTTCATTTTTACGGTATCAAATACTTGGGATTCTGGTGGTAGACTGACAGTTTTATAAACAACTGCAAAACAACATCTTTCCAGTCATTTTATGTTAATAATTCCAGAAAAGCAAAGAGAACTGTTCCTGGAAGTCCTTAGAAGAAGGAAATAATTGCTCCTGTCTGATTTTATACAAACAAAATTTTGCACCCATTTTGAAATGTTAGTTGTTTGATAATAGCTGCCGTTAATAGAATTAAAATTGTTATTAATAATAGTTCCTTCTCCAAGGTCCTTGTGAAATTGCTAATTATTAAAAAACCAACAAAACAAAACCCACGACACACCACAACTAATTTTCTTGCTTCGCAAGGTCTTCAGGAGACCAGGTGTTTGAAATGAGAGCCTTAAATGACTGGCAACCTGAGTTTTTGAAAAACTACCAGTTGGCATCTCTTTAATAACCTGCTCTATTTAAAAAAAAAAAAAAAAAAAAAAAAAAAAAAAAAAAAAGAGAGAGAGAGAGATCTGGCCTCCTGATATTATACTTAATGAGCTGCTGGAATTTGAAAGTACATGAGTGGCCAACTCCCATTCATTTTTCCAAGATCACATCTGGAAAGGATAATCAACAAATTTATATTTGTTTGTTTCTGTAAACACTTCCAACAGAACACAAATAAACAAATAGCTTTATAAATATTCTCTTTATATGACTGAATAGAGGAAATATCTTCCATAGTTTCTGTCACTAGTTTTGCTGACTGTGATCTTTGCAAGCTTTCAGTAAGCGTATAGCTTTTTCCTACTAATATTAAAATAAAGGGAACCAATAAAAGCCTTCATGTAACTGAAAACACTGAATAGTGCTAGAAACCACAAAATAGAACAGCTACATCGCTGCAAAAGGATAAAACTAATCACCTTGTTTGATAAGGAGCTAGATCTCTACCACTAAGATGTTCCTTCAGAAGTGTGTCACAGAACACAAGTTGCAGCAAATCAAAAACAAATCCTGGAACATTCATTCACATCTACTGATTACAGAACTTCCAATTTCCATAACCACTTGAATTAGTTTGGGGTTTTTTTAATAGTTTCTTACACTTCCGAACAACAGTTGCAACAATCCTGTCTCAGTCTTGTTTGTTAACCCAATAACCTTTCTGGACTTGTTTCACATTGGATTCATTATCTTAATCAGCCAGAAAAACACATGGCACTTCAAATGAATTCTTCTCAGTACCTAACATCGCTGTTGCCCAGTTCTACAGAATAAAATAGCCCAATACGGTCTCAGAGTCTATTTGTTCAATTTGGCCTCATGGCTCAAACACAGCTGTGAACAACTAAATCAAATCACCTCTTCCTAATCCTCTGCATTTCCAAAGAGATCCCAGCCTATTGCAAAGGTTCCATGTAATAATTCATACTTATGACACCTTGCTCTTTGTGCTATTTTGTTCAATAATTTAAATCCTCAAGGTCATGTAGTTCTCCAGTAATGGACTCTCAAATATAACGGGTGTCCTTAAATTTTGTGCCATCAGCAAATATTATCAATGGGCATTGTCCTTTTTTTTTTTGGGTAAGGTCACTTTTCAGTGACTAACTGTCGAGAACAATCCTGGAGAAACTATAGCAGTATCATCCACCTCTCTAGTACTCTCCTCATAGCCAGGACTATACCCATCTTACAATGTATTTATTATCCTCTAAGACTCATCTGCACTAACTGCCCCTATAGCTTAAAAGAAAATGTTACTGAAATTCAAAGATAGTTAGATCAAATACTCACTTCTAATGTTATCCATAATCATTCTGACCTAAGATACAGATTTAACAATCTTTTTCTGCATCTCATTCCAGTTCTTAGCCTACTTTTATGAAGTTGTACATCCAGTTACTGTAGAAAACGGTTAAAAATCTATTCTTTAACTTACAAGAATTACAAGCCATCTCCATATTCAGGTTGTCAAGCTTATTTGGGCAACTGATTTTACTTGCAGATCCCTTATTTCTCTATGCCTGTTCTTTTGAAATAGACATTTATCTTTCAACACCTCCTTTTGTATACTTTTTGTGTCAACAAATCAGTTTCCAATGAGTCAGTCCAATCCTCATTCCCTATCAAGACTGAGCCCAAAATACCATCATCTGACAGGTTCCGAGATTTCTGATGAAAATAAAATACCACATGCTGAAAGAGGCTTGTGATTGTTGGTGATCACTGCTGTGTGCTACCATACTTGGAGATAAAAAGAATGTGTTTTGAACCTTGTTCACATGCATGCAGATAAACCTGGATACACACTGTAACAGGACATTTCAGTGAGCCTTACAAAAATCAAGAAGGACTGGAGAACTAATGGAGGAAAAAAATAACCTATCAAGATAATAACTTCTGGCTCTGGAAATCCTTGAGCAGTAAAATTTAGCAGAAGGTGTGGAAGTACACCATAGAACTACTACAGGTTACTGTATTCTTGCACTTTATCTTGGACATCTTACAGTAACCACTGTCAAAGACAAGACCTGACTAGATAGGCCTATGATCTGACCTCATTCAGCTGGTGTTCTCAAATTATCTGCATCCAAGTCAGAACTCCAAACACAAAACAAATTTTATAGCACAGTCAATGCATGGTGTAGTACAAAATCAAGAACCCTTGAAATCAGAGAGGAAGACTTTAAGGCCACTGTCTTCATGGTTTCTTTCTCTGCCCCATAACTGCACATCACCACACTTTCACATTCTAAGCAAGACTTCTTTCAACTGATAAAAACAAAAGAGAAAAATAGAGGGAGAAAAGAGAGGCATGACATTGTTTCTGAGACCACTACTACATGTCTGTTCATTGTGTGGTGATTATCTGGTGTTCCTTTCATGCAAAAATGTCAACTTCCTACAGAAATTTGTTTCAGACGATAGCAGAAACACCAACTTCTTCACATGTATTCATCAGAAGCAATTGAGAAGTTCGGACATCTCAGGTTACGCACAGAACCTACCACATTAAGGAACTAACCTTTATCTTCTACAAGAAGACGCATCAACTTCTTGCTGAAACTTTTGGACTACTCACACAAGTAAATATATTTAATATAGAAACAGGGTAGACAAGCCATCAGTTTATGACAACACCAGGAGGAAGCTGTGAGTGGTAGCAGTGGGATACTTCCTCCCTGTAAGGGATGGAGGTCCCAGTCTGCTGACCTGACCTACTGCTTAGGACAGCTTGGTGCTTGCCAGGGATTCCAATATAGGACATTTTTGGAGAGACTGCTGAGCCTTGGACTATTAACCCATACCACTCTTCCACATCAGGCACCTCTGAAATAGCTTGTGGAGACCTACAGCATATCAAGCATGACTACACGGCCCTCAGAGTGAGGGTCAAGAGCACAGGGGCCCAGGTGGTTTTCTGCTCAATCCTGCTGCTCAAGGAACAGTGAAGAGATCAGGGATCTGCTTGGAAGAATTCCAGGGGAAACAGTCCTAGGGACAAGAGTGACCAAGCAAAGCTGGTTGATTTTCAAGGATTACCTCCTTCAAGAATGATCTATCCGACATGCAGGAACACAAGAAAAGGTGACAGGAAGACTGCATGGGTGAACAAGGAACTCCTGACTAAACTCAAACATAAAGAAGAAGCATACAAGAGGTGGAGGCAGAGTCAAGTGACCCAGGAGGAATACAGACACATTGTCCAAGGTTACAGGGATGAGGCTAGGAAATCAGTAGCAAGAAGTCCAGCTGAAGGTCCCTGAACTACTCAGGGATTGATACTGGAGCCAATACTGTTGGCACCTTCACTTACAAACTGGACAACAGAGCAAAACGCACCCTCAACAAGTTTGCCGATGACACAGAACTGGTAGGAATGGATGAGGCACTAGTTGTTTACACTACCATGCAGGGAGACCTCAGCAGTCTGGAGAAATGGGTCAAAAGAAACCTCATGAAATTCCATGAAGGAAAATGCAAAGTGCTGTATCCAAAGAGGAGTAGCACCAGACACCAGTACAGGCTGTGGACTGACTGGCTGGCAAGTGGCTTTAAAGAGAAGTCCTGAGCATCCAGCTCTACTCAGAACTGGTGAGACCATATCTGCAGTGCTGCATCCAGTTTCGGGCTCCCTAGTACAAGACATGGTCATATTGGAGTGAGACCTGTGAAGGGTGACAAAGATGGTTAAGGACTGGAGCATCAGACATATGAAGAGAGGCTGAGAGAGTGGGGATTGTTTAGCTTGGAAAAGATAAGGCTGGGGAGTTGGAAATCTTATTGTGTGTGAATACCTGTTGGAAAGTGGTAAAGAAGACAGAATCAGATTCTTCTCCGTGCTGCCCAGTGAAATGACAAGATGCAATGGGCACAGACTCGGATATAGAAAACAGAAAACTCTATTTAAACTTCAGAAGAAAGGACAAAAGGAGAAAAAGGAAAAAAAAAAACAAAAACAAACAAAAAAAACAAATAATAAAAAAAATTAAAAATAAAACCACACAATCACCACCACATTTTCCTGCTATAAGTGTATTCCAACACTGGAACAGGTTGCTGAGGCAGGTTGTAGGTCCTTAGAATAATTCAAAATTAGGTTAGAAGTTGTCCTGAGCAACCTGTTGTATCTGACTCTGCTTTGAGCAGGGAGGCAGATTAGATGTGCTCCAGAGGTCCCTTCCAGTCTTGGCTATTCTGTGATACACTAGTTCTATCACGCCAATAATTATTTTTACTGCTAAATTCACCGGGGAAATCCATGAGTTTCTTTCCAAAAGAGACATGATTGCTGTACATCATTTATTTATTTTAAATTGACTTACATAAAGAACAGAGAACACAAATCTAGCAGACAAGTTCGTACAGGCAATTTTCTTCAGCACCCAGAGAACTTCAAGCCTAAAAGCCAATCAAAGTAAAGAGCTGGCAGATTTGATGTCATCTGTCTTCACAGAGCTCTCCATTGCAGAAGCAGCACTGCAAAGGTTTTCCTGCATCATCATTTCCAGTCTTTCAAAAACCACCTGCAATGTATTCACCTGAACACAGATCAATATTAAGGAGCTTTTATTTTCACTTTTACCTGCACAGAGCTATCTGCACAAGTGAAGATATATTGTAAATTTGGTTAAAATGCACAAATTCAAACCATACAGCCCTCCTACAAGCCTGGACTATCAAAGAAGGGAGCGGGGGGTAGTGGAAAAAACAAACCAAAAAACCCAAACAAGTATCCTCAGTAGAAAGCACAACAGTGAAACCCAAAATGTATTTTAGACACCAAGAGAGACAGCCAAGGGAAAAAGTCCCAAACAACAGTTTTAGAACAATGTCTCACTTGTTTCCACTTGCTGAAAAGATCAATCAAACATGGTAAAAATCAGTCTTACTTAGGTAAACTACTGATAAAAAAGAAAAAAATAATAAAGGAGTGGCTGTTGTGTAAAGTCCCACCATTATGACAAATGTCTGAATAAATGATACTAAGAGACATTTAGAAATTTGTGTTGCATTAATACTAGTTGAGAAAAAGAAGAAAAAGAATGAGATATGGAATCCTTCAGCTATTCACAAAGTGACAAAGTCAACCTAAAAAACTAACAGACTGAGTACTGATCCCTAAAGACAGAGCAGTCTACACATTACACTAAATTACATTATTTTCCACCTAACAGAAAAATACCTGCAAAGGCCACAGAAAGAAAGAACGAACAAAGAAGATTAAAGACTGAGAAAACAGAACTGCAGTCATTTTAACTGTACAATTTGGATAATGTTATTAAATCCTGTCGAAGCTTCATGCTGCAATAAACCAACTCTAACTCTTCCACACATGCTTAACAGCAAGATTTTGGGAGTGTATGAGAAAAGCAGCTTGGTATCCACGTATTCACTACAAGTTGCTATACATGACTTCCTAGTATCAATAGTTACAGTGTTGATAGGAGCTGACTTCTCTAAAACAGCTCCATGCATCAATTGCATAGCCCTCACAGAGTCTTTGACAGCAAGATCTCAACTTTGTTTTCACAAATTAAAACTCTCTGTCCTTGTACACAAGGACTGAGTTTCATACACCACAGAATCATCACTTCTATCCCCATGATATTTTAAAACAGATTAGTCATGATTGTAATGTACCAAAGAACTGTCAAATAATTAAGTGTTGTGAGTTACTGCAAAGTATTTATCAAACCATAACTTAAAAAGTAACAGTGAGCACAAACTTTAATTTTCCCCAATTTGATTTTTTTTGAATCTCCTACACAGAAGCTACAAATGCAATGCAGCAGAGCCTACATGGCCTTTCCAGTGCCTTTGATTTAGCAACTTCATGTTTTGCAATTACTCAAAACAGAGCTCACACATAAAATAGCTAAACCAGTTTATTGTAGAAGAGGAATGAGTTATAATAGGGAAGACAGTAATATTTATAGTATGTGTAAAGAACAAACAAACAGCCATGCTGGATCAAAATAAAGGATCCTCTAGGCCAGGACACTTCTTCAACAGCAGTCAAAAGTGAACATCTTGGGAACAGTGCAAGAACAGGAAAGTAAATAGCAGTATTTCCTGAAACACTCTTCTAGTCTCCAGCAAACCGACAGTTGAGACACCTTCTGAGCCAGAAATGATGCCTTTATACTTCACAAACTTTCTTTTCTGTCCATTTGTCAAGTTGCCACTTAAATTTAGTTGAACTTAAAATTTCTTGAAGCAAGATGTTGTGAATGTCAAAGTTTATTCACATTTTGGATGAAGAACCTGTAGCTCTTGTACTGAAAGTAACAATGAAGAATGAATAAAAATAACTTGCTGCATAAACACTGTTATTGTTACCAAAAAAACTGAAAGGTTTTTATCGTACATGGAGGCTTTGGCCTAGAGATGATGGAATTTTAAAAGCACCTTAGGAATTTTATGAAGTTGACATACAGACACACCTAAAAACACAAATAAACCTTCTCAGAAAATTATTTTTCTAGGGAGGGGGAAAAAAAAGGTTCAAGGCATTTAGGGGAGGGTTGGGTTGTGGTTTTTTGGTTGATTTTTCCCCTTTAGGAGACCGAAACAGGAAAAAGAAGGTGATAATAATTATTTCTAATCACTAACTCCGCAGTCCACCAGTATTTATGCCACAGAAGTGTATTTGGAACTCTCATTCACCTAAAACACTTAATTATCTTTACTATGGAAGCACATAGAACTAGAAATCACACCTGGATCCATTCTAACTGTGGCACTGAACACAGCTAACTCCAAAAAGACAAACCACCTGTGCACTTTTATCACTTGTCTAGGGTCTGAAGCTGATGAAGCCATTGATTTTTTCCTCAGAAGTTTAAAGTAATTTTATTGTTCTTACCTTAATACAAGGCTCATTTTAAAGTAGGTTAATAAAAACTGTTTTACACAGTAATTTGACACAGTCAAAAATCTAGGGTAAAAAAACCCACCTTATTTTCTGTTTCTCCAACTTCAGAAGCAAAGAAAAATACAGACAAACCAGATGCAGCTTAACCCCAAAACTTTTTAAGTGGAGAAAGACATTTAATCTCTACTCATTTTATCATTTGCTAAAGATTACCTTAAAAGTGGCTGCTGCCACACATCCAACAGCTTGATATACTACAGTACTGTGTTCTGCAGTTTTGACCCTTAAGATTTTTCTCCACCAGCTTACATTTCCTGAGCTTTTTGGTCCAACACACTCCTAGCATGCTTCAAAATACACTACGGTTCACCAAGCATCCTTACCATAAATTTATAAATGCAGTACTTTATTATTTAAAATATAGCTTCCATAAAGAAGCCATAGAAGCTTACCACAGCCTTCAAATGCAAGCCAGTCTGAAAATCAAGGTCATATACACTTAGTCTGAGCCAGCCTTCAAGAAATCTCATGCGTTACAGACAAGCATCTTCCCCAGACCACTTTTATAAAGCATAAAGACAACAATATACTCTCAGTTTAGTAATGACGCACCTTCATACCACACACTAAAACTCATATCTACACAAAGCCCTTAAAACAAGGGCAGCATAAACTTTGACTCCAAACCTACTTGCACTCATAGAAATTTAGGTCAAAACCCAGCTCTGCTTTTATTCAGGTTACAACATGCCCACTTTGCAGCAGACAGCAAATCTCAGGTTTTGACAGCCTTCCAGCACCATCCTACATTTCCTCCACAGTTTTTCATTCCTTTGGCTCACTCTCTACCCACTCACTTTTTATGTATCACTCTTCAAATATCAATCAGATATGTTGTTCCGAGAGAAATACATTAATCCTTCATTCCTCTTCTCACACACTACTCTGCTCACACCAAACAGCACTAATAAAGTGTTGTCCCTGCATGTGATTTTTTGGGAGTCAAAAAGTTACTCTTGTTCACACTAGGATATTGACTGCTCTCTTGTATAAGTACAGCAAAGAATGCATGAGAATGCTGCATAACTTGTCACTGACATTGCTTACACCGTTTGTTGCAGAAGCTAGTAGGTGGCGGGGAGGGATCACACTACAGAAAAAGATAGTCCCGTGATTTAAGGAATTTAATTATACCCCAGAGAACTAGGCTCTATTCCTCTCTCTCCTACAAAATAAAAAGTCACAAACTATGACCTTTGTCTTATATAAGTATATATTGCTATATACTCTGACAGAATGAAAACGGTTATAGACCTCTGGAACTGGGTGCAGAAACCCAGCAAGTCACATTCACATGGCAGACAGACTTTATACCTCTATCTATCAGCAGGTCTTCACTTTGATTTGTTTGGGTTTTTTACGCTTTTAAATCTCGCATTTGAGAAAATCTCATAAGAATACAATAAAAATTCATGAGAAAAATATCACGGTCCTGAATAAAAACAGACTTGAAATAAACTCCCAAATTACACAGACTTACAAAACCCCAGAGTATCTACCCATTTAGTACCCCTATTAGTATTACAAATCAAATAACAAATCAAGTCAATAAAAAACACAGGTTGTTAGGTCATGCAGTGACACATGTAAGTAACACATGCATACAGCTGGGATAATCTTCATTCTCTCACTTCTGAGCAGCTCCAAATCTGACCTTTTAATCCTAAAATATTACAGATTCTGTTTCAAAGTAAGTAGACAGTCATCTTGGTTCTGACATGTTTCAAAAGGATAAAAAAGCAACATTAATCTAGCCTTACCCAAAGCAAAAAACCCTTACTTCTCTGTCTCTGGCAGTCAGCAATCTGCTCATATTTGGAAGGTGAACTTGATCACTCAACAGCAGTACCTATAGAGCAATCAACCAGGTCAGAGTGAGGGCCTACGTACTCTATTTGGCATCCAGTACTATGCCTGAGCATTTGATTCACCCTATGCTGAAGCATGTAACATTTCAAATTCAAATCCTCAGGTTATGCAAAGAAAAAAGATTCATGACTTAGAATACTGATTCACAGAAAAATTAAGCAGAGTAAATCAATACTTAAAACAAACGAAGAACAAAAACTTTAAATCCAGAAGATAAATCAAGAAAAACTCTACATACCATTCATAAGTTTTTCTTTTGGAGGTTGGGGCAGGGAAGCATCTAATAAAATGTGCCAAGTATTAGACTAACAACACACAGATACCAATGACCTTAATGTTTTCCTAGCAGTAGTTTGTATCTGGACTACGGGGGGGCAGGGGGTGTAAGGCAGCTCAGCCACCAGAAAACCACACCAGTTATTTTCAAAATATATTTACAACACAGAACCAGCAAATTCCACTGTATAACAACAGCAGCTAACTAACTCTCAGAGCCAAATACAATCCCAAAACACCCACCTCAGACAGCACACCCAACACCACAGAGATGGGCACTGCAGCATGCGCTGAAGGTCAATATTTTCAGGTCCTGGTTTTATGTATGCTCCCCCTAATCACGTCAAAATAACGGGACCAAAAATTGCCCATCAAGACACGCTTCGCGAATTAAAACACCGGGAACTACTGGACGGGGGGCAGGGGGAGACAAACCGCACACCCCTCCGCTTCGCATACTTGCAGCAAAACGGAGGCTACGGAGGAAGGAGAGAGGGAGGGAGCGAGGGATTCACCAGGCGGAGGGGACCTCGTTGGGCATTACGCGAGGTGCTGACAGCACGTTTCGTCTCCACGGGTTACGAGACCAAGCTCCTTCACCCCCAGCCCCCGGGGCCGAGTCAGAGCGAAGAGGCATTTTTCTCCCCTCGCCCCGTCCCTCCAGCCCAGGGAACGCCCTTACCGACACGCACCGCACCCCTTCACACCGTTCCCCCCCATCCCCACTCGCAGGGAGAGGCGGCGCCAGCCCATCCCTCCATTCTCCCCCCGCTGGGGGTGCGTGTCCGTGCCCGCCCTTGGGGCTCACCGCGGGGAGGCGGCTGGTCCTCACCTGCATCCCCGGCAGGCCTGTCTGCACGGGGGAGTGGGCCATGGCGGCGGCGGCAGGGGAGGGACGCGGAGGGGTTGGAGGGAGCCGGGTCTCCTCAGGCGGCTCCAGGGGAACAGGGCTTAGCTCATCTCCACACTCTCACACACGCAGGTCCTCCTCCTTCTCGCCCTTCCCCCCTCCGAGCCAGCAGCGGTGGGAAAAGGGGCCGTCCCAAGCTCGGGCTTTTCAGGCCCCCGTCACGGATGCAACGGCGGCCGCCTCATCGCCTCATCCCCTCCTCTTCCTCCTTCTCCTCCTCCTCCCCCGGCCGCGCGCGCAGGACGGCCGTTACTGGCGCGGTCGCGCGGTGCCCTGCCGGCGGCACGGTGACAAACCGGAGAGGAGGAGCGGGGCGGGGGGAGGCAACGGCAGCGCGCGCGCCCGCCCCGCCCCCTCCTACCCGGCTACCTGCACGCGCCGCCCCGCCCGCTCCGCCCCCCCGCCTCGCGCACCCCTTGCCGCCATGGGCGAGTGAGGGAAGCGGGGAAATGAGAAGGTCCGGCCGTACGTACCGCGGGGTACGGAGACCCGCCGGCCCGGGCCTGAGCCCCCCGAGCGCCTCTGGGGGTGGCGGCTCCCGGGCGCTGCGCTTGCATCGTCTTCGGGGCGGATAGGCGGCGGGGCCCGCACCCGGAGCCGCGGCCTTGCGGGTTTCGTTGGGTTTCAGCCCTTCGCTTTTTTTCCGTGAGGATCAGCCCGCAGCTGGAGACCTGCCTCTCCCCGCCCGCCGCCGGGGGAAGAGCGGCTTCCCGGCTGCCGGTGAAGCAGGACAGGTGAAGCCAGGCGAGCACCGTTGCTCGCTTAAAATAAGGAAACCCGGGTGAGGCGATAGATCAAGATGGCAGAAACTCTAGACATTTTCTGGCATGCCCTGTTCCTGCCTCCCCTTCACTTGAACGCTTTGAGAAAGGTCATAGTAATGCTATCGCGCTGCTGAGGTATATGGTTTCAGGAAGCACTTGACTTCCTGTCAGAAGGTGCAAAAGCAGTAAAACAGAATGACCGTCGTGTTTTCACAATACTTCCTAAATGCAAAAGAAGTGGGGTCAGCAGCCGGGCCTCCCGCGTGCGAGAGAAACCCTGTGCCCATGCAAAATCCTTAAGAACCTGACAATGTTATATTCTCCAGATTTAGCTTATTTAAGCTGAGATTCAAGAGCTCCATCACACAATTTCCAATGCACTATGGAATTCCTGAAGATTCTCTGCTTTTTCTTTTCCCCCCACAATAAGCTAGGTAGTTTAATGAATATTAAAATTAATGAAACCTGTCGGCCATTTGGTCTGGAATCCACAGGGCAGTGGTCGACTGTCTTTTCAATTGAATTAAATAAAGGGCTAAGCATACACCTCAGCATAAATTACTCTTCAGTAATTCACAAGAGAGTTTGTACAAATCTCTTAACTGCAGGAAACACTATAAAATGGTCTTATTGATGCATGATTAGACAGAAACTCCCACTGAAGTTCTCCCCAGACCAGAGCAGGTGGATGTACCTGAATGAGGCTGTGACCCTGTGGGAAGCCCACACTGGAGCAGGTTCCTGGCAGGAACTGTGGCCCCATGGGGAGAGGAGCCCAGGCTGGAGCAGGGGAGGAGTGTGAGGAGTCCTCTCCTGAGGAGGAAGGAGCAGCAGAGGCAGCCTGTGATGGGCTGAACGCAATCCCTGTTCACTGTCCCTGTGCACTGCTGAGGGGTAGCAGGTAGAGAATTTGGGACTAAAGTTAAGCCTGGGAAGAAGGGAGGGGTGCAGGGAAGGCATTTTAATATTGGTTTTATTTCTCATTAGCCCACTCTGATTTGACTGGTAATAAATTCAATTCATTTCTCCAAGTCCAGTCTGTTTTGCCCATTACAGTAATTGCTGAGTCATCTCTCTCTGTCCTTACCTTGATCCAAGACTCTTCCATTATATTTTTCCTGTCCAGTTGAGGATGGAGAGTGATAGAATGGCTTTTGTGGGCACCTGGTGTCCAGCCCAACTCAACCCACCATGAACAGTTGACTAAATCACAGTACCAAACTGTTCACAGCTCAGCTTCTTGCTGGATTTTTTTCTAGCCTCCTTATCATCTTTATCTACTGCTATCTTTTGTCTTTCCTCTTTCCTTTCTCTACATTTTCTTGACCAATTCCTTAGTAAACTGTTC
Organism: Pampusana beccarii; assembly: GCA_013399365.1. Lineage (NCBI taxonomy): Eukaryota > Metazoa > Chordata > Aves > Columbiformes > Columbidae > Pampusana > Pampusana beccarii. The sequence continues at coordinate 284,768 of VWYH01008408.1, forward strand.
TAATGACCTGTATAAAAACATGTAATTTCTTCTTGTAACTGGGTATATTATGTTCTTAGTCTTTTTTAAACTACCCTGTTAATAGCCTGATGGGCTATATACTCAAAATGAAGTTCTCAGTAGTTTGTCAGTGAGGCTCAATTTTGAATACTTACATTTTAAATTATTTTACACTTGCCTGTACCATACAACGCAAAGCAGCTTTAACAAGGTTCTTCACAAATGAACCTTACAGAATTTGAGTGGTGCTAGGGATAAAAGAGGAGGTCCACACATGGGTCTGTAACTGATGACAGAGAGGAAAGAAAAAAAACATTTCACAGAGAAGGGTGTTACCATCACACTGTCATAGGAATCCATCTGGGAGCAATCTTGCTCAGCTTATCCATGGATGACCTGCAGAAGAGACTAAAGAGAAATGACAAAATAGTCTCACATTGCCAAGTATCATGAGGTAAAAACTAAAACGAAGTGCAAGGGGTTGCAGAAGAATCTCAGAGTGAGTGACTGCTGAGTGACTTATCAGCAGATGGGAGTTCAGTGTTGAAAACCATACAGGGGGAAGGTATGTGGGAAAAGAGTTTAACTTTACATACTGGAATTTTTACCAGTGAAGGAAGACATCTTGACTGTCACCGATTTCAAAGGAGTCAGAAGATTAAACTACTAGGAAAGGAATAAAGAATAAGGGAGACAATATTGTTATACCTCACTATAAATCCATGCTGCTCCTCTGGACTGCCTCTATCTTCCATTTCCAAGGTGATACTGTAGCACAGAAAAAGATACCAGAAAGAGAAGAAAATCATGATCAAAGATTCAGAAAAAAATATGTACATAGAGAAATTAAATATATTTTGAATCCTCATCTTAGGAAAGAGACTTTTCACGAGGATAGTAAACTTCTATAACCTCATGAATGGCCTGGAGAAGATGACTAGGGGGTCACTGTCTATTACAAGAGCTATCGGTGACTCTCGTTACAAGAGGAACCAGACAGAAATCTAAAAAGAGAGGAAAGTAGGTAACAACACAACTTAATAGTGGAGCTTACTGCCACAAGATATAGTGGGGGCCCAAAATAAAAATATTTTAATTTAAAAAATTGATAAATTAGTGGAAGAATTGTTCCTACAACAGCAACATGTTAGAAAAAACTTGTTCCTAGCTTCCCAATGTCAATCTATCATCTTTACTAAGACAAACAGAATGTTAACTTTTGATAAATTATACTACTAGAAGAGAAAAAAAAATAACAGGACTCTGAAGAGCCCACTAAGGAGCAATGAAAATCAAACCTAGACAGTCAGGCTTTATCCTTCGTGTACAGTGTCTGAGCAGCAAAATAATCAAATCATTTGCCCATATAGCCAGATGGGTCGCATCCCTTTTCATGTGGTTTTATACTGATATCAGGAGCGGCATTTCTCTGAATGAGAAAAAATAAGCTGTCATAATCTGCTCTTTTGATTTAGATGAGGACAGGATTAGACCCTGATATTACTGAACTGATGTAATAATTACAGCTGATTTGACACATTAGCATTTAGAAGCTTTTTTCGGGAAGCTTAAATAATATATATTTGCATGATGAATGTTTATTTACCTACAGTTCAGAAACAAAACTGTTCAGCCATTTCCGAATTGGAGAATGCGTAGAAATGCTGTGTGTCTGGCACTGAATATTTTTATTTGGGTTCTAGTTTGCCCTTGGTTAAATCAGACGTGGCTGAAGGCATTCTGTTCTGTGACAGAAGGTTGGTAGGAAGCAGTGCACTAGAACCTGTAAGTTACGAGGCTGGGTATATGGTCTGCTAGTGAGTTATGCAAAAGTGGAAATGGCACCTGACTCCTATTTCACTCTTGTCATTAGTTCTTGTCGCAGAGTGGGATTTCCTCAGCCAGGAAGGATGGTTAATCATAACTAAAGGGAGCTGTATTGAAGAGTGCGCAATTATAACAGAGGTTGAACCAAGACTGTTTGATTCGTTTGTATTCTAGGATCTCTCCTCCTCCTCCACCAAAATATGTCAAGATTGAAAGAAAAAATGCTAATCTTTTCCAGTAAATAAGGCTAAGAGAGCCTTGGGGCATACCGCAGATTACCTGTTCTGAGTTTTGCCCACGCGGGTCCCCAGGCCTCGGGTGCACTCAGAGGCTCTGCAGCCCTTCACCCTCCAGAGCTGGGCTGAGGGGCTGCTCTGCACCTCTGGCAGCAGCCTGCTGGGCAAGAGCCAGGTGGGAAAGAGCTGTGTGAAGCTGTGCTGGGGCCCTCAGCCCTGCACCATCGCTGCAGACTGGTGATCTGGACTCTCGGGAGACCCAGGTGACTGCCCTCAGACCTGCTCTGATCCTCTTGCTCGGGTGCTGTGGGTCTGCACTTGGGTGAGTAGGAGTCCTGCCCTGCTGTCACCCTTGGCTCCCTGTTCATCCTGCTGCTCCCTGGCAGGGAGTACTGGAGCCTGGTGAGAGAAATAAGCATGGCTGGACCCCACAGGCCCCAGAAGTCACTGTCTGCTGGAACAACATACAGAGGTCAACCTGCAATAGCTCTGAGTAGCCTTGACATCCTGGGAGACTGACTTGGTAAAGCAGTCCCTATATCAGGCTCCTCCACACTCTCCTCTGCAGCTGCACAAGGTAAAAGAGGCTTATTCCCCAGGCTCCCCTCCGTATCTTTCTTCTGGCACTTCCTAAGTGACTCACCAGCTGTTCCACTCTCTCACTACCCTCTCCATCAGAAATTTTACAATCAAGATTTAAAGTGCTCTGCCTAACTCTTTATGGCATGAGACTGCTTATGAGTTACTGAACCAAAACTGCCCTTGAGATACAGAAATTTACACCCTTCAGCAGTTGTTTGGAAACATTTTTTAGCACTAAATGTATTTTTTTTAAATCCTACCTGTGTCCAGTTCCTTGGTTCATCTATGGAAAAATAAGTCCCTGCTTGAGCAGAACTCTCAGAAAGTAGAGCAGAAAGCACTGGTCATTGTTCTGAAACGAGAACCCATAGTCAGGATGACTCAGTGTGCAGAAATGAACTATAATTATTTCTGTGGGTTTTCATCCACTGATTTAGCTATTTCATGATTATAAAGTTTGCCCAGAAAGCCTCTTTCCTCTAAGGCCTTGTTAAGGATATTTACAACACCCATATTCTGACTTTCTACTGTGCTGAAGGAGAAACATACATTTCCGTATTAAAAACAAAAAATATCCTTGTGTTGTCCAGGACTGATGTTTTCCCTGCCTTTAATTGCATCTACAAGATTAGTTTCTTGTGTGCTTTCAAAGTATGTGGGGATCATACCCCTACAAAACATTAGGTTTTTTCTGTGTTTCCACCAAAATTTGAAAAGTTTGGTTTTCTGAAGGGGGTCCCTTCTACAAAGGTCATGCTGGAGCCTTTATTACTCTCAACACACCATGGGTAGCCCCACAGCCATATATTTATGCCAGCAGAGGAAGCTTATGTAGCTTCAAAAGCACACGGATTGCCTTCTACAGCTAGAGTCAGCTGTGCGTTTAAGTTCTGGTTCAATGAGCCACCTTATCAGAAAATGATTTTGTCTATTACAGAAGCAGAGTTTGAAGTTCAAACAATGGCATTCTGCTTTAGGTCTCATAAAAGCTGAAGGAAAAAAAAAATTGGCTGTTAAGTTTTTATGTTCCCTGGAGAAAAAAACCACTATTTTGCTATTTTTGTATAAAACATGCTGTTATATATATATTTCACTTCCTGCAGTGATGTGCTTTGTACCTCTAATATAAAATTGGAGGGTTTTGAAATTCTTATTAATAGGAGAAAATTCACTTTCTTGTAGCATTGAGAACCATAATGGATAAGCCAGGATGAGGCAGGAAATGGAAGAAACGTCTCAAGTGTTGTATGCCCTTTATTAATAATGAGCAGAATATAAGTGCCTGAAAGGATTTTAGTATTCCAGGCAGACAATTAAAATTAGATGGGGACCTAGAGCTCATTAAGAAACATGAGATTGATTATACTGCACTGTGCCTCTGCCCCCAAAGAGCATAATTTCATTAAATCTTGCTTTTTATAAACCTTCCTCTTACCCTGTTGTCACACAAACCAAACATAAGCGAACAGAAGAAAACATACCTTCTCTATCTTCTTCTCACATTTCACGTTTTATAATGGAGACGTCAGTTCTTATCTCAGATTAATGTCTATGTGCACAACAGACTAGCAAAATCTCCAGACTAAATGGATCCATTAAGGATGACCCTGTAATCGTGATGAGATGCTCTATGTCCCTAGATAGTCCATGTCACCACAGATCTAAACTGTTTACTTGCAGGCCACAGTTGCCCTCACAGAAAAAGTTGCACTGTATCTTATTGATAACCGACAATTGACTATCAAAACTTGTCACATTTTAGCCCTTCATTAATGTCATACCAGAAACTACATGTAAAATCTTGTGTTGACAGAAGCTTATGGTTGAACACAAAAATATATGTATTCCTCCAAGTTTCAGTTGTCAGTCTAGGGTGTCGGTAACAAAGTCATTGCCGTGTGATGATTTTTTTAGGGAGCAGCTTCATGTTGCGTTTAATCCCATTTAACTGTGGTCCGTTGCCAAAATGCTGATCCTGCTCTTCCTTTCTCACAGCCCTGGCTCCTGTCCTTGCATTAGCAATCACATGTCTGCATGTTGGTTTGGATCAGTTCACTGATCCCACAGGAAAGGGATCCACGTCCTGCTGGATTAGTCTCCTCTGGGTGTCACACAGCAGGGACACCGTGTGTGTAGGAGGGAGGCCAGCATATCCCATTCTATGGAGCCTGCGGTTAGCTCAGCGGAGGTAGAAAGTGAAACTCCATCCAGGATGTCCTGTATGGAGTGGGATGGTGGCTCCAGTTCTTTCATACCACAAAATCCACCTTCTCAGTTTGCAGCAATTATTTCTTCTGCCCGTGGTTTAAGCCTAGATCTGTATGCTCAGAGCAGTTGGTCTTTGAAGAGCAGGTAGAGAAGCAAACAGTGGAGGGATGACTTTGCTGGCATGACTGGTGCTGAACTTCTTTGCTAGGTAATCAGAGACCCTCAGTACTTAACAACACCAGCCTGCAGCCTTCCCAACCCCAGAATTTAACACCCAAGAGTGAAAACCAGAAATCACAAATACCCCCCCAAACTATGAGTTTGTTACTTTGGGAGGGTTTATATTACAAAATAAATTACAGATTGTAAGCTGGCTTTCAACATTTGAACCTATCATCCTCCCCACTAAGTATGTGTGTGGGACAGTTACAGCCTGTAATAACTGTGCCCCCGCAAAAATGCAGGTCCTGTGCATGTGCCCTCCCACTTTCCCCATCGTTCCCATCCCACAGGCTTCTAAAAGTAGTTACCCAGCAAGTTCCTATAGTGCTCGTGGTGCTCTGACGTGCTCCAGCAATCTCCCACCTCCTCCTGCAGACCTTCTTTCATTCACAAAAGTCTGCTGCAACCTCCCACTTGCACCAGACCTTTGGCAAGACCCCAAAGCAGATTTTGCTGCTCCACAATAGCATTGGTGTTCCTCCCTGTTCAGAAGTAAATTTACAGGGGGCGTTATGGGCTTTAGGCTCATATTAACACTGCAATGGAGTAGCAGAGCTGCACAGTCTTCTCATCCTACTGTCTCCTGATAGCAGAGGGATTTCTTTCAGCACTATAGATGCTTGTAGAAATAGTCAGAGGAAACTGCAGGGGGCCACAAATCTACATTTATTTTCTGATGAGGCTTAAGTGAGACTTATTCAGAGACTAATACACAGATTAGTCTCTGAATCTGCTACCAAGAATTATCTGCGCTGACTCCGTACTTTCTGAATACAGCAAGAAATACAGAGACGACTCCGTTATACGCTTTGTGTACAGACTTACTTGGGCTAAATGCAAATTTCTGCTGCACTCAGTGTTCGGAACTCACCTAGACAGTCTCTTCTTCCTGCATCAGGTTCTAGTTTCTTACCTTGATACTGCAACTGTCTTATGTTGATCTACTCTTGGTTCTGCTCATTCTGCTTCTTGCACCTAGAATATATCCTGCCCCCAACTGCACCTTCCTCCCAAACTCCCTTGCTGCTAGTCTTGGCCTTCTCCTCTCTTCTGAGAAGCTCTCCAGTGCCGATGTGCCACCCACCCGTGTCAGATATGGAAAAATGGCTGTAGTTGTGTGCATTGAGGGGCTCAGGCAAAGCGTGCTGATACCAGTGGAAAGATTCTCAGCTTCACTGGACTTTTGATTTCTGCTGTTTCTAGGTAGTACATAGGCTCCTCAGCACATGGCACATCTTTCTTATCTCCCTTTCTCACTTGTATACCAGTTGGCAGCATAGCCACCGACTTATTTACATGAGCGGTTTTCTCAAAGAGCAAGCTTGGCTTGCATTGTAATGCAGCTCTATGCTGGCTTTTATTTGCATTTATGGAAGTAAAATATAAAATTCTAAAATGGTCCTTATTAGAGCTCCATGTGTTTTTATGTCATTCTTCCAGCAGAAACACAAAACCATGTATTCAATGTCCTGGCTATTAAACAAAGAAAGGAACACTTTCAAAGTATATGTATCTGTGACTTTTATACACATAAAGTGCTTGTATGTAATGATTTGGGTGTTTAACCAGTTTCTGTAGAGATTATTTTTAAAGCACTTCAGTTCGCCTTTAAAATCAAATTACAGGCTTCTAAGTCCATGTGAAGATGAGGACGCAGAGTCATTATGGATTTTAGCTACACAAAGACTGCCTCTCCCAGTGACAACGTCCTTCTTCAGCACTGACATCTTTTCATACTAACTTAAGCTGAGCTGGAAACCACACGTCTTCCCTACAGCAATCTGGAGCTGAAATTTGCTCTGATTTCCGTAGGGCAGACACTGTGGAGGACAGAGCAGGGAGGAGCAGCTCTGAGGAGAAGGAGCAGGGTGCAGCAGTCCTTGCACACAGCTCTTTGGCCCCAACCCAAAGATCTGGTTACAAGTGCCTAAAGAGTTGCCATCCAGCGGCTCTCCTAACTCCTCCCATCCCAAAGCTTTGACATACAGCGTCCAAACCCCTCACACATCAGCCCTTCCCAAACTGTTTCAGCATGCGATGCCAAGGCAATCCAAATCTCTCTTCCTAGCAGTCCTGCCTCCCAAGGCTCTCCCATCCAAGTCACAACTCACTGCAAATCCCTTCTGCTTTGAAGACCTCTCCAAGGCCAGGTTACCTCAGGGTCCCTCCAGAGCTTGCTCACAATCCCCAAGGCCTTACAGCACCTGCAGCCCCACAGGTTATGGAGGCTTTTTGTGGCCCTCCGAAGGACTATAACAGCCCTGTACCCAAAGCTCTTTCCTAAGCATGTCCGAGTTCGATGCTAAAGTTTGCAGGATAGCTCAAAACCTGCTTCTGTGTATGCTTGAGAAGATGTCAGTGTGAAAAGAGCAGCATTTAGGAAGGCTCTAAAACTGAATGTCATTCAGGAATGAGATGCTCTTCCAGAAAACTCCCTTAATGGACTGTATCTAGCTGGCATGGCCTCATCAGCTGCCACCTCAGAGAGATGGGTCGTCTAGCAAATGTGGCGACAGTGGCTTTATTTTTAAAGACAGGGGCTGGGCTGAGTAGTTGTACAACAAATTAAGTCACCTAGGAGGCAGAATCTGTAATCAATACATCCTTAATCTGTCAGAACCAAGTATAGATTCAGCTCAAATTCTGTATCCACTTAGAAATAATCTTTTGCTGAGGTATCTATACATCCTTGTATTTAACATGGTGCTGTTTTCTCTAGGAATCACTCTGCTGTGCTCATAGGACCAAATCTTGCTTTGCCCAGCTCACATTTTGCACAGTTACAAAAAGCTTCCCCAAACCTGCTTGTGGCTTTGTTTCTTAGGGCAGGGTTTCATGCCTGGGGTTTAAGTCCTGCAGTTAAATTGAATTAAATCCAACATGAAGCTGTAGCCAGTGATTTTATCATCCTTTAGAGTGCTGGATGTTGCAGAACTGTCAGCTTTATTCTTCTTCTTTGTTTTTTTTCAGTATCCAAGTCTCTTCATAGAATCATAGCATTGTTTTGGTTGGAAAAGACCTTTAAGATCAAATCTAACTGTTAACCTAACACTGCCAAGTCCACCTCTAAACCATGTCTCTAAGAACCTCGTCTATGCATCTTTTAAACACCTGCAGGGATGTTCACTCGACCTCTTCCCTGGGCAGCCTGTTNTTCCCTCAGCTGCTCCTCATCAGACTTGTGCTCCAGACCCCTCACCAGCTTCATTGCCCGTCTTTAAATGCCACGTAGGATTTTGGCAGTTTTAAGAAGCTGTGTTAAAGTTTTAAGGAGAGGTGACTTCCAACAATGCTGCCAAAGGCCAGCGCTTGCCTAAATCCACCCGCATATTTTTATTTCCCTAAACATACAGCTTTCCCTGCCGTCTTCAGAAGCGATACTGATCTATGCACGAGATATTTCCATAGGGTAACCTAGAGCTTGCCGTAACTACGAGTGAAAAATCATTCAGGGAAGGATGCAAGAGGGTATACATGCAACCCTCGACCCCCCTCCCCGTCTTTTCCCGCCTCTGTGCTGTGTTTTTCTGCCACCTGGCGGTGGGAAATGACACCCACCCACACACCCCCCTCCCTGTCCCTGGGTTGCGGGGACGGTGTTGGGGACCGTAGGCTGGCACTCAGGGAAGCTTTACTAAGGAAGGAGCCTGGAGTTGGGAAACAAACAAACAAACAAAAAGGCTAAATAAAGTTAGGGGACTGTCGTATATTTTGCCTCTATTGATATTACCTAGAATCTGTAGTCACAGACTAGTGCTTCGTTGCAAAAAGCCCGACCCGGGCAAAGCAAATAAATCCCTGCTGTTCCGCAAGCCAGCTTAAGGCAGGCCAGCAGTGGCTCAGAGCTGCTCTGATTTCTCCTGGTTCTTTCTACCGGGGTCCCTGGGCTGGAAATAGGTAGCACAGAGCAGCACCTTGGGTCTGCCTCCCACAACCAGGGTGACAGCAAGTTCTGCTCTGAAGGTGATGTAGTGGAGAAATGATGACTCACACTTGCAATGAATGCATGAAATAAAGAGCCAAAACAAAAAACCCCAAGCATACAAAAAAGAAAACCAAACCAAACCAACAAACAAAAAAACCCACCAAACCTCAGCCTAGGTTTCCAAAACTCAAACTGGAAGGAAGGGGATGGCTAGTGACACTACCTTCTTGCCCTTCTGTGACAGAGAATGGCATGGGCATTAGTCTTGTATTCCTGCTCCCTGCAGAGCAGCAGAAGTCCAGGGTGCAAATGTAGAGGACCTAGAGGTCTTCTCCCCACCACTTCATTTCCATGGTCGGTTTCACAAGTGCTTTACTCCCATTCACAGGTTCAGCACTCAGCCAGGCCCTGCCAGCACGGGACATCCACAGCTCCAACTTCAATAAACTCACACAGCAGTGTTGCTGCACCGACGCCCTCATACACAGCCCCATCCCCATGTTTGGGATCAGATTTCAGTAAAAAAATGCGTTCAGTATCATTAATTCAGTTAGGTGGTTGCAGAACTGATCTCAGGCACTCTGTTGAAGTAAAGTACCAGCCTGAAGTATCTGCACCAATTGAATTAACCTTTACATGAAACGTTTTTGTAAGATAAGACCTTTAGGAAATAGGACTCCCATTTAAGTAGAAGACATTTCCAATTTTTACTACCAAGGAATCACAGCGTGTCTCCAGGAACACTGATTTTTAAATTCTTTTATCAGGCTTGAATATTTTTCCCAGCTGCAAGGACTGGATGTTCAATTTGGAGTAAAAAAGCCCTGTACGGGCTATGATAGAAAAAAAGCTCCAACAGGGATATATACATTGCAGTCAGCTCAGCCTCACAGGAGGAGGACAAACACAATTTCATATAAGCAGACAGTTGAGATTTCGTTTTAATCTCATGAGGGTTTTAATCGCCACTAACAGCAGAAGTGGCTCGGACAAGGGGTTGCAAGAGCAGCTAGAGCGCAAGTGCTGTTAAAGTGCCTCACTGTTTCACTCCTAGTTCTTGCATAATTCTCACTCATTCTCCTATTTACCCTGTTTCCCCCCAAAATAAAACAGGGTCTTATATTAATTTTTGCTCTAACAGATGCTTACTTTTTTACATGTATAGCTGCCTGGACACTATTTAATGAACTGTAACTAGGGCTTATTTTTGGAGCAGGGCTTATATTTTGAGCATCCTCAAAAATCCTGAAAAATCATGCTAGGGCTTATTTTCTGGTAGGGCTTATTTTCAGGGAAAAGGTGTAGCTATGCAGCTTCCACAGCTTCAATTTTTATTCCACCCCTTTTCCCACAAAAAAATATAGCAATGGTGTCACCAAGACAGAACCACTTTCACCGCAGATAATCTCCTTATGAATGTCTCAGAAGATCTTACAGCCATTTTGGCATTGCAGGAAAAGCCAGCTTTTTCTTTCTAGTACATCTGCTGGTAAAGGCGAGCCTAGCTGATTAGCTTCTGCAAGGGTTAGGATTCCTTTAGGATGCAGTCAGTGACAGTTGTAATACCACTTAAGGTCATCAAAACAGTGTTTGGTTAGTCAGTACAAAGGAAATAATAACATGTAGTTTCTACATGCTGTCCCATTGCCAAAAGGCTTTGGGTTCTGCATCTTGTTGAAAATGACCCTTCACAGAAGCACAAGAGGCTGGGCTATCTCCAGCCCAACTGCTACCCAAGAAAGCAGTCATAGAGGCTATGCAAGAAATCACAGAATCATAGAATGTCCTGAGTTGGAAGGAACCCAAAGGATCACTGAGTCCAACTGCTGTCCCTGCACAGGACAACCCCACAGTTCACACCATGTGTCTGAGGGCACTGTCCAGTCTCTTCTTGAACACTGTCAGGCCTGGGGCCGTGACACCTCCCTGGGGAGCCTGTTCCAGTGTCCACCACCCTCTGGGGGAAGAACCTTTTCCTCATGTCCAACCTAAACCCCCGCTGGCACATCTTCCTGACATTCCCTTAGGTTGAACTGTGCTTGCTGCAGCACGGGCTTCACCCATGAGGGTGCGCTGCCTACACTCCACCTTTCATCCAAGCTCAGCCCGGCACAGCTGCGAAAGGCCTCCCAGCTCTTCAGTGAGCGCTCTACACTTATAAAGCACATATCTCAGCCCCTCCTCTGCAAAAAAAGGTGACAAACCGACTCCCACACACTACCCCTTTTTTTTTCCCCAACGCCCTCTGTTCACTCTCCCATGGAGTCATCGCACCGGGATCCTGCTGTGAGCATCCAAGTGATGGGGTAGGTGCCAGCAGTGGGTGTCCACTGATCTTCACAGAAGCCTCTTAAAACATATTTGTGATTTGAACCAATTCAGGTAAGTACATAGCTACTCTCTGAACAACACAGGTACTCTTTCCCTCACCTTCCTCTCCTCTCTCTCCCCCGTACACAGTCAGAGAAGCTGTTAAACTCTTTAGGACACAGACTTGTTATCCACCTCTGGACATCGAGCTTTGATTTAGATTAGGAATGAGCATGGGAAAATGATAAAATTTAACAGCAATAATGGTGAATTCATTGAATTACAGGCTCTTGTGTTACCTTTGTACTGTGCCGAACTCAACAAAATCCTGTCCTGCAGTGGTGTCCGTAGGAGGAACAGCAGTGATTGAATTAGGCTGGAAATGGGGAATCCTTGATGGCCCTAATCCACTTTCCAGTAGCATAGGATGATTTCAAGAGTTGTTACTTCCCCATTGATAATTTGTCTTTCACTCTTTAAGGCGTGACCCAGTTATTTTATTGTTGATATTCTAACCTCTACAAGATGGTCAGTGATATTATGCTAAAGCACTGTGTCAAGGTATGAATGAAAAATATAAAAGTTGTAGAGTGACAGTATGTATAGATGGCTTGAAATTGCTTCCAGGAATTTAAAAAACCCAACAACTTTATGCAAACATTTACTTAAAACTACAGAGAAGTTTTTGAAAGGATTGTGCTGCTCATAGGCCTGTTTTCAAGAACAGCAAACGGCAAGGACTAGATTAACGTAGCTCAGATAGTCTGACTTTGTGCAGTTTTAAGTGACATTACGTTAAACTAATGAGCAGCAGGAAAGGCATGGAGGCTGTACAGTGTATTTGTAATATTAGTAAACATATGGATGCAGATATTCCTGTGTCCACCTGGCCAGACATGAGTATAGATTTGATTGCTGGAACAGGCTTTCATAATTCACCATTCTTGCATTTTTTAAAGGTTTCTGTTGGTTTTAAGAACTGAAGTTAGAATGATCACCTGTTAATTCAATTGATTTCACAGTATCTTTTTTCTGTAGTAGAAAAAAATATGCAAAAGACCCTCTCAGCAGTCTGGTAGTCTGGACAGCAGCATCCAAAACTGAACACTGTAAGATTTAGAGGTTAATCTTACCTCTTTAATCCTCAGAATTAAGGGACTGAAAACACTGAAAACACAATTTCCAATCCAAAGCACAATTCCCTGCATGTGGTGTCCAGACACAGCCACAGCCACAGCAATGCTGACAGGAGCTGCCCAGATGTCTATACAAGGTTCCCTGATTTTTTTTCGCATCAGATTTTGGATGAGAAGGCACATGGATGTTTTAACTTTAATTACTTCAATCTCTGTTGAAAATGAGGTAAAATCTTGTCACTTATTACTTTCTCCATACTACCTTACAGGGCTGAAGAGATGGGAGAGTTTGTTTTCTCCTCGTCAGAAAGCTTTCCCATCTAATTTTATAGCACTGCTGGTATTCTTTCTACCCATAACACACATCAGTCCATGTGGTAGAAAAATTAATGGGTTTGCAAAAGTACTAACTTCCAACATCTTATAAAAGATAGACACACAACCTGAATTTCAAAGGGGAAAAAAGAAAAAAGTTAAAATACTAAGTAAACTTTTTACTTCTTATGGGCAAAATAGTAAACAGAAGATACTATCCTGTAGGGATACACTTAAGAGACAGTTTATTTTGCTTACATGGCAAAGGAAAGTCTTGCCAGCTTACCACAAGTAAAGCTGGTGCAAAACCCTCAGCTCCTCCTGGGGCCGTCCCAGGAGACCCTCAGCCCAGGTATCAAAGCAGCTGTAAGTCTGGCCAGGCTACTGGAGGGGTCAGGGAGCCCAAGCCAGCTGCTAGAGAGTGTGGGATGTGGATCTAAACACAGGGATTCCCAAAATACACAGGCCACTGGCACTCCATAATGTTGTCTGCAGGGCTACAGAGTCCTGTTAAGCAGCAAAATTCAGTCCTCCCTACTATAAATTTGATGGTTGTTACAGGTATATTAAGGTAGAGAAGGCTGACACTGGTCCAGTAGCTTCAAATGATGGAGCACATGTGAAGAAACAGCGGAGAGGTGGTATCAAGTTTGGTTAACATGCAACTGTAAGTCATACTCTTATACCACTTGCATTCTTTTGTGACAAAAATTTTATTGCTGTTGCTTATTCCAAACATCTGCCATTGTCTGTTTACCTGAGTGGACATCTCATTAACATATTTAATTAAAAACGTAAGAGTAGTTAAATGGGTAGTTAACAGGCACATAAAGCGTTATATTACAGTGAATGTGGAGCACAGACAGCATTTTAGTCTGAGCAATACCAGAGCTCTGCTCCCATTATCCATAAGGAAGTACAAAAGAATTTAAGGCACATGTGACCTGCTGCTTTCAAGTAACAGTGAGGCTAGAGGGGTCATGCAGACAGCTTGGCTTCAACTACTATTTCTTAGCAATCCGTGTTTCTTTCACAATATAAAATTGAAATGCAGTATAAAAATACATCTTCTCACAGGGTCTAATAGTGCTAAGTGCAATTTCAATATTTTAAATGCTATGGTATTTAAGTTTGAGGTACATTAAGAGTGCAAATTGTGCTGGAGTTTCTTCAGGATATCACGATCAGCAGGAGAGAGACTTACCTTTCCCCCTCTCTTCCCAAGAGAGGCTGCATTTTTAAGTTAAAACAGTTTTTCTTAACCTCTCCCATGAGACATTTATCCTGAGGTATTACCGATACCCTGGTTTCTCTTACTGCAGGGATAGTCAATGGGATACCATAATTTACAAACACTCTTCAAATACACCTTTCACATCCGAGAGACAGTTTCACCCTCCTTTTCACAGACATATGGATCCTTTTTGCCTTGTTTCTTTTCTTCCTCATCGAGCTGGGCTTCAACCTCATTTGGATCAGTATAGGTGTAAAAATAAGCCATGACAGCAAAAATAATGCAGACTGCCAACAGCAAGGCAGCAAACAGCACATACTCTGCCCACTGAAAAAAAAAAAGTATCATGTATCCATCAATATTCGTTCTTCAAAAGAATTACACCATTTTACCCTTTGCAAGAAATGTAGTTAATTTAGAATGTGAAAGTGAGCACACATAACAAGTATCATACGATTAAAGGACTAAGTATTAGATGTATATAATACATACTAAAGCAACTCAGAATTGAGGCCATTTCTGCAGTTCTGAAGAGACAAGATTTCTGTGAATGCTGAGAAGTTCTACAACACTCTTTTTCTGGATGCATGGGAATGGACCAAAAGACTGAAAAGGAAACTAAATCCCTCCTTTTGGTCAGGTAATCTCATTTTAAACCACACTGGCAGTGATCTTGGCTTCCATTTGTCAGCAATAAAATGTTTCTATTGACTGCAAATCTGGGCAGAGAGCAAGACCAGGAACTCTAGTTTCAAAGTGCTACCCCTGCCTGAAAAGCCTCAACAGCTCCATTTCATGCCTTTTTTTTTTTTCTGGTTAATTTAGCTGAAATCAGGATTGCCAAATCTTTTTCAAAGACAGGCTCTTCCCTCTCTCAGATATCACTTTTGATTCATTAGGGAGAACCAGAGCTTTCATGTTCCAAAGAATGAAGTTTGAAACCCGCGGAGCCAGAAGGAAGGCTGTGGCAGTGCTGAGATAGGCAGGTGCAGCATCGTTAGCAGTGAACAGAATTTTGGTAGGTTTTAATCCCATTAGTCTAGAATTCCAGCCCAGAAGTTTACAGCCTTTCCACACCACGAGAAGCAATTTATTGTAGAGATGCTAGAAACTGCTGCTTGCAAGAGAAGGAGCCTGACAGAGTAAGAGTTAAGAGTGACAAACAACAGATAGAAGTGGTAGAAACCTTTGTTGGGAAAGTATTTGTTGAAATACTTTAAAGTTTCATATGTGTGTAAACACACATGTTGGGGAAGTGCTGGGGAAAAAGTCCAACAGAAACTTTAGAGGAGGCTCCAGGAGACAAGTTACTACCCTGTTGTCACATCCTTCAAGATTAGTTTTAATCCAAATACGTTGTAAAGATTCATAACTCCATTAGTCTAATGAGATTACTCAGTCAAGCACTAGTTCTACAACTGCCTGGTGCACTCTTTTAGCTAACAGTAACCTTATGTATGCCAGTTATGAATGCAAATCCAGCATAATACTGCTGTTCAAAAGTGATGGTTGAGGATTATCAGCTGTGACTACCCCTGGATTAGAGCTGCAATATGATAGCATGCTGATTGCTTGTGTGCTTACCGGCTCACTGAGTTTGGATGCTCCAGCCACAATAAGGACGATTATGTTACCAACAGCCACAGTCAGCAGCCATCCTGCCTGCAGCACTGCCTTCATGTTGGATGGGGCCTAGAGAATAGAAGTAAGACACTGAAGTTTTTAGTCAGACACTGCTATCACTTATTTTCTGATGTTTACTGCATACTTTGCATTATAACAAACACTAATTCTCTGGGGGGAGAAGGATATGCATATATATTTTTTTAATTAAAAATTGCTAGAGAACTAAACAGGCAAGGAAAAGGCTTTGAAGAGGAAGAGATTACGAGGTACTAACTATAACACCTTTGACTTTGTACACACTGCATAACTAACAAGCACATTTTACATCTCAGGCACACATTAAATGAAGAAATTGAGTTCATCACAGTCTAGCAAGCATCTTAATGTTTCCACCACTGCAGTTTGTAGACTCAGAATTAAGGGAAGAAATACACACAGCTAATAAACTGGAGCTGGAAGACAAAGGAAGAGTGCATAGTTGAACTGCTGCTAAAAGCTGTGTGGAGGAAATTGGTGTGGAGATAAGGTGGCAGTGCTTGTTCATTATATTTGAGGGCTCTCCAGTTTGGTTTTATAGCAGCAGGATAGTTCCACTTATTTTCAATGGAAAGTCATGTATGAGGAGATTTGAGTCAGTCAAATTTTCAAATTATCTAATTCATCTTAGCTTAATGGAAAAGACTGAATGCTGGTGAAATAAGGCCACCTGCATCAGCCTACAGTCCTGCCAGGGAGCTCTGGAGGACATAATTGTTCAAACAAAGCAGGAATATGGAACCACCACTTCAAAACAGTAGACCACAGAAGATCTTTCATTGTACCAGGATTCTTAAAACAATGAGGGCTCTGAAAGGCAAAACCTACCTGGGAGTATGAAAACTCCAGCCCAGTGACAGAGAAGACTACTTCTGCACAAGTAAGAAGAAAATACTGAGGGATTTGCCAAGCCATATGGACTGTATTGGGTGGGATATCTTCAGAATATATTACATCAAGTTTGTTTCCAGTACACTAGAAATTACAATAGCACATTAGGAGCAGTGATAAAGAGTCTGCACACTAAAGGTACTCTAAACAGTTCTATATCAACTCTATAATAATCTATATACAAAGTTCTTGATAAATAAAAAATATTATATGTGAAGCACTGCATACCTAGTTATGAAGTAGTAGTTACTTTACAGCAGACTTCATACAAATCCTTAGTATCTAAAATGGCTAAAGATTTAAGGCCACTAATGATAAACATGAATTCTTGCATTATATTATTATCATACCCATCATTATTTTTATAGTTAACAATAGTTTTATGTTCTGTTTAACATACCTGTATTCTATAATACGTGCAATTAAGGGCAAGAGGAATAATTCTGCAAGTGTTTTTTTAATTAAAGAAAATACTGACATAGAAAGTAATTCTACACTGCCCATCCAACAGCACTGGCAACTCACCCCATTAATTACAATTGTATAGGCACTGCCAAATCCAAGTTTGTTTGAAGTAACTGAACAATTGTTTGAATTTATAGTAGCCATTATGTTATCTTTTCTGAAAGAAAAAAAGAAAACACAACCACAGTTCAGACTATAGGTACAGACATTTGTGTGTATTATATAAAATAAGAGAAGTCTATGTCCTTTTCCCAAGGACAAGTACATCTTTAAGTGGTCAGATTAGGGTAAAGGAAAATACTTACCTTCCTCCTGCAAAGAGGTTGTAATTACTGGCAGAAAGAGTCATCAGTCTTCCAAAAGAAGTGTCACCCATAGTGACATTGATAGTATAAGGCAAGTTGTTTATGAACCTTTAAAATGCAAGAGTGATTAAATACTAAAAAGAATATGCGTAAGTCAAAGAATACAGGTTTTACTTGTAATAATATACTGGCAGCACAAAAAGCACCAAGTCTTCCGCTTTCATTTTCCTCAGTTAACATTTTTGAAAGAACTCCAAATCTCTTGAAGTGTATCTAATGCAAAAAGCAAGCTAGACCCACATCAGCCCACAGCCTGGAGGAGGATGTCAAAAGCAAGCCTCTACTACAACCACCAACAAATGCATCTGTGAACGGAAGACGTAGAGGAACAGCAGAGAAGCAGTAGGATACTTCTTACCCAAGATTAAAAAGGGAGTATAGACATGCAATCTGGGTTCATTGTCAATGAACAAAAAAGTCTAGACAATGCAGCAAAACATATACTTCCAATTTTAGCTGGACTATATCCAAATCAGACATGCAAGATAGTTTAGATGAGTTCATACCCCACAAGTTCCTACAACCCCCAAACATCAAGTGAAGCATCCAGCAAGTAGAGAGGTCCTACAGTACAGAAAACCATGTTAAGCAAGAGGAGTCCACCCAAGAGACAGACTGAAGAGACAGTCACACTACTGCCGAAATTTAGGAGCAAAACAAACTCTACCTGATGAGATTATTTCCTTCTTCCGGTTTTGATGTGACATTGTCATACAGCTGGTGGAAGAGACCATTATCAAGATACTTCATTGGTATCAGTGAACAACTTCAATGTGCACTATTACATCACAGTGAGAATTAACAGACGCTTCAGAGCAAGACTCCAGACCTTCCCTTTTTAGATCCTACTAGGATACATATCTACCAGAAAATACTGTATGACCACACATTTAAGTTTTGGTGAAAGGGTGATTGTCAAGTTAAATACTAAGCTGGTATATTTTTTACCTTTTTTCTTTTTTAAAAAAAACAAACTAAACAAAACAACAAATCACACCACATCATAGGATAGGTTGGATGGGAAAGGACCATTAAAGATCATCTAGTTCCACCCCTTCTGCCATAGACAGAGACATCTTCAACTACACCAGGTTGCTCAAAGCCCCATCCAACTTGGCCTTGAACACTTCCAGGGATGGGGCATCCACAGCTGCTCTGGGCAGCCTGTTCCAGTGCCTCACCACCCTCATGGGGAAGAATTTATTCCTTATATCTGATCTAAATCTACCTTCTTTCAGTTTAAAGCCATTACCCCTTGTCCTATCACTACACACACTCCTAAAAAGTCCCTTTCCAGCCTTCCTGTAGGTCACCTTTAGGTACTTGAAGGCTTCTATAACATCTCCCCAGAGTCTTCTCTTCTCCAGTCTGAAGAACCCCAACTCTCTCAGCCTGTCCTCATAGGAGAGGTGCTCCAGCCCTCTGATTGTCTTCATGGCCCTTCCTTAGACTTGCTTTAACAGGTCCATGTCCTTATGCTAGGAAGCCCAGAGCTGAACACAGTACTCCAAGCAAGGTCTCACAAGAGCAGAGCAGAGGGGGAGAATCACTTCCCTCAACCTGCTGGCCACAATTCTTGTTATGCAGCCCAGGATATGCTTGGCCCTCTGGGCTGCAAGCACAACTTGCTGGCTCATGTCCAATTTTTCATCCACCAATACTCCCGAGTCCTTCACAAGACTCTTCTTAATCCCTTCATCCCCCAGTCTATATTGATACTGGGGATTTCCCCAACCCCAGTGCAACCCTTGCACTTGGCCTTGTTGAGCTTCATGAGGTTTTACACAGTCCCACCTCTCTCTCTCAAGCCTGTCAAGGTCTCTATGGGTGGCATCCCTTCCCTCCAGTGTATCAACCACACCACACAGCTTGGTCTCATCAGCAAATTTGCTGAAGGTGCCCTCAGTCCTATTGTCCATATTACCAAGAAAGATATTAAACAGCACTGATCCCAATATCAGCCCCTGAGGAACACCACTTGTTGCACTGTCACTGGTCTTGACTTGCAACTCTGAGTGCAACCATCCGGCCAATTCCTTATCCACTGCGTGGTCCATCCCTCAAATCCACATCTCCAATGTAGAGACAAGGATGTCATGCAGGACAGTGTCAAATACTTTGCACAAGTCCAGGTACATGATGTCAGTTGCTCTTCCCTTATCCACCAGCACTTTATTGCAGAAGACCACCAAATTTGTCAGGCACAATTTGCCCTTAACAAAACTGTGTTTGTTGCCACCAGTCATCTCCTTATTTTCCATGTACCTTGGCATAGTGTCCAGGAGGATCTGCTCCATGACCTTGCTGGGCACAGAGGTGAGGCTTACTGGCCTGTAGTTCCCTGGGTCTTCCTTACCCCCCCTTTCTAAAAATGGGGTTACATTTCCCCTTTTCTAGTCAGTGGTAACTTCACCAGCCTGCCACGACTTCTCAAATATGATGGATGGTGGCTTAGGAACTTCATCTGCTACTTCCCTCAGGACCTGCAGGTGCATCTCATCAGGTCCCATGGACTTCTGCACCTTCAGGTTCCTTAGATGGTCTCCAACTTGATCCTCTACAGTGGGGGGTTCTTCATTCTCTCAATCCCTGCCTTTGCCTTCTGCAATCTGGTTAGTGTGGCTGGAGCACTTGCTGGTGAAGACTGAGGCAAAAAAGTCATTCAGTACCTTCTCCATATCCCAGGTAACCAGGTCTCATGTTTCTTTCCAGAGAGGGCCTACATTTTACCTGCTCTTCCTTCTGTCACCAACATATCTATAGAAGCTTTATCTCGCTGCCCTTGATATCTCTGACCAGATTTAATTCTATTGGGACTTTAGCTTTCCTAACTTGATTCCCAGCTGCTTGGACAGTTTTTCTGTATTCCTTCCTGCCCATGCTTCCACCCTCTGTGGGCTTCCTGCCCTGCTCTCTACAGTTCACCAGTCCCACTGGTACTGCAAAGAATTGGAGAGACAGAAAACAAGACAACAGGAAAAAAAACAGCCTGGAGCATGTCCTCTCAGCTTCACACACTCCATGTACCTAGTTGCCAAGACGTTAATGTGTATCTTGGGAATCAAGCAGGCTTACCCATGCAGCAACGATGCCCGTCTCAGTATTTTTAATTCCAACAGTGTGACGCTGTCCCCCTAAGAAGCTGACAGGTTCCATTTTACTTCGATTTCCAGAAATTATGTTTAATGATTGCAGCTGAGAAGTCTCAAATGTCATGTACTCCGTCTACAAAGACAAATGAATTACTAAGAATTTCCATGCAACAAAGTATTGTTATTTGTCTACACCTTTGAGTGAGTGTTATGGACCCTGGGGCAGGGATCAGAAATTTACACATATGTTATTTCTGAAGTGCTAGGCATTGCAAGTATCTCCTAACTTTCATTTTTGTTAGGTCTTCTATATCAAGCACTAACTTCATTTGATCGTTCTTTTTTATTCATTTATTTTGTTACACAAGCTTCAAAGTAACATGAGCTTCCTGCAAGCATTATGGAATAGCTGTTATTTTCCTGTGTATCTCCTGCTCCAGATAAATCAGGCTTGCCACCAACACCAAGTACAGTTTTGCTTAGCTACAGAGGCAGAACTAGCATAACTTAAGATGTAGCATTTCCCAAACAGCAAGGCCTCCTAAGAGATGCAAATGCAAGCTGAATCTTTATGGTTTCAGTGTTACAGGAGTGACTATTACCAGGACATGATTTAAATGTTCTAAATATATTTCATCAGCATAAAATACATAGAACATCAATAAACTTGTTAATGTACTACTAAAATAACTCATTTTACGAGATTGTAAAAAGAATTTTATAATCCAAAACATCTGGGTTATAAAATGTCTATAGCAGAGTGTGGAGCATTTTACATCCCTCATATTCACGTATGCACCATGGTGATAACAGTTGCACATCAGCATAAAATTTTGGCGCCCTTATCTTCTCACAGCTCAATTTCCATGTGAGGCAAATTTAGAAGATGATGGAGTAGGGTTTCTGCTCTTACATGGAAAGAGGACTGCAGGCTGTCAGAGAACACACCTCCTAACATTCATCATTAAAAATGTCCATCAAGCTCCACCACATTTTGGTGGCAATAGGGCTATCAGGGTTGTGCTGTAATAGAATCTGAAAAGGTCATTTGACAGCAAAGTCTGATGTAGCCATGGAAAAAGCTCCCTGTTCAAGTAAGCGATCACTCACAGTAAGTACAGTGATTTACTGGAGTTGAATGGACTTTTTTTGAAGGAAGGGGTGTTCTTGCTGTTAAAAACAAAAAAACCAACCAAACAAAAAACAAAAACCCAAAACCACACACCTTTTTAGCAAGAGTGAAGTTTTCACTTAGTTCAAAAACCCTATTAAATTTCTTTAAAACAACTCTTGCCAAAACAAACTAGTATTACTTAGAATATTGAAATAGTTACTATTTCTTCATTCACTGTGTTTTCAGTAACAATTCATGCCACAAAACAAAACAAAAAATCTTTAAGATTAATAGAGAAAAAAAACCTAGAAAACAATCAATTTTGAACCATTAGTTAAGAACCATTTTGACTTACTCCAATAGAAATTTTTTATAACTTGCTATTTCCCATCTCCCCTTACTTACATAATCCATAGATGTTAAATTCACAGTCTTCAGCTGAGGTTCAAACTGAACTGTTGCACGATCAGTTCCTAAATTTATTACTTTGATTTGGGATTGCCCAGCTGCAGGGAAAACTGGAAGAGTTTTCTGTAGGACAGAAAAAACTAATATCAGTGCTTGATGAAAAAAAATACTATAATTACTGTGATCTTATCTCATGAGGAAGATTAGCATTTGCCTGGAGATCTATGAATGCCAGAGGGATGCAACGTTAATAATAGGATTTTGTTACTGGTCTCTTTATGTACATCCCACAAACACAGATCCATCTTAACCTTTCTGCAGGAGATTCTTGTGCAACAGTCTGGGAAGTAACCAACTTCAATGAATCTTCTGCTCAATGCCAGTAAGTGTGTGTGCACAGCTCTGGCCTTCCGAACAGGGCATTCAAGGGCACAGCATGGATGTGTTCATAGCAGCTGAAGGCCAGATCCTTTACTTTCAACTTCAAGAGGCAGCAGCTTTATTAATGTAAAACTCATTTTGCTGCCAGACCCAGGCATTAAGGAGTATGGCCAGCAGGTCAAGGGAGGTGATTCTGCCCCTCCGCTCCGCTCTGGTGAGACCCCACCTGGAGTCCTGTGTCCAGCTCTGGAGCCCTCAGCACAGGAAAGACATGGACCTGTTGGAGAGGGGCCAGAGGAGGCCACAGAAATGATCAGAGGGCTGGAACAGCTCTGCTGTGAGGACAGGCTGAGAGAGTTGGGGTTGTTCAGCCTGGAGAAGAGAAGGCTCCAGGGAGACCTTATTGCAGCCTTTCAGTACTTAAAGGGGCCTGTAAGAAAGACAGGGACAGACTTTTCAGCAGGGCCTGTTGTGACAGGACAAGAGGTAATGGTTTTAAACTAAAAGAGGTAGACTTAAACTAGGAAGGAAGGAAAAATTTTTTTACAGTGAGGATGGTGAAACACTGGCCCAGGTTGCCCAGAGAGGTGGTAGATGCCCCATCCCTGGAGACATTCCAGGCCAGGCTGGACAGGGCTCTGAGCAACCTGATCTAGTTGCAGATGTCCCTGCTCATTGCAGGGGGGTTGGACTAAATGACCTTTGAGGGTCCCTTCCAACCCAATCTATTCTGTGACTAAGGAGAGAAGTCCTCATTCCTAACTAAAATTAGAGTTGAACATCTCACTTCGATAGTGCATGAAGCCAGGCAGGCACCTCTGGATAGCTGTTCAGCTCTTGCAATGGATCGCCTCCCAGAGGTGTTGCTGACTCCCCAGTGACAAGGGAAACCTATATCTAGTTCAGGCATGACACCTCCCTTTGGGGCAAGGAAAGTAAAGTATGATGAATCCTGCCTTAAACAGGTGTCATCTTTGCTCATGCTCTGATGTTGCTTCCCAGACTGTGGCCTGTCACACTTCACTTCCAGTCTAAATATCAGAAGACATCAGAGATAGAAAGCAGCTCCCTGGTAGGCCAAACAAATCTCTGTTTTTAACAGAGATTAAAAGCTAAAGACCCAAGGTTGCTTTTAATGTGTGATGTATGTTAACGGCAGATGAGATGTTTTTACAGGGTGGTGTTCATTGCAATATACATTAATAAAATTAACTAGCAATAGCACGATCAGCATAATGTTTTCCCTCCCTCCACTTCTGTGCTCATATGCTTTGTTCCAAATTTAGGAGGCTTGGCTCATTTTCACCTTAAACAGGCTTTGTTCTATACTAATAACTAAGTATTAATAGTATTAATAAATATTTGCATGTGGCTGAACTTACATCTATTTGCACTTGCAAAAGGGCAGCAGCAACAAAAGCCAAAGACGCAAGGAACATACCAACAGTGATCTTCCGCAGGGGCCTAGTACAGCAACAAAACACACACGTGAGTTGGAAGACAGATATGAATTCAAAACTTCAGCTGTTAGTTGTTTTCTTTCCACACTGGGAAGCTCAAATGGCTACAACTCACACATTATCACCATCTAAAGGGCTGATGTTGTTAC
The DNA here is from genome assembly GCA_013399365.1 of Pampusana beccarii. NCBI lineage: Eukaryota > Metazoa > Chordata > Aves > Columbiformes > Columbidae > Pampusana > Pampusana beccarii. The sequence goes on from VWYH01008408.1 coordinate 308,750, forward strand.
AGAAAGTGTTCTGCTAAACTAGGTGCCTCCACTCATATTTACGCTATTAGGAAATATATCTTTCCTGTAGCATCTTAATAACCAGTTACTCTGCATCTGCTGGGCTCAAACATTGAACAAACATCATTATTAGGTTTCCAGACAAGTCTGATGTGCAGGAAGGAAAAAAACAAACCACCAAACAGAAACAAACAAACAAACCCAAACAAACAAACAAAAGCACAACCATAATCCAGTATGGTTGTTAAATTTAAAACAATGAAAAGACAAGAAGTTACGCCTTTTAAAAAAGGGTAACAACTTGTGTCTATATTACGATGTTTAAATTAAAATAATATTGCACAAAAAAGGTCAGGAAACTATGTTGAATTAGTAGACATCTCTACTGACATACAGGTAATCTGTAAGGGTAAATTTAAGGTAGTTATTTTATTTATGGCATCATTTGTCAGATGTAGAGTGCCCACAAATGGATGATAGTGTTTCCAGTTTTTCATAATTAGATGGAAAAACAGCATTACATCTTGGCCCTATAAAAGTTTAAGAACTGTATTCTTTTCAGGCTCTCCAACTTGGAGGTGCTAGCCACTTCATTACCCACATTAAAAATAACATGCAATGTCCTCTGAAGCTACACCTAGGATTATCCAGTGAGCCAGACTCCTCACTTGGACTGAAGAGTGAACATATCTCAGATAGGTTTAAGACCAAAACATGACACATGCTATGGATGCATGTTGTATTTCTATCCACACTTTGGAAGGGAGAGGGGGTAAACACAGAGGAAGCGCAAAGCAATAAACAGCATCTCTCCTGCAACCAAAAGATTTCGCCCTTAACTGGAAAATATTGTTACTTTACTGTTAGATCCTTTTCCTCTAGTCTGTGGTGCCTGTACATACCACTTACAAGATCTTTTTAAATTTTAATTTCTTTAAGATGCTAATCCCATTTTAAGAACACTACTATTTTCTCCTTAGCTGAATGCCTGCTTTTGTTATATTATGGCTGGAAGAGCAGTTAAAAGAAACCACTAAAGTGAGCCTCTGTTGAAATCAGGCAAGTACATCAACTTACGTAAAATTGATCTTGCATTTCTTGATTAAAGGATAAATCACAGCATCTACAACTGGGACCATTACAATAATCAGGATTGGATTCACAGTCTGTTGAAGATGAACATAAGGAGGGAAAAAATTAAGTATTTTTCAAAGTCCTTTTTTTAAATTAATGGCACTTGAGGGATATTCATATAATCTTTGGAAAGTACTTAAAATTGGCAGACAGGAGATAACTGTACCTGCATTTGGTCTGGCTGAATCTGAATAGCTCCCTGTTAAAGAAAAAAAAAATTGGTTTTAGTATCATTACAAATAAAACTGATCTGAAAAGTAAATGTTCATTAAGAAAAAAAGCAATAAAAAGTAACCTACGAAATTCCCATCCATATTTGTGGCTTGCAGTGTCCATCTTGACCCCTTAACAAAAGAAGAGAAAGTTAAATGCCACAGCAAATCAGTCTTCCAAAGTTCATCTTCAATTGTTTTCGTAAGTGTTGAGAAAGACATACAATACAATTAAAAAAAAAAAAAAGCTAGCTTGCTGCAGGGATATTTTTACTCTGCAATGTAAGCATTTGAACAAAGCGATCCTTGTGGCCCATTTTCCTTTGTTTACTATTTGCGTAAAATAGAGTGGAAAATAATTTAGATGTAGAGATTAGACGTGACAGGAACATCCTGCACAGAGCATTGCCGTGTGCTTTCCACAGAAGCCACCCAAGTGCCTTTGTGCCACCTGCCTGAGCACCCCACACCACTGGCATGTCCATCTGTCCTTCACACAGCCCAGCAGTGAGCTGCCAAAGCCAGGGCTGGACCTGCTTTGAGCCCTCTGCCCAGAAGACCTGCCTAGAGCTGGGTCCAGCAGGGCTGATGTTAAGCCTGAGCCCAGGATAAGACAGGAATGTACATTGCTGCATCTGTGGTGAGAACCTTTAACCACCCGTGATGTACCTCTGTGAAATGTGATAGTTATTATTCATGGAATAAGTATTTAGTTCTGAATTTCACAGCAGGATTGCCTGTGGTTACACTGCTGGTTGCAGCTCACTGGTGCAAGACTAAAGCAGCACCATCCAGGCAACCTGGACCAAACTTCCTATGTTCTGCCTTGGATAAAGCTTTCAGTCCCTGGTTCTCTCAGACACCCTCCTAAATTTGTACTTCAACACTTAACTCTGAAAGCCTGCTTTCATGAGTCCTGAGCACTCAGGCCAAGTAAAGAGGAATTATAGGCTTATACAAATGCTTGAAGGTGTGAAGTATTTCTAACAAGTTTGAGTGATTAAGCAAACTGGCATCCAAGCTCACTTCAGCCCTGATTCTCCAGAGCATTTACACTAGGACTCTAAATTGCATCTCACAACTGCGAGTGGCAGAAGAGTTAGAAATAAGAAAGCTTTAAATTGCTGTTTCATCCTCCAAGTCCTGGCAGATACAAGATTTGGAGAGGCCTTAGTCACTGAACTGATCCTGAGCATGTCCAGATAAACTAGCTTCCCCCTGTTTGCAGAACATCCCATACTACCATGACTTGGAAAAACTACCCCTTCACATTAGGATCAGATTAACGAGTGTGCTTTGAATTATTTTACACCCTTCCATAGGTGCCTTTTATGTCTGGTGACCTCAGAGTACAGGGAGTGACATGATATAGCTATAATTGCCGAGCCAAGCAATTTCTACTTTACCTGCTGGTCAAAAAGCGCCCAGAACATGGGGAGAGGGATGTAAAGGAAAAGCACCTTCAACACCATTTTAGTTTGAACAATCAGTCGTTTCTGCAGCAAATGAGAATTGCACGGGAGAAATTAGTCAAAAAAACCCCCAAACACAACAACAACAACAAAAAACAAGAGACAGCTGCAGGCTGCAATTTGCAGCACAGCAACAGGTAAAGACATATCATGTAATGTTTACCCACGTCCTGAACTTTGTGTGTTGTAGACACTTCACTGAATTCCTGTTAAAAAGCACAAGGTCTGCCCTGTGGGAAGGGCTGCCGGGTAAAAGTAACATTGGTATCAGGGAAACCTGCACCTCTTGGCGTGTATACTGCTGGCAGCATGAGATTCAGCACCTTAGTGCTGCTTTATTTTTCTAGGAAGAAGGCATTTGAACAACAGGTGACTGAGGAATGCATTTCACACACAAAAAATGCATACAGGCAGAAGGAAAATAAAGGTGAAAGGCTAAAGTTTGTGCTGCCATTGATGGCACAGCAAGGTGGATGTGAGGTAGGGGACGTGGCTGGGGACACAAGGCTTTCATAGCTGTGGTAAGGAGCTTGTGCTGAGGCCAGGAGGATGCAGTGTTTATCCACATAAGCTGAAATTTTTAAGCATAATTCTGTAGTTTGATCCTCAGACAAGTGTTAAGGCCCTGGGCACTAACAATGCCAGTCAACACCGTGTCCATTTTTCCCTTCTGCAGTCATTAAACCAGCATATTTCTGTTTGAAGTTGATTCTGAAGCTGGTTTACTGGGAGAATCGAGAAGCTGACAGGGATAATGCTGGCTATTTTATACTAATTCTAAAACTACCAAGTGCTTGTATTTGTTCAACAAGGGAAATAGTGTTTTCTTTATCTCCCCTGAATTTCCCCAGGAAACCTATGATGACACAGAGCATCAGCTCAGACACAGCTCTGCTTTCTCCCAGAGGAGTTGGGGTGGTAACCTGCAATCTCAGGGGAGCGTTGAGGTTTGGCCAGACCATTAGCTTCTAAGTGACTGAGAGGCCCAAAACTATCTACCCAGCACTTGAGGCAATGGATCAGAGCAGACAGAAGCTGATGGCTGGGGATGTCACAGCACAGGAGTCATACTTACGTCATACTTCTCACTCGCCCAGTCTAGCCAGTGCTCTCTCTTGGGGAACTCCTTGCTGCGATGCCGAAACCGGTTTTTGATGGCAAACTGAGGAGTAAAAGAATTACATTTAATGGCATTAACAAATATTTGTAACGCTATAAGCCGTTTTGTCATCAAAGATGATGCTCCTGCTTTAGAGGTTGCTAAACGTGACTTAAGTTAACTGCTCGAGGCATCTAAAGGAATACCGCATGTAAGGCCCCACACTGCATACCCAGCTGAGCGTCCCCCTGGGATTAGCTGAACCAAACAGTTCAGTCTCTCTCAGTGTGGCTTGTGGTTAGGAACTCGAAGACCTGCCTTCTTCAGACTAACTTATGTACAACAATAAAGGGAAGAACGTCATAGGCACAGGTTTTCAGAGCTGAAGGGCTGTAAGAGTATATTTCACTATGAGAAACTGCATGTTGTAGATATTTCTCATACCCTGACACTGACTATACACCAATGTAGCCCTGAAGAACTCCCAAGACTTTCTGCATAGAATAACATGCAAGGCTGAGCTGGGCCTTATGCAAAGCACTTTAAGTGATGGCCAAAGTCACCTATAGGGATTTGGTTTTGACAGTGCTTACAAGACAAGCGAAGGTCTGGGCTATAACAAGCTGACAGGTCTGCATGGAGAATGAAAAAAAATCCCCCAATCTCAAAGTTGAGAAGACACTGCCACGTTGGGACATTCAGTGCTATTCACACAGATTTAGCTCCTTTCCTTGCAGGCTTGCACTGACATGTAACCCCTCTGATCTCCCTAATACAGTGGGGATCAAGATAACTCTTCATGGTAAATAACAATAATAAGCAACGCATTTTTTGCTGATAAGTGGTACTAGTAGCTCTGCTCTTGACTCAGGTCAATGCATGTTTGTCTCTTCCTGCAGGGCTGCATAAAGGTGTACAAATGAGGAAGGAATGATTCCCAGGAGTTGGGATAAGCTTTTGCACATCATTGGCACCTTGCTTTGTTTCCTTTGTGTATAAATTCAGATATAAACCAAGATATAGATAAATAAAAAGGCAGCCTATAAATCAGGAGGTGTCAGTAAGAAGCCCTCTGTAAGAAAAAAAAATTAAAAACCTCCTAAAGTTCTCATGACAGATTTCTGATGTAGGCAAGTACACTGAACAGTTTTAAAAATTGTTGTAAGGGTTGTTGGTAATAAAAGTAATACTTACTCCAATGCATTTGAAAACTTTAATCATTATATTGCCTTGAGGTCGAACTTTCTTGTACATCTTGCTCCCGATTATGAACACAACTACAACACACAAATGGAAAGCAACTCAGGATTAATAGGAAATCATGGCAAGTAATTTGGTACGGAAAACATAGCAGTCAAGGAGTTTTGTCAGGGTAGAAATAACCCTCAAAGGGAACAATGAACGTGCCTATTGGCACATTATTATACAGTAAGAGAAATCAAATTAGTATCAGCAGATTGCTAAACTTAAGGCAAAGGACTAAATCTGGAAACTCGTAGGCTAAGTCCTCAGTAGGACATTAGCTTAACTGAGGGATGGTCCAGACAAGGACCACTGAGGACCTCAGCTCTGGTCTTGCTGTACCAGACTAAGACCGCTTCACGGGCTCCTCTGCGGGATGCCAGGACGCTGCAGCTCACGTCACACGGGGACACGTGAGGCTCTGCCTGAACTACGGGACTCGCCGATGTGTCCTCAGCTTCCACACCCAGGCACGTTCTTCCCCAGCCTCGCCCTCCCACGTGCAGGGCAGGACACAGGCAAACCCCATAGCCATCGTCTGCTCCGGGTTGGGTGTATGGGTAAGATGGGTCACCAGTAACTGGAGGCCCACCCTGGGTGAGCTTCTGATCAGGACTATGAGAAACCAGAACCACAAGGGGGTATGTGGTACATACTGACACCCCCCACACACAGTTTCTTGCTCTTTGTGGTGCAACAGAAAGGCACAGCTAGTAAAAATGTAGGTGTGTGAGAAATCCTGACAGACCAGTATGGCACTTCTCCAGGGGCAATTACCTTGTACAGTTTGCTATCCTGGCCTATAGATAGTTTCCAAAGCCTTCATTTTCTCAGAGTTCTCGCACTACATTCAAAAAGATCTTAATTATAAACCCCAGTAGTCCAAGAAATAAAGACAGTAATTTAGATGATATACAGAATTCAATGGTATATTTGCGCCTCTCCCCACCCCCAGTCTCTACTGGTAAATCAGACTCTTCTGTAAAAGCAAGTGCTCCATGTTAATCCCACCTACCCCCCTGCACAAGAAAAGAGGTCAAATCAAAAATTGCAGGAACAATCCAGTGTCGGTAGAGGTTGGAACCTGGAGATTTCTACCTCTTCCTCATTATTTGAGATCATTATCATCTAATGGCATCTATAACTGAAGCAACAAGACAGAAACAGTTCCACTTACTCAAGGAGACAGCCATGAGCGCAGCAGGAACCCCAAAAGCTAGTGGGTAACATCGCTGTTTGCTGTGAATGCCACACTCTTGAGCTGAAGCACAAAGTAACATTAGATAAAAGTCCCAGTCAGTGCTGCCAGTATTTTACATAATGTTTCTGTTCTTTGTATTCATTGTTGACCAGAGGAAAAAGAAATCTGTTGAAAGTTATTGACAGAGCAGATGATCGTTATTCAACTTACTTTTCATTATTGAAAGGGGGAATTGTGTATTTTTCAAAAATGAAAAAAAAAAAATAAAAATAACAGGACAGTTGAGGTGGAAGGCGCCTCTGGAGGTCATCTGGACCAACCCTACTGTTCAAGTAGGGACACTCAGAGCTGGTTGGCTCAGGATCATGTCCAGACAGATTTTGAATATCTCCAAGGATGGAGATACAACCTCCCTGGGCAATTTGTGCCAGTGCTTGGTTACACCTACAGAGAAAGTGTTTCCTGATGTTCAGAGGGAACCTCCTGTGTTTCAGCTTGTGCCCATTGCTTCTGGTCCTGTCCCTGGGCACTGAGCAGAGCCTGGGTCCCTCCTCTTTACACCCTCCCTTCAGGTATTTATATGCATTGATGAGATCCCCCTGAGCCTTCTCTGCTCCAGGCTGAGCAGTCCCAGCTCTCTCAACCTCTCCTTACATGAGGTTTACATTCAGTTTTACACTGAGGAAAGAAGAATCCTGCTAGAATGCTCAGATGGATGTTCTTGGTGTAAAAGGAATTAGATTACAAAAGTTGTGTGACAAGTTCATAAACCAAGATGTAAGTAACATAAGCGCAGCTTGTTAAAGAAGCTGGGAAGCAAAAAACTCCAATATAGTCAGTGATTTCACTTTATAAGCTTCGTGCACGTATCCTGAAACGGTGCTCAGAATGTGGACATAGCTACTAACAGTGGAAAGTAAAAGACTAAACAAAATTATTACCTTTTTTTTTCACCATACCTCTTCTAACAGAAGAATTATGAAGTTGGGTTTGGAATAAATATATATATATATGTATGTATTAGCTTGCAGATAATTAATGTATTGATTTAGTTGTACTAGCCTTTTAACTAAATCTTTACAGGATGTAGTGGTATCACTTTCCTCAGCTGAATTTGTTCGTTTTTCCAAGGTAGTTTTCACCCTGTATCAGCATGGAAGTGAAATGCGTGTTGTGCCTTAGACATATCTCCTTCCATTTTGGGAGAGGATAGAATGTGCATTAAGCAAACATCTAAAATGCTTCTACACAGTCTGTTCCAGTTGAGAAGTCCAAAAGCCAGAATTTCAATTCAATGCTTTATGGTTATTCCAGAACTCACATGCTGTTTTATTTCTTTTGAGTAAACAGCCTTCCACCAACTCCCTCCAAGCACATCCATGCAGCACCATCTGTGTAAGCTTGCCATGAAAATCCATGCACATATGGATCAATGAATTGTTGGCTTTTTGTTTAGGATCACACTATCCATTGTAAGCAGAAGAGAAAATAACTTTCTCCTTTGACAACTAAAAACAAAATCTGCTTTGTCATGTGGATAAACACGTTTGCATGTGCACAGATGCTTGTGTACTTTGCATGGACACACTTAAGAATAGTCACCACTTTCAGACTACAGGGCTATTTCCCCCCTTTCCTACCCACCAAAGAGCACAACTCTTCCTTGTCTGATGGTTTATAAGGCATTGGAAGAGGTGCCATATTTGTTTCTCCATGGAATTAAAGCCTGGGTTAGGCACGAAAGTTAATGGCGTCAGTGTGTTTCTTTAGGATCAGAAGTACCGAATCTGAAGGCAATTCAGTCTCAAACTGGCTTGGTTTTAACCTGTGAAAACCGGGACAACATACAAAAAACCCCTTGAAAACTATTTGCCAGGTAACTCCATGGGATGTCAAAGAACAGAGGGAGCCAAACTGTTAATTCAAACCTAACTGAACAGCAATCCAACACTCATTCTTTATTGATGCTTAAATATTTTATGAAGAAATGTGTGGCCTTACCTCTGAGAATTGGGGTGATTATAGTAGACAGGAGACTTCCAGCATTAATGGACAAATAAAAGATGGAAAAGAATCTACTTCTTTGTTTTTCCTACAGTAAAACCAAAGAAGATGTTTAGAAAGGCTTAGCCAGAACCACGTTATCAGCCCAGATTGAATATCGGCAGCTCCATTTGCACCATTCAAGACAAAAAGTTCCCTATAGCTCCTTCTTCAGCTGCTCAGGAAACACTGCAGTAACGCACACATCTAAATATGTATATTATTAGAGTATTACAGTAGTCAAATATTAGTAAGAGTATATGTATGACTTAAAATCTGTAAGACATTGTTACCTGATCATCTTCAAACTGATCTCCACCAAATGCTGACACACAGGGTTTGATCCCACCGGTACCAAGCGCAATGAGGATCAAACCAACCATGGACAGAGCACTGGGTCAAAGTAGAAAAGCAAAAAAGGGGGAGAAAAAAAGAAAAGAAAAATCACTTTCTTACTTAAAGCATACATAAGAAACTGATTACAAGACAGTTGAAATTCAAGTAGCATAAATTTAAGGCATAAGTTGTCCACTCTTCATCAACCTAGAAAAAACCCATCTAGAAGGCAACTCACATGTGCACTGATACATTATCAGGAGAGCCATCATGGTTGTGATCCGTCAGGTCATTTATGGAGCTCACAGACATGATTGCCTGCCCAATCGTGTAGACAATGGACAGGTAGACAATGGTCCTGTTATAAAGGGAGAAGGTATATTTTTAGATATGTTAGCACATTTACACACCTGTACATACACACACAGATAATGCAGACTTTTGCTCATATCGAAGATGCTTGGTAAATAAGTATGATTAACAGGTAAGACAAATTAAAGACTGAACTTATCACAAGCTACTGTAAAAAAACATCTGTCCACATACCTCTGTCACAGTGTTTCTATTCAGTTGGGGTTTGTTTGGTTTTTTTTGTTTGTTTTGCTTTAAAATCATCATTATTTTAGCTAGCCTTGTTTAATTAAGCAAGTCAAGATGAGAAGTGGATTCTGCAGATATCAACATGTCACAGCCCATTTTAAATATCTTCAGTGGTTGCCTTTTTAATAACCAACTTGAGAATGCCATTATCATATTTGATATATGGTAGAGTTCAAATGGACTGCCCTCCAATACTGAAGTATGTGGTTTACACTGATTTTAATATTATTAAAATATTCTGTATGTTCTTTTCTATTTCAGCTGCATGGAGGAGGAAAAAAATATATATTATTAATAAACACGCAAACTGCCCCAGAAACACTGTTGCAAACAAATCAGGTGCAAGTTTACCAACATCTTTAAACTCAGAGTAGAGCGAGAAATACTGTGCCTTCAGGGTCCAATTCCTCTTTCCTGTATGGAAGAACATTCTAACTTTTTTGAAACTTAAGTACATGACTATAGTTTAACCCATGTTCATCTGCTTCCTTTGTTGAGGCTCCATTCAATAGGCACAGATCCAGGTCTCTGGTTTGGTGGAAAAGGAGGAGAAATAGGTTGCAATGATGTGAAATTATTTAAAACTCCATTTTGCAGCTGAAGCAGTCCCAAACCCAGTGAAAGGTGAGGCTCAGGGACCTAGGACAACGTGGATCTGTTTGAGGAAGGCAAGAAGTCATCACGGCAAGCTTGGAGCACCCTGATATAAGAGGGGCAGAGGAAGCATCGCTCACACCATTGACCAAATTCTTTTCACCTTAGAACAAGGCTTTTCTAACTTAAAAATGTTCTTCTCTGTAGCTGGGTAAAAAGCTATGCAAGGTGCGGAACAGTGAATCTGCTATTTATTAGACAAAACATTTTAAATTACTATTATTATTTTAAATAGCACTTCTACACAGTTACCTTAGTTGCTTAACAACCTGGGAGAAAGTTTCCAATGGAAGTTAAACCTGAGCTGACCAGGAGAGAAACTCCTGCTTTTTATTTGTGAGGCTCATAAGCACATTATGAAGACAACACTTACGTATTGGGCACTGCGGAGATTAAGAAAATAATTGTGATTTCTGTACTGTTTTCCCCAAGAACTCCACATCTGAAAATACATGAGCAGGTCCCAGACTGTTCCTTGGCAGACATTGCACGAGGTACGTGGACTGTGTAAGTACTCTCCTGTAAGAGTGCCTAACAGCGCTTGAGTAACCTCCTCTTATCATGGATTTTTTTTTAAATGAATTATTGTTTAAGCCTTCCTCATGGCACCTTGCTGAATGTTATGGCATCTGTACATTAAACCCAGCACATTTTTTTTCCAAAACCACTTTATTTTTTTTCTTGTCAAGCTTAAAATTCCAGTTTTGACAGTGTTTGCAGCCCTGGTCTCCCAGAGGTTGTCAAAACAGTGGAAGAAGATGGTGTAGCCTCCAGCCAACCAGCCGCACAAACAGCTTCTTCTCTAATCTCTGGGAGACCTTTGACAAGTCAGCTAGCATTCCTGACTCATAGCCCTCCATAAAATCTTTATGGTGCTTTTTTCTGGCAAAGTAAACACTATTAGAGTCACAATCTCAGCAAAGGAGAGTGAGATCAGGCTGTTGGCAATAATTTCGTTACATTTCAAAGCACTTCATTCAGCAGTACTTTTCTGAGCAACTAGCACACAGATAAAACCCCAGAATTCATCATTAAAAAAAAAAAAAAGGACTTGCAACTCAGTAAAACCTCCCGCTGAGCTGTCAAGCCAATACTGAAATCACAGAATGTTTTGGCATATATTGTAAGCCTCAGTTAATACCAAATAACACAGTATTTCACTCTTTCATTGGCTACCTGCAATAGGTAAATATTCAATCTAAATAACCCTCAATATCTACTTATTTTCAGAGCTTGGTGAATACTTTCCATAGTTTAGCTTACATTTTGTCCAGATGAGAGAAAAAACATGCAGCATGCTTCGAAAGCAAGCTACTATCCTTTACTGATTAGCAGAACTGTAACATTTGTTAACTTGTAGTGCCATTTCAGGTCTGAGCAAAATCACTTAAAACCTCAAGCTTTGGAGAAAAACCATAAACAATCCTGGAGTACCCAACACCATCTCTGAAGCTGTTGTTCTGAGCTGTTGCATTAGGAGATGGTTTACGTAACACTGATCTCAGGTGAGGTTTTAAGATTTTGGGTTGGTTTCTGAGGAAGCACTCACTTAAACTTTCCCAGCCAAGAGTCTGCAATGAGCGCTCCAAGGATCGGTGTCAAGTAGCACAGAGCAACGAAGGTGTGGTAGATGGCTGTAGACAAGTTGTCGTTCCATTGCAGGAAATATTTGAAATACAAAACGAGCACCGCTGTAGGAAGAGCAACAAAACAACGGGTTACGAACTGAAATTCAGGGCTGGGTAAGTAACAGTCAGCGTAAGGAGATACAGGACATGGGACATACCTCGCATGCCATAGTAGGAGAACCGCTCGCAGAACTCATTGACAACAATGAAGAAGATGCTCAAGGGGTAGCCAAAGCAGCTTGGCTGGAGGCAAAAGACAAACAGCATGAGCCCAAACAGAGCTGTGCAACGCAGACCAACATCACTCACTGCAATGTATAGCTTGAGCAAGCTCCCTACAGGCTCAGCAGGAACAGGTAGGTACGCAGGGGTTAGGAGGCTGCAGGAGCTTCTGTGGAACAATGCTGGTTTACTTGAACTGAGAGTCAATTCTCACTTGACCCTCTTGCCCTCAGAGCTCTACAGACTTCTCATCCACCCTTTGCAGATCTTTGGCAATGCTATATTTGCCCTTTGGGCGTTATTCTATTCACATTAGAAATCTTGAGCATCCAACCCTTGGAGCAATCTTGACTGATATCCAAAAAGCCAATGTTCTTGAAAAAAAATCGAAACCCAAAGCCAACAGAAAGTCCAGCACACCAAAGTTAGAAGCTGGATCTACTTTTAAATACCTCCAATTAAGACAAATAAACATTTAAACATTTTATTCTAACAAATCTCTTGGGGAACCTCCCTATCCTTAGAAAAACCCTGCTTGATGAAGAATCCTTAATTTCTTCAGACTTGCTGAATGAGAAGACTTAAACCTAACCTAAAATGGCGTGGCACTAATTGACAGATTTACTGAGCCTTCACCTGCTGTGATGGGCACCTCCACAGTCACCATCACACAGCCTGTGACACGGCTCCTGCCATTGCAACAAAGAGAAAAAGAGCAAATCTGGCACAATCAGTAGAATTGGAAAATTAATTTCTGATCACCTACTTTTCTTAGTGGTTGAATACGATACAATTTCTATTAATATTATAGGAATTCAAGTTGAACGTAATTCTCCCTTTTTACCTCTTTGTGGATTTAATTCTGCAAGTTGCAAAAAAAATAGATTTTTTTAATAAGCCTCAGAATATCTCCAGGTTAAAACAGTTATGAAACTTAAGCATGGAAAAGAAAAAAATGGCATTGGTTGTCTTCATGTTGTGAAGGTTGATGAATCAAACCAATCCGTATTTCATGTGAAACAGAAAAAAAGGTAACTCTGCAGATTAAAAGGAAAGAAACTTTATGTGAGAAACTTCTGCCTGACATGAGTAAATTGGACAGCCCACGTCTCCAGCAAAAACTCTGGAGAAAGCCTTAATGAACAACACAACACTTTGAGACTTGTGTGTTACGAGCTTTTTGTGAATACTGCAAGAGAAATGGAAATAAGAGAGTGCTGGGAGTATTTGCCAACTTAGTCTGACTTGGGCATGCACATGTGCAAGCAGCCTGAACAGCACTGGTCTTTGTTATCAGCTGAACCAGGCATACAGTGCGCATGTCACCATGGTTTGATAAGCAGGCTTTACTGAAAGAATCTGACTTCAGCAGAGTCAAGTGCCAGGTGGGAGTCATCTAGCTTTAGAGCAACAGAAACTAGAGGCCTAAATAGAAGCTTGTCACTTGATCTATCACATCCTCCGTGGGCAGAAAGAGGTGTCTCCGAAGGAAGACTATCCACACGTATCCCCAAATTAGGTAAAATTCACTTGAAGGTGCCTGCTTCTCTCAGCTGAAGGCAGCAGGAGCTCTACATGACTAGCCCCACCTTGCACACAGCTTTTGGTAGACTAGAATTCATAAAGAATGCCACCCAGCCTTGTCTATCAATAAGACACACAAACATTTGTGCTCCTGAGGAGGTGGATGGGGAAGCAGACAGTGAAGGTTTGGCTCAGCACTCATAGATATACCCGAAAGGTTTTTATTTCAGTCATTGGGTTAGGCCCTAAACCAGGAAGCCACACTGTGCAGCTGTTTTCTGCCAGTGTTATTTGGTATAACCTGTTGGGGAGGAAAGGATGTCCCCATCTGAAGCAGGAGATGGCCTTCCCCATGTCTGGCCTGCCTGCAGAGAGAAAACGGACAGTGCAGTCCTGGCAGGACCCATCCCTTCCAGAAGGTCACAAAACCTCACTAAAACCTTTTTGTCCTTCTTGGGGTTCTCAAATGTCCCTCCCCAGCATTAGGCTGACACACTGCTTGACAGCTTATTGCTTAAGCGGTGTCGTGTCCTGGTCTGGAGAGGTAACAAACTTCCACAGAGGCTGGGTTTGGTTTAAGCCACTAGCACTTAGGTGTCCAGCAGAGATGTCCTGCATTCACATGCCAGCACAGCCACCACAGGTGGGGTTTTACCAGTTGCCCCTGAGCCGATGGAGAAGTGCAAGTCACAGCCATGGCTCAGCATGAACAGGGGCACACAGGAGAAAGCTACAGGGTCTATCCCAAGGTAACAGACCTTCTGTTTTTCCAAGATGATACAAACAAGAAGAGAATACACAGTTACACCTTGATACTATACAACCTATACTGTTGTTTTGCACTCTACTGTCCTCTTAAACCTCTGGTTCATTATACACGTGCATGCATACACATTTACTGAAACATCTCCTGTTGTGACCCCTATTGGCCAGAAAGCGCTGGATCCACCACTGAAGAGGCAACCTGAAGGCTGTTTCATAATGCTCTCTGTAACAGGCCCCAGAGACGCTAGGCACAGGTCTGATACCATCACACTGCACAGCTTGCTGTGACTTTGGCCGCTGAGGAAGCCACTGAGCTGTGAGAAACCTGTGGGGAAAGTCTGCAGGGTAAAACCTTGCGAGATAAGAAAAGCAAAAGTAGAGATAGGGTTGCTGAGGCAGGTGTCAATAACAGTCTAAAGATTCAAGAGGAGGAACTAACACTGACCGGTAAAACACTCCTGAGGAAGAGCTGACAACTCAGCCACGTGGAGGATGGGCTCCAGGGACCCTTCTCCTCCCAACCCATGTCTGCTCAGTCAGCAAAGCCTCTCCAGATACATTATCTGGGTGGTGAGCACGCTAACACTACCTGGGATTTAATAAGCTACCAGGCTGCTTTGCGTGTGTTGGCCAATAATTCATTATTTTATACTTTTAAAGTGTGTTTATAGGGTGATTTATTTTCTGTGTACTGCTAAAGTTACCCGAACAATGTATATCAGTACAGCGAATTTTTATAAGAGAAAACAATACTTACCGACTTGCCCTTACTTTTTGCAGCTGCAGAGGGAAAAAATAAACAAAACACAAGTTAGTGGAAACTACTAAGCAACATTCCTTTAAAACCACTGGAAGACACTGGAAAAACTCAGCTCAAAACAAGTCATGACACACGAACACAGTATTGTGCAGGATAAGTATATTTTTCAATTCATTAAATGGGACTTTTCATGGTGCAAGGAGGTTATTAGAAAAAAACTTCACTTGATATCCTTTCGTATTTCAGGCTATGCACAGACTCACATATACTTCCATGGAAAAATCAAGAAGGACTGACGAGACAAAGCATCCCATCCTACTGTGACTGCTCACCACACATCACTCAAGGTGGTGGCAGACCGCCCTACCACCCACAGAAGGCGAATCCTTTTTCGATTCACTCTCAGGGATGTTACCTTAAAGGCAAGTCAAGAGTAAGGAATTGTCTCAAGATGCTTTGCCAGAAGTGAACATCAGGTCCTGAAAATGGGCGAACTTCCCATAGCTCAGACTTAACAAGGGTGGACTACATGGCCCAATGGAGTGATCCACGTTAGCAGACATTCCCATAAACCTGGAGATTAACCTAGGAAGCCCTGGAAGCACAGGAGGAGTCCACCTGAGGTCAACAAGAGCAGACGGCTGCTCACAGCCCTGAAGTCACTTCCAGCTGCTCACAGCAGGTTCACTACCCCTGGTAGACCTCCAAGCAGTGTCCTGCAGGGCTTGCTTGGCCCAGGACACAGGCTCGGAGGCTGAGCTTGCACCATTGCAGATAAAGGCCCCGTGCCCACATAGTGGATGTCAGCATTTCCCATAAAAACACATGAGCAAGTTCATTATCATTTAGATAAGACCAAGTACAAGATGTGAACTTTGAAATCCCTGCTTGCAAATGAAATGTGCCCATAATAGATCTCTATAAGAAAAATATGTTTGCCGAGACCATTATTTAGTCCATAGTTCACAACAGATGAAAAGAGCTGACAGCAACACTACGGTGTTTGACAATACTAAATAAAGCCACTTGCAAAAATGATTAAAAGAAGTTAATCTGATTTTTCAGTGCCATGGACAACTACCTTCACAATACAGACAGAAGTAGTATTATGTAGGCAATTCAAGAACATATTTTCCTAAAAAACAAGTAGCATCCAGAAAATGCTAACATACCAATTTCGGGGCACATGTAGATACCCCAGTCATTAAAGTTGCTGGTAATTTCACTTACACAATTCATGTGAGCAGAAATACCAAGGCATTAGCAATAGAGACTATCTTTGTAACAACCCCTTGATTATTTCCACTTGCTGGCCTTTCTGGCGCACATGCCTCATACTGCCAGTTTTTCATGACACGGGGAATATCAGTTTAAGCAGCTCACTCCTGCCTGTTAGCTAAGCCTTGGCAGGGGGGAAAGAGTGGAAATTCAAGAAACCTGTACTTGGTTGGTGGTGTTTTTCCCCTCCCCTCCCCACTTATCTCTGTCTCTCTCCTTTCCAGAGTGTAGAAGTATTACCTCTTGAAGAAATCCTACACAGAAGACACTGCAGAGGCATTTTTTTCCCGGACAGCATAGATTGACTTCGATGTTTAAGAGATTACGTTTATTTCTCAACCATTTTGACTTTTGCCCTCTATTCTCCTTTTAAATATTTAAACTTTAAACTACTGATGGCATTAAGGCCAACATCTTAGAGGCACCTAAACTGTCTGAGGAATTCCACTGTCGAGCAGCTTCAGGGTTAGACCTACCAAAGCACTGGGCATCCAGCATTTTGCATTAATTTCAGTAATAAATCTTGGATTTGCTGGTGGCATGTTGGAGCAGTCCCACTTTTGGGCAACCCTCAGTACCTCTTATTATCTCACCACAAAGAATGACCAGCAGAACTGCTCATTTTTACCACAGGATACTGAAGAGCTTCGCGTTTTTCAAAGTAAAGCTCTAAACAGTTACACACTTCGTATTACCTTAAGACACTAAATTATTTGTAAACAGTGTAAAGAGAGAAGCCAGCTCATTCTCAGCTTGAGCACTGAATCTGAATAGTTATTTACTGGTGGGTCACCCTGTCCTTCCCACACTTGCAGACAGGGTGAAGAGCAGCGTTATGGCTCCAACCCCTTTCCCAGCAGCTCCCACCAGTATAGCTCCCTGTATTCACAGAGATGCTGCAGCTCCTGGTCCATGGCACAAGACGGGAGCACAAGATGGCTCCATGCAGCCATCACAGCAACTTGGCCTGGTTGAAATGCTTCATGTTCGTGGCTAAGCTAAATCTGTACAGAACTGTACAGCCCCATAGGATGTCCCTGGCCCCAGAGCAAGCCTGCTCTCCTGCCATCTGACTCATGGCACAGCCAAGGCTGTTGCCTCTGCTTCTTGGAGCAGCCCTACATCACCCACACAAGGATGCTGCTGCTGACAGGACAAGAGATTCCAGGAGTCCCTGCTTCACATCTCACTCTTCCAGAATGACATTGACACAGAAACCATCAAAGCAAATCTATAACACAGCAAACCTGATATACATGAGCAGACACAGCTGCATTTGGTTTCTCCTTCTCCTCAGAGTCACCACCATTTTTCCAAATGGCTACTCAAACCAGCAGGGCCCTGGTGCTCCTCTCAGCAGGGCACTGCCAACCTCTGCCTT
The DNA here is from genome assembly GCA_013399365.1 of Pampusana beccarii. NCBI lineage: Eukaryota > Metazoa > Chordata > Aves > Columbiformes > Columbidae > Pampusana > Pampusana beccarii. Next base: position 326,301 of record VWYH01008408.1, read on the forward strand.
CTCATCACTGTCACTGCCAGTCCCCAAAGTGCAGGTTTGCCTGCCAAAGCTGCAGCCGAATTCTCCCGTTATTTGGGCCTCCTCATGTTCCTCCCCTACATGGGACAAGGCTTCCCCAGCTCAGGAACTGCTTGCAAGGAGAGACACAGCAACATGCTCCGACACTGTGGGACTGAGGATCCAGCAAAGCACGAGGGAGAACTACACCACAGGAAAACGTCATTTGTGCGTTTACTACTCCATGTTCCAGTTCAGCCAGGAAAAACATATTCAAAATTAACTAGCTAAATGGGCTCTGACCTGTGCATTTAAAAACACTGATTAGGTCAACCCTAGGTAAACTCTCTTTTGAAAAACGCATGAACAGCTATAAGAAGCACTACTTTAACTTCCGCTAGGATTTCAAACTCCAGGCACCTTTAAAGTTTTAAGATAAACCTTATCGGTTAGGGGTTCAGCTCAAAGAGCTTACAGAGGCTAAGGCAATAACATGACTTGGCTTTTACTAGGCTTTCAATTCAGGTTCATACAAGCTTGGACATATTAACAGCATCGCTGGAGGAAGAGCTGCCCCAGGGGCAGCAGCCTGGTGAAAATCCAGTAGCTAGGGGTGGCCCAGAGGAGCAGAAGCCACCCAGAGGTGTCCTCAGACCCGCACCCAGCAGCAGAGCCAGCCCTGGGGTCCCCGCCCACGCTGTCAGTTCTCCGTGGGCTGTTCACAGCCCAGCACGGACACGCGGGTCGGAGGGAACCGGCTGGAGCCTCTCCGCAGTGCCCAGCCTAGAGGCAGCATCCCGAGAGCATCCCTCCAGCAGCCCCGCCACCCCGCAAGGGCCGGGCTGGGGGGCGACCCCCGCATCGCATCCCATCCCAGTCCAGTCCCGGAGCACCTACCCATGCTGCCAGCACAGTCGTGGCAGGAGGTTCAGGGAGGGCGGGAGAGAGGATGCCGGGGGCGGCGGGCTTTAAGGACGGCTCCTGGGGCCCCGCCCGGCCCCGGCTGCTCCGGGGCGGTGCCGCCGGCCAGGGCAGCGCAGGTGGCGGGGAGGGGAGCGGGGGAAAGGAGGTGGAGGTGGAGGGGGAGTTATCGCCGGGGGAGCTATCGCTGGGCTCACCCGCCCTTGACCCGCCGGTGTCGGGCCGTGCAACGCGCCGGGGAGGGTTTGACAGCCCGTCCCAGCCCTTCCCGCCGCCCTCTCCCGCTCCGGTTTCTGCGTGAGGAGTGTCACCCTCTGCTGCGAAGTACCAAGGCCGCGCGTTGTCCCTTTGGTGTCAGCTTGTGGATGGGAAGCTTACTAAGCGAACAAGCAGGCTACATGCTGCATGGACGGCAGCTTTCTGCCTCGTCCGCTCCTTTCCAGCCAGGGAGATGGGGTTTCTTCTGACTGCTGCTGCTGCCAAATGCGAGAGAAAACACAAGTTTGCTGGCCGGCACTCAGTTTCTAACCATGACTGACCTGCAGCTCCCACCAATTGGTGCTTCTCAGAAGTTGCCCCATCGCTGGAAGTGTCCCAGGCCAGGCTGGACAGGGCTCCGAGCAACCTGATCTAGTGAAAGATGTCCCTGCTCATCACAGGGGGTTGGACTTGTAGATCTTTAATGGCTCCTTCCATCCCAAGCCATTTGGTGAGTCTATTTTTCTGTAGCCTAGTTTGCTCGACACTTTGGTCTGTCTGCAGCAGATGACTGTCCTGTGTGCTGCCAAACTACAAGGAAAGCTGGGAGAATCCTGATCAGTATAACCTGATGCACGTTTCGTGCATGCGGCTTACTCAACTGTATTTGTGAAACAGATGGGTGAGATGTTCAGCATGAGAATTGCTGGAGTGTGAGGCCAACAAGAAAAGCTGATTAGAGAAGCTGCACAATAAGACTTGAATGTATCCAGAATGTGGAAACAGAAAAACACTAGTTAGGCAGTGCCAAAAAAAGGAGAAAATTCTGAAAGAAGCATGAAACCCTTCTTGCTGATGTTGTGTTAACACTGATCTCCAGTTCATGCAATCAATCCAATGGCATCTCCTACAGCGTGCTCTTCATAATTACCTGGCTGCAGAACAGGTTCAGCTCTTCTTAGGTACAGATCAAACAAGCATTGCAATATATTGCAATCTGGAATATCTATAGTCAGCACTTGAGGTGCTAAAGAAGGCTGCTCCAATCCATGATGTAGAGCTACAGCTGAAACCAGATTCCTCAAACTCCGTCTACACAGCGATAATCTGCTCAAAGGAGCTCTACTCTTTTACCAGTTACTCATAATACCGGCTGTTAAAATTTCTGAATAAATTCTTAAGGCAAAGAACAAGCGGGTGGTTGTAGCTATATTTATAGCACATACTCTTGTAATAAACACAAATCTTGCTGTATGTGTTCCACTGCTGTAGCTGATGCTGCTCATATATCACTTCTCTATTTTTTATATATATATATATACACACAAATATATATATATATATATATGAAAATGTATCTGGCCACACAGCACAGGGAGCATTGCATTTGTTACAGTTACTCCAGCAAAACAAACTGTCTGTAAAGCAGTGACAAATGTTGAAATCACTGATAGCTCATCCACGTGCAGAAATGATTGAGTTACTACTACCATTTTTGAGCTGTTGAAGTATAGAATAAAGGTGTCATTTTTTCCCTGAAGATTTGGTCTCTTGCCCTTGCATAAACAATGGTGGTGAATGGGAATTTCAGTTTGTTACCAAGCAGATCTTATATATGCCCATTCATTTTGTGGAAAGAAAGAGTAGGCATTTGATATTTCTTCCTAGAAAGAAACATACAAGAGGGAAGCAGGAATTATGGAAAAATCCCTGTTTTCTCAGCCGTTTGAGATAAATGGGCTAGTTTTAATTTGCCCCACAAAGAGAGATAAAGGTCCACACAGTTGCTTCACAGCTACTTCTGAGGTGGACTGGATTCTGCTTTCAGTTAGGAAACTGATGCCATGAGGTTGACCCCTGCGGAGCTCTTTTGTGGTTGTACCAGTTAGAGGGACAGAAGTTGTTCTCAGAGGATCTGAGTTTCCTAGTGAGGCTCACATTCTAGGAACGCTCAGAGCACAGCAGGGCTGTTAAATATTTAGCTAACAAAGATGAAGATGCAGTTCTGCTTTCTTCTACAATACAAAGCTCTGAACCCACGGGAGTGCGTTTGAAAGGTATAATAGAAAACTCGGGCAACATAACTTTGAATAATTAAGTATAAGCCACAGCTGGTAATTAGAAAGTACAGTATGTGACTTCTGTGTAGGTTAAAATGACACATTATTCTGAGACCAGATCCTAACACCAGCCGTTTGTCTTTATGGGTGGAAATTTTATTATAATTGATGGGTACCTTACTCTGTCATTAGTTAAATGCCACAGAATATAGCTCAGTTAAAGGCTGTAGAGAAGTCGGTAGGATTGTTTCCTTGTGTCTCATAGGTAGGAAGAACGTGATTGTTTCAGAGAAGCTGCTGGGGTCAATCCGTAATACGGAATAGTTGGTAACAACTATTCATTATTTAAGGACCAACAACCTGAATTAAGAATGAAGTATCTTAAAGCAAATGAAGACAAATGACAAATTTTTTAGAATGTATGTATTTTATAAATCTTAATAGATGTTTTTGACTCACTATTTTAGATTGGGAAAATGATAATAAGCATAAAGAAATTGCAATGGTGTACAGCTCATTGCTGGATAGCCAGTATTGAGGAGAGGCTGAAAACTGATTTAGGTAGCGCGTTAATTCCATTATGAACAAAGACAAATGTATTTGGCTCTATAACCTCAATCTATTTGGCTTTCATAATGGTAGTACCCAAACACTAACACTAGTCACTTCTCAGTAACTACTCCTCCCAAGATAACACATCCTTCCAAGGAAAGTTTATCCCCACCTTCCAGATAGAGAACCTGAGGAAAAAAGTGATTAATGAATCAGCTGGTGAGTACAAAAGTGTTCCACACTTATGTAACTGAGGTATCCCCCTAAACCCATGAACATGCAGATAATAAAGCAAGCAGAATTTGTTTGCTGTGACCTTTCTCATAGCACTCTGTCTCATTTTGTGCTTTGAAGACAGGGTTTGCTAGCAGAGCAAATAATCGGTGGGATGTTCTAGAGGAGATGGGGGCTGCAGGGAGGGGGTGCACCAGGGCTGTCTGAGAAGGGGTCTGCAGCAGTCCGGCTGCCTTCAACCACCAGCTGCCAGGTGCTGGGCACTTCCATAGGTGACACTAGGCTTGGTATTAGAGATGGTCACTTGATTTCCATGCAGTGATCAACTTTGGCCCCCAAACATAAGGGCTTGCTACTTCAGAAGCTTGGTAAACCAGACCGGGCACGTGCTGAGAAAGAAGTTTTCTACCGCCCCAGCCTGGCAGCCCAGCTCAGCAGCATTTGGCAGGTATTCCTGCCTACAAAAAGGAAAAGAGTTCATCCTCTGTGGCCCAGAAGGGACTTGGCTGCTTTAGCGGGTCTGTTTGTACACACACCAAATGTGTGGGTGGAGGGTGAAACAAGGGAGTGGGAACTGGAGGTGAGACCTGTACATAAATCAAGTAACTATGTAAACTTTGTTTACCTGGGGTTGCCCCAGACTGATGCCAAAAACCTTTGGCTCACTAGCAGTGCCTGTGGCAACCTGCAAAGTTAACATCGCAGATGTAGACCTAATGAGTTAATGGCACACTAAACATTGTAAAGTCATTTCTGCCAAAAGGTGTTTATTTTGTTTTTGCTGAAAACATAATGTGAGGTCAATAACTCACAAAGCATTCTATTTTCCAGTTCCTTTCCTTTGTTCGATAACATTGTCATCTCTGTAGAGCCAGTTACAGTCACTTGTATTTCTATAGGTGAGTAGAGCGCAGGGTGGATTGCGTGTAAGGAAAAGAAGCCTCACGCAGGCAGCTGTCAAAAGTAGAAGCAACCCACCATGGGGAGAAAGAGGTCCTCACTGAGACAGGATTTACCCCTTGTCCACTTCCTCTTCATGTCCATCATGACAACATCTTCGACGCTTTATTCCTCCACAGTTTTTCCCTCGGGGAATCTGACAGGATGGTGGTTTTGTGCAAAGCCTGGGTTTAATAGAGAACTTCCATTCTGGCAGTGCAGGCCACAATGGAAACCAGTGTTAGCTCACAAGTGCAAGGAGGTGCTGAAAATCTTGTGCTTGGACTTGGAGATGTTACCATCCCTTCCAGCCTTGAAATACCTTTGTGGGTCCACCCTTCAGCCTTAACCTTTGTACCACACAGTCAGTAAATAAAGAGAGCACATATCGTGTGCTGTGAAACACATCAGGCGTGAGACTGGGAGAGCAGAAACGTGCACAGTAATCCCGGTTTTGATGCCGAGTTACGGGCAGACCTTGTGCAATCCGTCTCAGGCTGGGAGAGTCTCGCCTGACAAGCGAGGGCACTCCCAGCAGGTAAGTGGGGTGGACAAACAGGAGTGTTAGCACAAGTATTAAGGGCAGCTGCTAAGGGAAGTAGGGCAAAACACAACAGTGCCTGATTCAAAGCCTTTACGTGTTCCTTTCTACTACAGAGAAACAGGTACCTTCAAAGCATGTAACCATATTTAAGAAAAAACATATGATGACAAAGGTATAAGTATCCCACACTCAGCTAAGATTCAAGCCTTTCATTGGGTAGTGAAACTTTTTAAAATTCTGAATTGTGTACCTCTGCCTTTCGTCATGTTAGGTTTGAATTTGCCTGACACACAGCATCACCCTCTCTCATCTAATACAACGCATGTTTGTTGAACATTGCCCAAAGCACGCTGAAACCACCCAACCACCTCTCCTATGGCAGGGCTCTGAGCAACCTGATCTGGTTGCAGATGTCCCTGCTCATTGCAGGGGGGTTGGATTAGATGATCTTTGAAGGTCCCTTCCAACCCAAACTATTCTATGATTCTCTGATTCAAGAGTTTGTTTTCTTTGTCTTTCTGTATTGATATTCTTCTTCCGAAGCTTCAGATTTGTGTTGTGAGACCTGACATATTCAAGTTAATTTTTTTTTTTTGGCTTTTCATTGCATTGTGTCTTCTGAAGTTTCATCACTTTATATTTTCAGACAAACTGTACTTGACATGTTTCTTAAGGACAGCACATCAGAGCCTCAGCACTGCAGCAGCTTCTAGGGCTGGCTGGATTATCTTGTCAGCTTATGCAACCAGCCCTACAAAACGAATCGTGTTGTTGACTGGACAACGCAAACACAAGTGTCATCTCTTGACCAATCTGTGCTTTGAGTCAAGCACATGTAAAAGTCTGGAGTTAAAGTGACCCAATATTTAGGAGCTGAAGTGTGTTTTTTATTTGAGATGCTTAAATTATTGCTTACAAGTGATGCACACTTTCCCCCCCACACCTTTTTTTTTTTCTTACCTTCAAATAAGTCTTGTAAATCTGGATGCTCACACTTCCAAGGCCAAATGTCCTGTGGCATTGTACATGACTTTTGGGGTGGAAAGGAGTGCTGTTATACAAAATATACATGACTTAAGATGATATCAACATCTGCAGTGGAAATTACATATTTTGAATTTAAGTAATCAGACAAGATAATATAATTTTCTGGAAAAGCATCTTCTGGTGTTGAAATTCTGCAACTGGGGACCAAGAGCTGATACTGTCTAGTTATTGCAGCCTGTTAGAAGTCTGCAGATGGGTTCATCCCTCCTGAAATGGATTTTTCATGTTACTTACACAGACATCATATCTTCACCAGAGGATACACAGCTTCTTTCCTTCCATCACTTATAGCCCACTCAGATTATATCTCACTCAGATTTAAATGAAAACTTTAGCAGCAGCATCTGACACAATTTAGTGTTTAATTACATTTCAATGGATCAGTTTGTCTTGCTGCTCTGCTGTGAATTCACTATACATTTTCATATTTCATTTTAGAAATCTGGTCAAATGCATCCTGTAGGAACACAAGCCATCTAGACTTTTTTTCAGTTCAGGCCAAAAGCAAAGTCTGTGAGCTTAACAAGAGCTGCTCAGAATGGTACGACTTCTTCTTGCTCTGGATACCCTCATTGTTGGAATGCACCCAGCCGTTTTTTCTTTTAATTATGCATTATTCATATGCATTGAAACGTATTCCACTTGTCAGAAGCAGCTCCTGGAGATTCTGGTGATCAAATGAAAGAAAATGGACAATCTGCTCACAAAAACAACTGTCTGTGACCTTCTAGCACTGAATTGCCCAAAATTTTGGTACTGGAAGCTATCCTGTGAAGAGTGAACAAAAAGACTCACTTTTTAGCAGCTCTAGACAGAAAGCATCTTTGATATCTACGTCTGAACTGTCGTTTTAAAGAAGGGTAATGCAGGGAGACAGGTTCTTTACCTCCAGTAGGACATTTTACCTTCCGCTTTGTCTCTGCTCCCTCCTTCTCTCACGACACTGGGAATCAAATTGCCACCTCTCAGCCATCTGCCTGAAATCCTGTCATTGAGGGAAGGTTGCGATGGGAAGAAAAATTAAGGGTATAACACATGATTGAGCTCCTGCAGTCTCCAGTTCTTCCGGTAAGCATGGCTGTTATGTATGGAAAACGTAAGGATCACAAATCCTATGTGTTATGTTCATAGTCATTTAAAAAAACACCAATAAATATGATACTGAAAAGTAAATTGAGTTCTACCACTCATAATCCATTTACTGTCTTGTGGTGGAAGAAGCATCCGATTAAATGAAGTGTAAACACCGAATGTAACCATGGCAGCAGTACCCAATATTTTTTATTGTCACAGATGTCATGTTTCGAGAACTCTGATTTTCCAGTGCTAAAAAAGACATTTGAAGATATAGCTGAAGTATCAGGAGAATTTCGAAGTTATTCAAACACCTGCAGTTAGCTACACAAAAAATGAAATTGTTTAAAAGTTATATGCTCTCAAATTGAAGGTTGTATCTTGCCCAATATATTAATCAGTACTTAATTTGCACTGCTCTCTTAACTATCAAAGTTTCCAGAGTTTGTAGTTATTTTTCTATTGCAAATCTTTATAAATGAGTTTTACAGAGATAGCTGTTATTAATCAGAGGGTAACAGGCCTAATGAGTTGAAAACAGTGATTCAGAATTCACAGCTTTACTTCTTTCTTCGCTGTTGACCCACTGACACTTCAGTGAATAATCGAAACTTCCCATGTTTTTCTGTCTGTAAATACATTACAATTACAAACATTTATAGATATTAATCAGATTTTCACACAGAAGATTTTCTACTTCTTCACCCTGAAAACGCTATAGAATATGATGATACCTTGGCATTCAAAATTGTCTGTCGTATTATAATGAGATCCTGGAGTTAACACATTTTAAGTCTTGTGATCCCATACACATGCTACTTGAAAATCTTTCTTTTAAAAGACTTCACATTGCTCAACCTATGCATCAGATACACTATATTCACAAGAAACATTTTCTATAGCGGAAACAGTCCCTCATGACACGAAACCCATGCAGAGCAATGTATCCCTGCAATCTATGTTGAAAAGAAAAAAAAATAATTGGAAAGGGCATGCAAGCAGAATAAATGGCTTTATTTTTTCATTTGTTTGGGAACTGATGCGGAACAGGTTAGCCTGCAACATACTGCTTGCTTACATAAACAAGCAATTATATCTGGCTGAGAGCAAAGCTCTTTGAAAGACTCCTAGCTAGTTATAGGTAAAAGCTCTTAAAAAAAAGAAGCAGCCTAAAATGGAAGGGCTCACTATTACACAAAGGCCTTAACACACTTGAACATTTCAGTAACAGGCTATAAAATCATCTTCCAGAAAACAAGTGTAGCGTAAGCTACACAAATCATTTGAACTGGAGCGGCTGAGAATCAGTTTGTGTATGAGAAGTTAATCCGAGTTTATTCCTCCAGAACTGCAGATGATGCAAGTACTAGAACTAAGCCCACTTTTATCTGTTTCAATACTGGAGTTAAGCTTACATACTTTTAAGTTAAATCTATAGGTTAAACTTGTATATGGTTATACTTGGTTATTAATACCAGTTTCTAGCACATTATTACCTTCCTTTTTATGAATGTAATATTGATCAGAAATGTTTTCTTCACCAAGTCCTGCTACTGCTGCAGTAACACCTGTCTTCTGGTTTCAGTAAAAAAATCAAGTCTGTCCAAGCAGAAAAGGTTTATCTGCATCCTCTCCGTAAGAAACAGGAATGCCCATTTCATTATGGTGGATATATCGAATAGGTTTGTACTTTGTGATCTCCTTTCTGATAAAATTAGGTTTCTTATTTATTACAACCTCTCTAATGCTTATTTGTGTGTCCCAACAAGGAATATCCACAGACACAGTCAACATCCCATTGAAAAAGGTTAATTTTATTATCTTTTTGAGAATGGTTTGTAAAAGTGGATGAGAAAACATGGTCAAAGAACAGGGTATCATCCTTTTGCTCGCACATCCATTCACTTGCAGTTCCTGGAGACGAGGAACAGATCCTGGCTTTGCGTCCTGCTAAAACAACTTCCTCTTCTTTCTGTTATCAGATAACACAAACTCCTAATGAGGCCTCTCTGCTATAGCTGGTTTTGTTAATATTCACCCTGAACTTTCCTTTATGGTTCCCTCAGGAACAGTTGATGCTGGGTATCTGCTCGACATGTTAAATTCTCCAACCAGTAACCCTTGACTGGCTTCTCTGGAGCCCTGCAAAACCTTCCAGAATAGATGCCTGGTTGCACTCAGCTGAGACCATAGATTTTTCATAGGGCAAATGTTGTCTGCTACAAAAAAAAATCCAGTATCTTCAGAAAGCTTGTAGAGAGACATATGCTGCCCCACCACAGATCCTCAGGGACACCCCACCTTGTTACATGGGGTCAGTAATGAAGAGGAAGACAGATCTCTAGTGCAAGTTGACCCTGGTAATGATGGAATGACAAGAGATTTAGGACAGCATTACAGTACCTGTGCACAATTCTAAATATTTACATCTGGGTCATCTTAAACATGATGAGCTAAACCACGCCACAGGAATGATGGTCAAGAAGATGTTCTGTCTGATGCTATGACTAAGGGACAGGTGCTGATCTCCTCTCTCTAGGGACCAGTGATAGGACACGAGGAAATGGAATGAAGCCATGTCAGGGGAAGTTCAGATTGGACATTAGGAAAAGGTTCTTCACTAAGAGGGTTGTTGATCACTGGAAAAGGCTCCTCAGCGAAGTGGTCATGGCACAAAGCATTTCAGAGTACTAAGAGCACCTGGACAATGCTCTTAGAGGTTAGTCCTGGCAGAAGGGATACACTGCGCCTGAATTAGCTTTCCCTTCTCATGATCCAATGTGTATTTTTCACTCCTGCTGTTTCACAATGCAGCCATACATTATGAAACCATTGACACCTCCTCCTAACAGGTGTTGCCGCATTTTGTATCGGGGTGAAGTTGGAACCATACAAATTGTTTTATAACAACAATTGGGATAAAGAGGTGCTATTTTTTTAAAAAAAATTTTTTGTTATAGCATTTGGACATATTTAGTAATCAGGATAGATGGAAGGAGTAGAGATAATAAAATACATCAATTTTTAGATTTTGTGGCTCAGTTCTCCTAGTGAAGAGATTTTCAAGAATCAAGACTTCAGCAAGACAGGATGACGCTGTAACTTAACCCAAGATTTTCCTCTCTTGTATCGCCAATAAGTATTTTAAATAACATTTTAATCAATTATTGTTAGATACAGGATCTGAAAAAGAGTTCTGATGACAACTGTACATGTAAATTCCATACATTGCGAATGAAAAGGGAAAGGACAATTTAGTGGAGTTTTGGGGCAAGAATTTGTGAGCTTCAACGGTAGTATAACACATCCTGCTAGGATAAGAGGGAAATCTCTTAGTGTCTTAATTTACATATAATGATACATTTGGATAAGGATAGAGTCAAACTGATGTGTATTAATGTCTTAATTGAAAAGAATCTAAATTAATTAAAATACACAAACAAGACAAGTAGATTAAAGAGGCTGACCCAGGTCAAATTTAAGTGCTTCCTATCAAATAGCCAGCAGGTCAAGGGAGGTGATTCTGCCCCTCTGCTCCGCTCTGGTGAGACCCCACCTGGAGTCCTGTGTCCAGCTNTTAAACTAAACCAGGTAGATTTAAACTAGGATGGAAGGAAGAAATTCTTTTACAATGAGGGTGGTGAAACACAGGCCCAGGTTGCCCAGAGAGGTGGTAGATGCCCCATCCCTGGAGACATTCAAGGCCAGGGCGGATGGGGCTCTAAGCAACCTGATCTAGTTGCAGATGTCCCTGCTCATTGCAGGGGGTTGGATTAGATGACCTTCGAAGGTCCCTTCCAACCCGAACTATTCTATGATTCTTAGTATTTAACTGTTTGACCAATAACTCCAATGTAATTTAACCATACGTAAAGTGACTTGCAATTTGGTAAAAGGGGGAAAAAAAGCCAAAATGAAAGATTTATGAGCTCCGGGAGCACAATACCTAAATAAATGACTCTTAGATTTAAAGAGGACAACAAAGTATCTTGTAGATTTTTTTCATATACTTATTAATTTAGAGTAACTTAGTTTTCAGTAGAGCCCCAGTCAGATACCTGCAACTTGAGCAGGAACAATGTCAGCCAAGAAACAGGAAAAGAGATGAAAGAAGGTTTAAGTCTGTAGCTGTTCCCAGTTCATCATCAAATGGCCATATGAGCTTATAGCCAGCACCTTGTGAATGAAATTGTATTGAGCAAACCCACGTTCTAAGAATTTCAACCCAGGCCTTTATTTCTTTTAGCAGGACTAAAACAAAATCCAGCTTTCATGCTCTGTGGACCAAACGGTTTAACTGTCTTGTAGAAGCTGACATGTCCCACCCAAAACTGAGATAAAGTAACTTCTTCAGCACTACCTGGAAGGTGGAGACAGAGGAAAGGAAGAAAACCGAAGTTCTTATCCATACAAGGCACCATTCTCTTGAACAAGCACCCCAGGTGCTTCTTCACTTAAAAGCATTTTGAGTAATTGCTTCAAACACTAGAAATATTAGCATGAATTGCTCATCAGCTTCTTCACTGGTGCTTGCACTACAAGATTCTGCTGTGACAACTGGCTGAAATCTGACAGCTGAACACAAGTCTTTTGACAAATAGCAACACGATGTACTGAACAGAGACCCAGTTAGCAATGACTACTTCCTGAAATTCTTGTTTTAGAGACTACAGGCATCTGTTTTTTTCCAGGATGTTGTTATAAAATAGCCATGAAACAGAAAAATACAGTAGTAAATAATAGCTTAACACAGCTAATGATTTCATGCTACTTTTCAAATCTTGGCTTCAGCATTTAGACCTAGGAGAGACCATTAGCTCTAAGCTAATGCACACAGCCTGAGCTTTGTACCGCAGGTTACCTATACCTGAAATAAAGAAGTGATTAAATAAATAACATCTCCTTACTGTAAAGAATATCTGACACAAAATGCTGAGACCTTTGGAATTCCGCACCCTTGGTAGTATTCAGTGTAGTGGTTAATGGAGATTAAGAGCCTGATTTGAATCCCTAATCTGAATTTGCCTGACTTTAACATCCAATCTCTGCTACATCTTCCTTAACCAGGTTTTAAAATCCTCACAGCATCCACTACGCTCTTTGCCAAGACTGTTTTTGTATTGTACACACCTTCTCGATTTTCTGCTTAGTAAAACAAAACACTTCCCCCAGGTCTCCCACCATAGAAGATCTTCCTCTATCCTTCAAATTTTTTTTTGACTCCTGGATAAATTCTTCAGTCCAACATTCTAAAACCTTAGCCCCAGTGTCTTCCCAGTAGCGGGGTGTTTTCATAGCGGTTTCACAGGTGCTGTAGGGCAAAGGGTAAAGCCACCATGACACATTCTGTTTATATCCACTTGCTACATTAGTCCTCTTTACCACAGAATTACATTAGCAGCTTACTTACGGAAAGCTGGATGTTCAGAACAATTCTTAAATCTTTTGCACTGGTTCTGTTTTCCAAGAGACAATGTGTACAATTAATTTCAATTTCTTGTTCATAGAAGTATGACCTTGTAGGTGATAACACTAGCACACTATGTTTGAAGGTCCTAGTTCGGAGCAATTCAAATTGGAGAGACTGACCTTTGTTTTCACGCAAATTAAATCAGCGGGGTTTAAAAAAAAAATTGTTTCTGGAATACTAGTGAAAATATTGAATAGTGCCACTATGACACCAACACTTTTGGCGAGTCTTCTCTAAAATGTCTCCATTTGGCTTTCCATCAATGGTCTCTAAACACATTGGCCAGGCTGCACTTCAACATCTGGACAGACTATTATAATGTCCCACTCCTATCGAACTGTCGTGTGGTGCTGCAGGGAGCTGAAACAGAAACATTAAGATGCGTTTGAATGAAATACGAGTGGGAATTACTTAACGTGAAAGCACGAGCAGCAACATGGGTTGAAAGAATAGCACGGGTAATTGATAACCGAGGACGCGATTAACAGCAATTAAACTGGTAAACACTGAGGAATGTGCTGTTTACATCAAGATCAGGAGGCTTGAGCTCTGATAAGGTCACAGCAGAGTGACTTGTCAGCAGAAGACCTGAGCTTCAACACCAGGCGGATGGTCGCAGTAGGAGGAAAGGCTATGGCCATAAAGACACCCAAATGAGGAAACACAGACAACAGGTACCAACCCTCCCTGTGGTTTATGGGGGATGAGGTAAGAAAGATTATAGTGGGAAAAAAAAAATCACATTGTAATTGCTGAAGGATATAAATACCTGGATGATTGTTGTGATTTAATCCCGGCCAGCAGCTCAGCCTTAGACAAATGCTTGCTCATCCTCCACCCAGTGGGATGGGGAGAGAATCAGAAGGGTAAAAGTGCAATAACTTGTGGGTTGTGATAAGAGGAACAAGTCTTCTAGAAACCTAATTTAGGCCTAATGTAACAGGAACTTCACAGAGAAGCAATAGCTCTATGGAGACTGGACACGAGGCAAAGTGGGATGCCCTTGGTTTGCAAGCTGGGAAAGTGTCATGTTCCACTAAATGAAGAAATAGCTACGTGGCTTTTGCTGAGTAGCAGCACAAAATGGCAATATGCATGCTCAAGAAATCAGGTCAAGAAGCCGACACTGCAGGGGTACCAGGCTGTGAAGATACCAGGGCCACTAGGGACCCCTGATGAAGATCCTTGAATAACAAAGATGGACTCCTGGCAAAGGGCGGGGTTTTGTAAATAATTTATGTTTAATGCATGAACTAAGCAGTAGAAACAAATGAATATGCAATTGGTATTTGTAGTAAGTACCAAGAAGTGCAAATCACACACAAGCTCGACTAGAGGAACGATCCTCCGAGCGTCAGGTGCCCTGCAGTAGAAGTGCCTGCTCTTTAATGCTTTCAAAACAGTTGGTCTTTTTGCCGACTTTTTAGTATCAGCGAGATCAAGACAGTTTAGTAATTAAAACGAACAAAAATGAAACAAAACACCTCCCTCCCCCCCCAAAAAAAACCCCAAAACGATGCACCAAAAAACCTCCCCAAACACAGCCAAACAAAAACAAAACAAAAAGCCACAAACAAACAAACAAGATAAAAAAAAAAAAGAGATGCAAAAAGTGTCACCAACAACTGACCGATGCCCATCAAGTCCCTGAGCAATCACTGCCTGGCCAACCTCCCTTGTCCCCCGTTTTATTGCTGAGCATGATGTTATATGGCATGGAATGTCCCTCTGGTCAGCTGGGTCAGCTCTCCCAGCTGTGTCGCCTCCCAGTCTCTTGCCCACCCCCAGCCCGCTCACTGGTGGGGTGGGTGAGGAGCAGAAAAGGCCTTGGCTCTGTGCAAGCCCTGCCCAGCGACAGCTCAAACATCCCCCTGTTACCAACACTGTTTTCACCACAAATGCAAAACATAGCACGACATGAGCTACCATGAAGAAATTGACTCTGTCCCGGCCAAAACCAGCACGCTGAAAAAGTTTTCCACTGCAGAGGAAGACGCCCGCGGACATGGATTAACTCAAGAGCCACCATTCCTTGTGTTCTGTGAGGATCGCCAGCCTGCCTGGTCTGGCCACTTGGACACAGGCGTCTTGGTGCTTGGGAGCACGTGGGTGTGAGAACATGACTGGGTGAAATCTATAAGAGAGTCAACATGAGTAACAGAGGCCAATTCTGTTTAAAATAAATCACAGGATCCACAGCGCCTTCCCTTTGATTCTGGTCCTGAGCTGAATTTTGTCACATTAATTTCCAGCTGCACACAGTCAGTGAACTACAAAACTTTGTCTAAATTTATAGTCCCTGCAAAGACGGTTAGCTGTTTGACCAGACCTGTTTTCTGCATGAGCCTATTTTAGGTGCTTGTTATTCGAATCTCATAATAGATCTCCCAGTGTGTTGTTTCACACCAGCACCATGGCAACGAGCATATCATCATCCCACAAGCTTTCACTGAATATTGAGACAACATGAACATGATTCTGAAATTTCTGTGCTCCGAGATCTCTTTTGAAAGGACATTTGTGGACCAGAGTCTTTCAGTCAACTCTTACCACACCTGACTTGAGTTTTTAGGCCTGTAGATACCAGATACCTGGTAGAAATAAACTTCCTGTTGGATTATAAGTGAGCTATGAAATGTATCATTATCTTCCTGCAAAAACATCTCCACACCTAACAACTTGACCTCTGACCACCTGCCTAGTAACGTGGCTATACTGTAGTTAGCAAGCATTTCAGCAAAATGTCTTAATATCTTCAGCAGGGTAGCTTTTTTTCTGATCAACATCTTAAATGTCTCAACAACTTTCTGTACTTCACTATTTCCTCTTCTTTCCATTTAAACATTTGAATTTTAAGTACCAATATTTTACCACTATCCTCAGCTTGTCAAAAAGCAAAAGCATTTCCTCTCTTGCTGTTGTAGCCTTGCATTGATCCAGTCAACTTTTTTTAAAAGCTTCTAGTTTTTATCAATTTATTTAATTAACAAGCTGTAGAGATTTTTTTTTTTTGAGTAAAGTGTAAATTTCATTTTAGGGTTCTCTCTGCCAGCTGGTAGCAAATATTGTCAAATTGTAATCACTGGTTTCTCGACATGCACCAAAATCCAGTATGGTAATAATTTAATTATAATAATCTAGAATCCAAACCAGCTGTGCATTGTTTGGACAAGCTGTTGAATAAGCATATTTTTCTCTTGGCTGTGAGTTATCTTCCCCTGCAGATGTGCAGGGCAAATGAATCCTCCAGTTCTGAGCTTTAACACTCAGTGCTCTGCCAACACTTTGCGGCCTCACGCTTTCCCAGCCAGCACATTCCTTTATTTTTATTTCTTTTCCTATGAGTCTGAGTTATTAGTGTTTTGAAAACAGATAACAATCTATTTTAGTGCAGGATGTCACCTCCCCTATTTTATCTTTCTCGATGAAACAACTAAAACAACAACAAAAAAAATCCCAGTCACACTACTCTAGGCACATTTAAATGAATCATTTTGAAGGTTTATTATGTATTTTTATGGTCTAGTAGCACACTGTGATGGGAAGATATTCAGCTGTTTCAAATTACGCACACAGAACAAGGATCGATCACTGGTGAAGATGACAGAAAAAGTTTTAAGCTATTTGAAAAAAAAAAACAACAACCCAACAGGCTGCTGATGGATGAACAGAAATTTTGTCACAGGCCTCTTAAAAGTCTCAATAGTTATGTTGAGAATTCTTCCATTTTATTAGACCAGTCATCAAAGGTGCTTGTGCTTTGTGTGCCTTGTTATTGACTGTGATGGGTGAGGTGGCTACTAAAGCTTCACTAAATTAAATACAGCTCTGGCCTCATCTCTCCCCAAGCAACATTCACAGAGTTACCGAATGGGCAAAGGATTGCACAGTTTTGCTTAACTAAGGTTCTTTTCTCCCAGCTATCTCTACGTCCTTGGGAATTCATCTCTTCCATTTACAATTCATGCCATTAAAAATAATGACATTACTTACCAGCTCTATTATTAGTTTCAGCTCTCTCATGGTATTTGTGCTAATAGTGTTGACTAGAGCAAAATGATGCAGCCAATTTCTGCTTGGATTTCTTCTGGGCTTCAGATTCCATGATTTTTTTTTAAACACTAAATTACATCTCTAACTTACTTATTCAGTGGTTACCAGCATTTTCTTGTATATAGTCTGGTACCTGTTCTATACTGGTAGACATCTGTTTTTCCTCATACACCTCAAAAAAATCTGGTGTCTTGCTTTCATTAGTTTGAAAATGTCTATGTAGAGCTAGATAAACCTTATATAAATTCTTAAAATATTAAACAGAAACTAAACTAATTTAAAATAATATTTATTTTAGGACACGAGCCTGTATTAAAGATCTCAGCTGCAGTTCTGTCAGTTTTGTTCACCATTTTCTTGTTCACCATTAGAAAGAAAAACATCTTAATTCGTCTGGTCAAGCAGTCACATTTTTGGGAGTCTGATATCACAGAGACAAACATAAAAAGATTATGTAGCACCAGCTACAACCCCCACCATCCCAACAAGCTACACTTGCTGCTCAGGTATCCAGTGTCAAATAATCTTACAGAACAGAGAGACATAAAGTTTGGGAATTAAAAGAAAAAAAAAGAAAGAAAAAGAAAAAAAAGGAGAGTCTTCTCACAAAGAAAACAAACATGAAAGAAGAAACTGGGTATTATAACTTTTAAAAAAAATATATTTAAAAAAACCATTCCTGACTGACTAGACTAGGCATTTTCATTAAGAGCCAGCTTCATCTAAGCATACAGTTATATTTAAAATAATTCAATTTAATTAAATACTATTTTTAAAATATTTAAAGCATTCTGGTCAGGTTTAGCATTGTGTTTACCGTGCCCAGCCTGAGAACTAACTGCAAAGACCCCCCCTGACCAGATTAAAAATCGCCATTTTATATATGAATGTGGCAACAGCAAAATAGAGCACACTCAGTGTCTTGAAAAAAAGACTTTCGAAGCACATGAATCAACAGCCCGGGTTTCATGATTTGTCCCTACACCTCTCATTTCCACTTGTGTTAAGCCCAACCTGCCTCCTCTTTCCTGTCACTTTACCTCACCTCTTCTGCAGTACGTGCAGTTTTCTTTCCACAGTGTGCTACCTACCCACAGTACGCTATGGAGTATATACTACCATCTGAGGAAGGAAGCCATATTATCACCGGTTTTGAGTTAAACAGATGCTAATTTATTAGTCACCCTGTTCATGCTGATTAGCCAGTTGGAGGGCAAATCATGGTGACACTGCAGCACTTCCATAAGCAATGCTATCAGTTTAAATCTATCACTTCTGCAAGCCAGCTTTTTCATTAAGCACGTAGAAACGTTGCCTCTTCAGCTAAATTTGGCAAAGATCAAGACTGGTCAACAGCTTCAGAAGTTCCTTGGGTGAGCACCAAATTGTTGGGTGAGCACCAAATTGTTGGGTGAGCAGAGTGAATTGCATAAGCAGAATTTTCTTAAGGAATCAGGCTAAAAAAGAAGAAGTAGTAAAAAAAAAAAATCCCCATACGTCATGGGTAGGCAAAAAAACCTATATAGAATAGGATAGACTGTTTCAGCTGGAAGGCACTTACAATGATCACCTAGTCTAGGAGTGTCAAACTCACTTCACCAGGGGCCACATCAGCCTGGCGGTCGCCTTCAGAGGGCCAAATGTAATTTTAGGACTGTATAAATGTAGGAGTAGTTACATTTATACAGTACAATAATTGTAAATACAGTTATGTAAATACAGTAAAGTAACTAAATTACATTTGGCCCTCTGAAGGCGACCGCCAGGCTGATGTGGCCCCTGGTGAAAGTGAGTTTGACACCCCTGACCTAATTCAGGGCTGACCAGAAGCTAAAACACGTTGTTAAGGGCATTGTTCAGATGCCTCTTGAACACTGACAGGCTTGAGGCACCAACCACTTCTCTAGGAAGCCTGCTCCAGTGTCTGACCACCCTCTGGGTAAAGAAATGCTTCCTGATGTCCAGTCTAAACCTGCCCTGGTGCAGCTTCGAACCATTCCCATGTGTCCTATCACTGGATCCCAGGGAGAAGAGCTCAGCACCTCCCTCTCCACGTCCCCTCCTCAGGAAGCTGCAGAGAGCCATGAGGTCACCCCTCAGCCTCCTTCTCTCCAAACCAGACAACCCAAAGTCCTCAGCTGTTCCTTGTAAGACATTCCTTCTGGCCTTTTCACCAGCTTTGTTGCCCTTTTCTGGGCACATTCATGGACCTTCACATCCTTCTTAAATGGTGGGGCCCAGAAGTGCACACTGTGCTCCAGGTGAGGCTGCACCAACGCTGAATGCAGCAGGACAATAATCTCTTCTGACCAGCTGGTTGTGCTGTGTTTGCACCCCAGGATGGAGTTTGCCCTCTGGGCTGCCAGGGCACACGCTGCTGGCTCATGTTGACCCTCCTGCCGACCAGCACCCCCACGTTCCTTTCTGGGGATATCATCATAATCACCTGAAAATTTAGACAGAACATCATAGTATCTGCTGGTGAACTACGCGATAAACTTGTTCTCGGCAAATTTTCTGAAACTGTGCCCATATCAAAGATCTTGCCTGGGCAAACGTTTCATGCATGTTGAAATTTTTAAAACTTCGAGAACCAATGCATTATGACCACCCAGATCAGCCTAAATATTTTAATAAGAAATAATGGAGAAACAGATTATAATACTGTTCGTAAAATGTCCACTGAGCTCATCTAGTCCATGACTTTGGGCTCCATCTCGTTATGGTGGTCACTCAGGACTTTCTAATTCCTGACTGCTGGCCCCATTATCCCAGCATTCCCACTGATAATTTGCTCGCCTGGATGATGGCTGGAATCTGTCCGCTTATCTCGCAGTTCACTTAGGGACCAGGTGGTTTCTGACTTCTGTACGATTTCTGTTTCTTCCCTCTTGTGTTCTTGTGGCTGCTCTGCTGCACAACAGGCTGCCTCTTTTGATTCTCCCTCGTGCTCTCAGGAGAAGCTTCTTCCACCCTCATTAAACGAGTTGACTTCTCCATTCTTTCTTCTTGATTATTGGGATGACTGATATATTAATAGATGAGGGTTTTGAGTAGTGCTTGGTAGGCATATGCCAGGCCCTGGCACAGGGAGATAAGTTGTGTCTCTGGTGTAGCCGAGGCATCATTTTTTTCAAAGATTCTATCATTTCATCAAGATCCTGCACTTGTTTGGGGGTGAAGTCCCAGACTCAGTGAGGAAAACCAAGAAATGACAACCCTTCTCATATTCTCCCACGTGCCTTGCTACTCATAACCATGCTGCCTTGGGACACAGCCCTGTGTGATATTCCTAAATAGTTGGTTAACCTTAGGGAAAGCTGGAAACATATTCTTAAGACACGTTAACAGGAGTAGTTTGGTACCCCAAGGATGTTCAAGATGCTGAAGAGTTATTGTAAAAAGGTAGAAAACAGCAATGACCCCTGCAGCATAGATAATTGTCTTCATGAGATGGTTCTTGAAGTAAAAGGAAGACAACAATGTAGGGCCCAGATACCAGATTAGGCTCAAGGCCAATGCTTTTATCATAGTTCTCCCAGGCGAAACACAACCAAGTGCTACACTGCACAGCAAATGGCAAAAGTCAAATACAGCCTTTAACAAGCTCTCAAATTTGATGTATGGCAATAAAAGCGGAGCATGGCATTGATCAGATAAACCAGTGCCAAGAACAAGTAAATCAACATTGCAACCAGCAACTGTGGAACATAATAATTATTAAGTTCCCTCTTATACATGGAGGTCAAATCTGTTATCTCAAACCCTTCAAGCCCCACACTGGGTGCCAAAAAAGACCATTGTGGTTTAACTTCACACAGCCATTTACTCAATCTCCTGCAGCAGGATAGGGAGAGATTCAGAAAAGTACAAGTGAGAAAACCTGTGGCTTAATATACAGTTTAATAGGTAAAAACAAACAAACAAAACAACAACAAAACCCACAAACAAAACCAAAACAAATGATGGAAAAAACCCCAACTGCTCACTGCAAACTTTCTTCACAGTTTAACACTGTGCAAGCCCTGCTCAGCACTAACTAAAACATCCCTGTGTTATCAACACTGTTTTCATCAAATCCAAAACACACAAGCTGCTGTGAAGAAAATTAACTCTATCCTAGCCAAAACTACTACAGAGCCTAACCTTTATTAAAAAAAAATAACCCATATTAGATACCTAACTTACATGTTGCAGAAGTAACTGCAGAAAAGGGAGGCTGGTACAGAATGAATTATTCAGGAGGTAAACCCCAACAATTATAGCCTTAGCATCTTTAAAACGAAAACAATATATTAGAGGGTGTGTTCTCTCATATAACTGTATCATGTAACTTAAAGAAGAATATGTATACTTAAGAGTCGAACACGTGCTCATCATTACCACTACCCTATGTCAACTTACATCAACCTTTTGTCAACTACATTTCACTATTTTTCAGAGGCCAGCTTTCAGCAGGTAAGCAAACCAGATACACATATATTTAACTGTATATAAATACACATAGATACATATCCAACTATGAATACATACTACATGCACAGGTTGGTTAGCAGATACAACTCTGCCAAATTGAGGTCTCAGTGCAAAATGTGTTGTACATCCGTAGGAAATGGTCAGTTCTGCTCCCAGGGCAGAGAGGAAGTTAGAAAAAGTGGGTTAATTACAAGAAGCCACCATGACGTACACAATTTCTATTAATAGATTGCTATAGAAATCTTCCTGAATGGCAAAACAACTTCACAGGATATTTTCTCCTAATAATGGAATACCTTTAGAGACTAACTACACCGATACGTAACAAAGTGTTCCTACATGCATTTCCACAAACAGACCAAAAAGTGAAACCATATTGGGTGGGTTTTTTGTTTGTTTGTGGGTTTTGTTTGTTTTTGCTTTTTTTTTAAGGAAAAGAATTTTAAACAAACAGGAAACTAGTTTCTGAAACATAACTGGAAAAATCAGAGTTATCCAGTATTTCACTGCCAGGATGAGCTGTTTTGGAAAAATCTGTGACGAGTAATAGCAACATATAACTTTTGTGCTGTACTACAGAAAATGACAGACCTTATGTCATAAAGAAAAGATGATTTTTTTTACTGTCATTTGATGAAACATTTTGAAGACTTCCTAATATTCATCATACTGGTGAATAACAACCTTTAGTTACTGTAACATGCTACTTCAGTCAAATGCGATGGATCCAAAACTGATGCCTTAACTAACAACCTGAATTCCCTCTATTGACAATGAATATGAAATTCACCCTAGAAGTGTTTGTATCTCATACTTAAGCTGCAAAAGGCCATTTTTTTCGGATCAAGCTTTCATCTTCCCCCCTGTCTCAGGGACATATCTAAAATAAAAACCAGAGCACACAGTGAGAAAAGTAACTATTTTTTTCTTTTTAATATAGATGTAGTACAGAATGTTTAATTACAGCAGGACAGTGCTTCCAGTTAAATAAAATTAAAAACCTTTATTTTCCCCAAATATAAAATTACTAAATTAATGTCTTAAAAGAATAAGGATATGGAAAAAGCTTTAAATTATACCACCATTTACCACAGTAACCATGACCACCAATTACATACTCCATTGCTTTGGCAAAAAAGTTTTTTTCTTTTAATAACTGCATATAAACCTAACATAGCAAAGACTGTATACATCTTTATATTGCACTTATTTATATACAGGAATAAAGGAACTGTAAATTCTGCATATACTTGGAATGAGCAAATTTTCACAATAAACTGAAAGCAGAAGGATAAAAGCTGGTATGAATATTAAAAAATGCTTAGAAATGTAATACATTTATGTACAGACTGTATTAACAAACAATATGTACATAACAATTTACTACTATCGATATTTTAGTATAACTCAGTGTTCATTAATACAGACCTTTGGTTGTATTTAGTTGTTTAATAAGATCTAAGCTCACTACCTCCAAAATGCAACGAGGTATAAAATAAAGCACAACAATTTGCCAAATGGTACAAAAACTACTATTGTCAGTTCATTAAACCCAAAAAACTAGTGTCTCTGTCTAGCCCCAAAATAGTTCTTGTACTTGGAATCAGTCTCTATGTGCCATACACAAAAAGAACACCTGAATGTTACATGTCTGCAAAAGTACATCCCACAACACTTTTTTGTAATGTGCAATTCATTTTAATAATACTTTCTAATGAAAAAGAGAAATTAACTTCAACTTCGTAATTTTCCAACACACACTTCTGCAATGACATTGTGAATACTTTTAAGTGTTACCAGCAAGGTTAAAAAATATATGTGCACCTCCCTTACTCTAAAAGACTATTACCAGTAACTGCTATTTGCTAAGTGTGCTCAGACATTCATATGAATTATGCAGCTTGCACGTGCCCAACATTTAGCTTCAAAATCATCCTGAGTTTGCACACAAAGAAGCAAATCCACAAAAAACCCCACCCCCAAACCAAAAAACCCCATACTTTCCTTTACAAAACAATCATGCAACTGAAGAAGAACTGGGCATCCCATGAACTGTTGTGCTTGTTGGAGTTCCGCTTATGGCGTTGAAAATGTGTAGCGAGTTGGGCATAACACTGGCCTTTTCTTCAACCGGAGTAATCTTAAAATGGAAAACACACACTTACCAAAATGTTACGAAACAACACGAGCATTTCTAAAACAGCTAACCAATTTCATTATGTGCTGTTTATCGACCTTCTGGTACTTTCTCAAATGCACAGAACTTCTTTTGGAGGACAGTTACTCTTTTCAGCCATCCCCTACTAGATCTAGGAGGGCCGTAGTTATTTCTTCAGCATCAGCTCTCCTAACTTAGGTATTACACCGTTCTCCCATGATGAAGCGTGGATAGCTTCTGTCATTTCTCTTGTTAACTTTCAAAAGGAGTTTCACAATAACAGGCTTTCTTTTTGCACCCCCCTCCCCCCCCCTTTTTTTTTTATTTAGAGGTAGGGTTTGAGCATTTCTCATCAAAAGCTATGGAAGCACCAAAAGGACTTCATTCTTAACAGCTATAAATTTAGCAATGCTAAGATTAGAAATATTGGGGGGGAAAAAAAAAGAGGAATGATATAAAGATGAGACAAACTAATTGCAGAAGTAACGAAAGCTAATTACCATCCCATCTGATCATATTGGTAAGCAGCACAGGAGAAAAAAGAAAAATCTGTTAAGATTCTTGTCCATATTTTTCATAACAAAATGTTTGCAGTTGTTTAAAACCCACACTATTATAAGATAGCTAATAGTTTCTTCAATGACATTAGAACAAACATTGTGAGAAGCTGTTTCTCCAAGTACAGCAATAGGCAGGCACACAAAGGTGATACTTTAAGTTTTCAGTGAAGAGTTTCATTACTCTAAACCTTCAAGGGAACTGATCAACCTAATTAAAAACCACAAACCAACCAAAAAAACTAAACGACTAAACAAAAAACCAAAACCCTCAACACCAAAAAACAAATGCACACCAAAAAACCCCAACCACCCACCAACATAGTGTGTTTTAATTATTTACAACTAATTACGTTTGTATAAAAAGAACACAGTGGCAGGCTAAGAGCACACTTCACTGCAGTCAGTGCTGTACTTCCATATTCTGTTCACACTACCTTATAGGTATCAGCTGCTTGCCCCTTCTTCTCTTCGTTTACTTGCAGACAATGTGATTTACCCCTGAAGTTTCAGAAACTACTTGCTTTTTCTTATCATCAGTCTTTGGAAACTCATGCACATGAGCATTTTTTTAAACATACATATCTTGCATTGAGTTCAAAGTATTTTTTCTTGTGTACAAGCTGTCATCATATCCTTTAATATTCCCCTGATGTAGGGAAAACACAAAACTTTCATTTATTATCATTATTTGACAAAAACATTTTTGGAAAAGAGAGAAACGTCTTCTGTACAGCAGCCTAATTCTTCCATATACTTTGTTTATCTTAATCAGCGGTCCAGTTATCCCCTTTCCAACATGCTCCACTGCTTTCTGCTTTTCAATACATCACATTGCTTAGCTGGCAAAAATGGGACAGTTTGACCGTATTTCAATCTGTTTTCCTCTTCCAGGGGTCTTTCAAAAATGTTTTCCTCTACATGCATATCTGAAAGATATTGTTGTGTGGTGTGTGGTGCTTTTTATTAAAAAAAAACAAAACAAAACAAAAAAACCCCCACCAACATAACTAACTAAAAATCCACCACATAGATACTGTGAAAATGATATAACTCCCGACAAACCCCTACAAACCTTGTTTCACAATATTCTCTGTCATTGGTGGTTAAAATAACTTAGTTTTGCGGTAAGATTTTCCCTGTCATAGTATAACGAAAGCATAAGAGAATGAAAATAAATCCTATGCACTTGCTGTATTCCTGTGCTTCACCGTAACTATATCATAGCACAGAGCTACTCCTAGCACAGTAGCTGAGAAAATCACATCAGGAAATAATGAAGAGCAAGGAAGTGTGTGAAGTGAACTTAAGACACTTGACACACTTTTGAACAGAAAAAAAACTGCCATGAAAGCTTTGGATACTATCTAAGCAAGGGTCGAATAAAGGTAAATTCTTCTTAGATAAGCCTATGGATAAGCTGTTATATCAGCAAGCTGACTAGCTTTTTGAGCAAGTATTTCTCAGATAATTATTGATAGAGTAATTTAGAGATGACGAAAAATAGTAAATGGGTAAATTAATTGTACATCTAAAGGATGCAACCCTGAGAAAAAGCTGGAAGATTAACAGACCGTTTAAATGTCAGCTAGACTGAATGCCTCAGGTAGGTCTCAAGTTTGATTTTTCCTGTATAATTCGATTTCTGAGTAATGCCTATAATTTTTGTATGGACAAGAGAAACTCAGAGCTCCTCTTTGTATCAACTGGTTATCTAGACTAGGATGCATTGGTTCCTAGACTAAGAAAAGTTGCTGTTATGGTCATACATCTAAGGAAGTCTCATAGACACGTCTATTTGTAAGGTAAAATATTATCAGAAAACACAGGTATTTATTGTGGGCCAGAAAAACAATTCTTGAGGGCTGAGAACTACAAGCCACTCTACTGCTCTGGGAAAAGATGATACAAATACAAGTGGATGAATAAAAGGAATCTGAAGTGATGAATAAAAATGTCAAGAAGTCAGCCTTTCCTGTCCTCCTGGAAATAATATCCTTGCCTCTGAAGTCAGGAGACATTTCTACCATGGATCCCAGATACAAGGTCCTACATCTCACTTAATGAGAGTTCTGGTTTTCCTTTTCCCGTATCTTCAGCTTCTCTTGAGTGGATTCCCCTCAAGAAAGTGTATAATGAAAGACGTTTAACTCTTTCTTGCAAGAGTAAGGGCTAAGCCTGCACATCAAATCCTCCTACAGTTACCAGGAAGTATAGACTAAAACGAGCTTTTTGAGTCACTGAATCGAAACCCCTGTAACTACAGATATGAAGAAAAAATGACATATTCATGTAATTAAATTTATTTGATCTTTACTGTAGTCTTCCTCTCCTACAGAAAAACTGTCTGTTGTATTCTATGATTCTATGAATCTATGAATTCTATGTATTCTATGATTCTATGTTGTATTCTATGATTCTTATCTAAGAATCATATTCTACTATATCATACTATATATCATATTCTTAGAATCATAGAATCATTTCGGCTGGAACAGACCCTCAGGATCATCAAGTCCAACCATTAACCTAACTCTGGCACTAAACCATGTCCCTAAGAATCTCATCTAAATACCTTTTAAACACCTCCAGGGATGGTGACTCCACCACTTCCCTGGGCAGCCTGTTCCAACACCTGACAACCCTTTCTGTGAATTATTTTTTCCTAATATCCAATCTGAACCTCCCCTGGCACAACTTGAGGCCATTTCCTCTTGTCCTGTCACTTGTTACATGGGAGAAGAGCCCAACCCCCTCCATGCTACAACCTCCTTTCAGGCAGTTGCAGACAGCGATCAGGTCTCCCCTCAGCCTCCTTTTCTCCAGGCTGAACAGCCCCAGTTCCCTGAGCTGCTCCTCATCAGACTTGTGCTCCAGACCCCTCACCAGCTTCGTCTGCACTCTCTTAATGAGGAAGACTTAATTCTGAAGGCCAAGAAAGCACTTGCAGAAAATTCACAAACATAAAAAAAAATGATGCTCTTAAATTCCATGACATGCTTATACTCCAACAGAAGAACATACAAACAAAAAAACCCAACCAAAACAAAACACCAAATGAACCAAAAAAAAACCCCAAACCCAGTCCTTCTGTCTAAAGCATGACATGTACTTTTCCTAGTGGCTTCGCATTACAGCTACGTTCTGAATGCTGGTATGTATAATTTAGTTTCAGCACATACTTGCTCATGCATTATTTCAGAAAGCTCTTTTGCCATTTCTCTGTAGTTGGCCTTCATTTCTTCTTGATATTCCAACTGATCTTCCTTTATAAGTCGTTCATTTACACCCAGAGCATGCCCACAAGCTTCAACAAATTGCCTGATTTAGACAAAATAATGCAAGAAGATCACAATCAGGAATACGAGATCCAAACAATTAATTCAAAGTGCCAGCTTAAAGTATGTTTTTAATGCAGCCAGTACACTATAAGATTTAAAAGTTAAAAAAAAAAAAATTCTTATGATATCAGTCCTGAAAATAAAAGTAGTATTTTTTTTTCCTGAAAAACATACCTAAAAACTTCCTTTAGTAGCTTTACTTTATTGTCTGGATATCTTTTGGTGTTCGTGTCATCTAAGAAAGCTCTTGCATATGCTAACGGACCAGCATTTACCTAAAAAGAACAAGAATTACAAGATTAAGTCAGTTCTTAGACATATTGTCTAAGCAATAACAGGTACTACAGGTGTCTGTCTGATTTGCTTTTCTTAGGAGAACATGCTGATTGCAAAAAAAGACGGATTTATTTCATAAGAAAACTGCAGGAGCTGGAACAGAAGAGCAGGAGAGGTTTCTGCAGCGCTCTGTATGAACATGTCCTGGCACAAAGAAATAATTTCAATGATGTGGCAAAGTAACGGCCAATATTGCAAATTTGTCATCTCTGTTTATGAAATTAGGGTGGGAAAATGAGGAACATAAGCTAAATTCTACTACTGCTTTATCTGCTTATCTATTGCAAACACTCCTCCAAGCTGAAAATTCTGTAATAATTAGCAGAAATGTAATTGCGCCGTTGTGGCAGCTACATGAAACCAATGATAAAATGCTATTAAATGATTTCTGACTCATCCTTATCATTCTTTTATATTAACAGTAACAGCCTTTCCTTTCTCATCCTAAACGCTAGCTTGACAACTCGCTGATTCTGGAACCTTGGTTGGGTTTTGGTGTTCAGTGGTGGTGTTTGGGGTTTGTGTGTATTTGTTTTTCCTCTTCAACACAACAACAGTTCATTTTAGACGACTGTGTTTACTGTTCCTTTGATTTGAATCAGTTAAAAATAACAGACTAGCACTTTCGTCGTTGCATTCTTAAGAACCTTACCATATTGGATTTGTACATGCTACAACTGCTTTATTTACCCTATTGTGGTGAATCTGATGGTTTCTTTATGCATTTAGTTCTTGCTTCCCCTAGGCAAATCTCACTGTGCAATATTCAGGTTTTTTGCTATTAAGCTCCTTCTATATTTTGCCGCTCCCTCTTCATCTCCCTTGGGATCTTACCAAAATATAAAAGCAATAATGACAATGTGAGAGCAGACACACATCTAGGCAAAATATATTAATTCCCCCTTATATGGGAAGTCACAATTTTATTGTCATTTCAACTTTAAACCAAAACCTGGTGAGGCTCAGACCACCACAGATTCAAGAGATCAATCTTAATCCTTTCATGTAACTGCCTGTGATCAGTGTTTATTATTAGACTTTTTATTATACTTTTATTGCTTTTCCTATCCTCATAATAACTGCAAAAAGGGAGCATACTTCTTATTTGGGACATTCTTGAATATACAGAATAGAAACTAATAATAAAATGCTAATTATATGATTTTTCAGGGACAGAAGTGAGCAAAAGAGCTGAATAGCAAAGCCCATGGTCTTACCTGAACGCTGACACTTCCTTGTAGCTTCAGCTGCAACTTGATCATATCAACTTCAGCTGAAGAACAAAGCTGCCGAAGTTCTGCAACTTTTTTACTCATTTCATCAATGGCTACTTCAATTGGATTTAAATCAGTATGGTGCTGGTACATTACTGGAATGCGTTTTTTCACATATGGGAAACAATGTATAGCTATAGACAGAAACAAGTTTAATATGGTCAGAAATGAGTTTGTATAGCGTGCTAAAACTTCATTTTGACATAATTAGTTGCTCTATTTAATAGCATATTATATAAATAGAAATACTACCAAATATACAGGGGAACAAAATATCAAAAATGTATATATGCACACAAAGAAAATGACAAAGAAAGACCACTGTCATTAGTGCTACTAATAATAACCAAGAAATAAACCACTGGAACTTAATTCATATGAGAACTGTAAAAAAACCTGCTTATCACCCACATATCTCAAAGAGGAGAAGAATTAAAAATAGTGAGGCTATATTTTCTGTTTCCTCACAAGTATTAGCTATGGACAACTGACATTATATTTAAGTTGTTTTCACCACTATATTAAGATAGTGATGTGGAAGCTCACACTTAACAGAGACAAAACACATAACAGTCTTTTTCTAAGAACAAGGAAAACTAGACTCCACATTCACAAGTCTTGAGGCTTAAGGAAAAAACACAAATAAATTATTTGAGGATTACTCTTTGAAGAAATCAACCTGAAAGACTAGTTTTCACTAAAAGTATGATAAGTATTTTAGCTGATAGCTATCAAGGACTTTCAGTAGGTGAAATGGGAAAACCTATACAGACCAGAATTAGGCCATTTGAATTAACGCTCAAACTTCCAGTCAAAGCCCAACTTGTTATTTCACGAATTCAGATTTACATGTTATACAGAAACATCACCAAATGCACCATAACAATCATCTCATTTAAAAGTGTAATAAAATGCTTTGTATCGCTGAGCTAAATATACTCAAAGTTTGAGCCTATGGAGAGACAGAGGGGCACTCTTCCCTTCTTAAGCTAACAAATGAGAAACTAATGCACAGTGATTAGTCCAAAGTCACAATGGAACAGAGGCTGGAAATAAAACCAGAAGCTGCCTTCAGGCTCTCTTAGCTGCTTTTAGCCAAAAGAACTGATGCTGAATTTAACACGTCCAACTACTGAAAGAATGCTGAAAACCCCCATACCCGAACCAGCAAACATAACACCACTGCTCCTCAGTGTTTTATAGCAAAGAGAAGTAAGCACAAGGAAGGGTGAAGAGAGAGATGTAGACATCCCATTATTAAAAACAAAACAAAATTAGTTAAAAGGGTAGTTAGAATATAGTCAAATACGAGACGTTACTCTCTTTTTCCAATACTTAGGGGTTAAGAAACCACACAATGATACACACATTCTCAGACAGTCCTTTGTAAGTGTTTGCATATCACAGTTTGGAATATTATTTTCGAGTATGCACTAATCTTAAAAGTTTGTTTTGTCTAACAGTATTTTGGTAAACTTTGCAATTCTTATCACCTCTAACAGTCATGTCTGAAATCTTCTGAAGGGTTTTTTTCTTGACAAAATACACGACATATAGAAAAACCTAGTATCAAGAATTAACTATAAAAACAGAAGACTAGTTTTCTTCTAAATGAAATTTCCATTCGATCAGTACCTGTCAAAATAGTCCGTCGCTTACACTGTTCTTCTACTCCTCCTTGTCTTTTGCCAGCTTGAGTAAAAGGCATCTCAAACATAAAGCGACGAATGTTATGAGTCCTTTCAAAATCTGTTTTTCTTTCTTGCAACTCTTTCTCTTCAAAGTATGGAATTACATGTGTAACTTGAATATATGCATATTTTGAATCTAAATCCTTAGGATTTACCTTTAAAACACGACAACAACAACAAAAAAGCTACATTGTGAATAAAGTGGATTTAATTGTAGTCACACAATTTTCAGAAATTAAATTTGGTCTCTTAACCTGTAAATTACTGAAAACATAGGAAACATTAATGCTCTCATAGGGCTTCTTGCCACTCAGTTTCTAACTATTAGGGAGATAACACAGCCAGATGCATTACAACATATTGCGGGTTTTGTGGTTTGTTGGGTTTTTTTTGGTTGGTTGGTTTTTAAAAACACTCCTTATCAATAATTGCTATAAGCAGTGCTGCAAGCAAAAGCATAATACGATTATACCCATGATGAACACTGGAAGGCACAGATAGAGAAAATCCAGAAACAAATACTTGTCCTCCATGGCAGCTGATAGAATATTAGACTGGTGATCAAAAATTGCCAGTGATAAAAAAGTAGATAATTAAAAATAAGCTCCTACATGGTCAATAGTTCAGATATCACCATCAGAAGGCACTCCTTCCAACACGTCTGTCTCAGGTCTGACACCCTATGAGGGTCTCAAAGAACATACTGATGCAGGGCAAACTGAAGGCTTCACTATTCGGTTCATTTTGTTTCTAGAACTGGATGAGTAAAAGACTCATGGACTGGCAGATCTTTAATTTGGTAAAAGCAGCAACTAGTTCCCAGTACCAACAGATTAGGCCTCCTAAGACTTTGCCCAACCAGGTCCCTAAATGGACCAAGGTGGGTTTTTTTTGTTGTAAATTCTCCCACCATGGGATAAAGAGGGCAACCTAAACCTGTGCATCTTTCTAAGAGTTGTTACCTACCATTCTAGTCCCACAACAAATACTCGTGTCTGCCTGTCTCTGAGCCATTTCACTTCTGTAAAGTAAGTGGGGAAAAAAAACAATGCAAATACACACATGAAGTCATCCGGTATGTCCTGGAGCAAACTGGAAACAGAGCTAGGGTCTCCCTGCTGTTACTCATTATTTTATTGGAACATGCTGCTTGATATTTTTTTTTTTTTTTTTTTTTTTTTTTTTTNTTAAAGTTCCAATACTGAAAAGCCCACCATTGCTGCAATTTCACGCTGAGAAGCACAGAACTTTGTGATCTTACTGGCAGAGTGAAGGAACAGAAGAGACATGAAATTACAATAGGATAAAATCACCATAAAGTCTAAATCCTAACAGAAGCTAAAAATTGGCTGGGGAACGAAATCCTGTGTAACCTCATCTGGGTGTTCCTGCTCCGGCAGGGGGATTGGACTGGATGATCTTTTGAGGTCCCTTCCAGTCCCTAACATTCTGTGGTTCTGTGATAGGAAAGCAGAGAGGCATCAACATAGCGGATGCTGTAGCCCTCTTCAGTTCATCAGTTTGGGAGCCTTCAATTACAAAGGAAAGCATTTCCTATGACAAATCTAGATTTAACCAGATGACCTTGTGTGAGCATTTTTTTTAAGTGTTTTTCAAATTGAACAGGCTCAGAGACATAAGCAAACGGCAACGAGAGCAACTGATACAGAATTATGATGTTATTTACACATGGCACTTTCCTCAGAAGAGGGGGCTGCTTCCTAATTCGGAAGAGAGTTTGGGCTCTGCTCTGCTCTCAAGGTGCAGAAAAGCAAAAAGCTTCCAAAGAATGACTGTGCATGAACTGGCAGGAAATATAGCTAAAGATAACACAGGATATGACCGTAATCCAAACTTGTTCTAAGATACAATTATTATATCAAGAGGTGACACTAGGGAAAGTAAGCTTTCTGGTTGCTCTTAAAGGTAAACTTAATAGGAGATGGTATTTCTCTCAGGCCCTTCAACCAGCAGAGTTTTTAGACACGTATGTTTTGTATTAAAAGAGTAACGGACAGTGATCCTACAGTATTTCAAGTGGATTAGTGGAAGCACTATATTCAAACTTTTTAGAGAGAATAAAGATCATACTTTGCCAGAATCCTGAATCATTTTGACATTTTCAGATCCAAATTTGTCAGAGTAGAGTTTTTGTAGTCTTTGGGAGATTTCTGAGAGAGGTGTGAGTTTGGGCTCTTTATAGATATATTCCTTTCCATCTTCATCCTCAAAGAATCCCTGTGAAAAAACAAAGTAATCAAAATCTTGGGAAAAAGAGCACACAGGCCAATGATTAAGATGAATGTAATGTGTGTGGTTCAAAGCAAATATAAACATTTAACATCAGGACTCAAGCAAATGTAAATAAAGAGAAATCAAAATCTAAATAAAAAAGGTTTCCTAAGAGGATTAAAAAAATAAAGACAGAAAAATGTAGTTATCTACTACAGAATGAGTGAAATATAATGGAAACACACAGTTAAAATTTTAAAGGTTTGTTGTAATTTGATGGTGTGCCAAGCCTTTGAGATAACTTTTCTTCACTTTTATTTAAAAGTGAACTTTTTGCACTGTTTCACTTGCCAAAACAGAATTTTTGTTGCCCAACAGGACTAGCCAATTCACAAGTGAGTATTGGCAACGGTTACACAAAAATAATCTGAGAAAATTCTTTAGGTAGTAATAAAAAATTACAGAAAATTAATTTATAGAAAAAATAATCTTAATTTTATGTTCTTCTATATTGGCATATACTTCTTTATTTTAATTACATAAAGCATTTATTTTAAAACCATAACTAAATGTAATATAGAGCACATGGAAAGTGAAACAGGTCATTGGTTTAAAACAACAAGCCATGTCTGACTTCATGTTTGAAATCAGAAAATAAATATTTTTGTCATAAACGCAACAGACAAAATAGAAAAGCACAACATATCATGTATAAACACAGGCTAGATTGACAAAAATACCCACACCAAACTAAGGTGAAATGCAGTAATTTTTACTGCATTGCTTCCTTGGTAAGCGGTTACTGTAATTACCTCAACATCTGTTTCACTGTCTGTAAACTGGTATTGCTATGAAGTTATAAAAGACAACAGAATACATGTGAAGTTATACTGCTCAGAGTATTTTACAATTCTCCATGCTCAGCTGAACAATTAGCAACTGGGCTATGCACGTCGAAAGTGTATTTCTTGACACTACTTGCGTGATATCGAACTGATACAGATGCATTCTAGACGTATATTAGAAGATGTGAAGCTGTCCAACACACAGCCAGCACTTTTGTTCAAAGCATGCAATACTGATGCAGAGAAGAGAGTGATTTGCTCTCTAAATGGAATTTAATGTTATTTTTTGAATTGCAACGGCTATTGATGCATACCGATCTAAGAAGCAGCCTTGCAAACCACATTGTAGCACTACAGATGTTAAATCAATACATTGCTACGAACTGACATTATAGAAAACTTACCGCTGCCTTAAGGTAGTAAACAAAAGAAGAAAAAGAAAAAAAGCAAAAAATTTACTGAGGAAAATAAGGAAGAACTGCATTGGAATTGATAAATGCTTTAAATTATTGCTGGTGTTTGTTTCTTACAGACCACATTTCTTGTGCTTTTTATGTCATGGTATCAATATAGATGATGACATATTATATCTTGTAAAATAAATTCAGGTTTTTCTTCCTTCATAGAGCAGACAAATGAAAGTTAAATAAATACTCACCTGTCCAAAGAATGCTACCCTGAAATAAGTTCCCAGCAGCCTCTTGCCTGTATGCATAACTTCTGTTACTTTACTGTATGCTCGATGAAGAGTGTCATATAAGTGAGCAAGCCTCTAAAAATAAAATAAAACAATAATGAGGTAAAAGAATAACATAGAACTTTCTCATCTTAAACCAACAATGAATGCTATCCTTGTAGTTAATAACTAAAAAGATTGTTTCATTGAACAGCAGTAAGAGGCTTACCATTTGTATCAGAATGGCAATATGCAAGATTTTTTATTATTTATATTTAAAGAAAAAATTTTTAATTATTTAAAATCAAGCAAAAATTTCAACACATTGATATTTCAGTTACAATTTTAATACTGTTGTTCTGCTGTGTGCCATGCACTTAGACCAGAAAAACTGGGATTTTTTTTTCTTGCTCATATTTACTTATTTAGTACCTCAAAATCTCTCCGTTTTTCATAAATGGGAATGATAAGTTTATATACGTCAGCAATGAGTTCATAGCGTTCTGCCTTCCAGAGTCCATCAGCACACTGCTCCAACAATTCCATCAGCACATCCTAGATTTGGGTACACATTTGAAAAAGTAAAACAATTCAGTACTCATGAAAAGCATTGCAAATAATTACATCGAAGTTCTTACCAATGAAAAGAGAGAACTTGCCTCAAAACAAACCAGTTATTTGAATTATTGTGGCAATAAAAAATTGCTAAAAGGAAACAAAGCAGAACAGTCTGAGTGTACATGTGTACACTTTGTATTTACCAGGAAGAGTGTTGTTCTTTTAGATACTCCTGACCTCTTAAGTCTACAAATGACGCCTGTATAAGAACCCAAACTTGTCTTACCTTGTAACATGTTTTTTTGAAGTGTTGTTCCCTTGGGGTTTTTTGGTTTTGCACAAAGAACATTTATTTTAAAAAGGCAGCTATACACACACTTGACTGTAATGCTTCTGAAGGAAACTACCCAATAAATTACATTGACAAGAAAACAAAAAGATACAATATCAAAATCTGTACTCAGAAGTAATTATCAAGGTACGAGAGTTGAATTTGGTATACCTGGGTCCAGAATGAAAACACACATAACAACAGTTAGAGAAGTTGAGCAGTCCTGAAGGGTTAAAACAGAGCCACAAATAAGCAACTATCTTGGCTTTGTTGGGTTTGATCCTAACAGTCTCGCAGCAAAAAGATAGTTATTGAACATTAAATAAGAACTATGGTTACCTGTACATTAAAATAGAAGCATACATTTTGCATTAGTCACATCATAATGATGAAGCCCATTCCTCCAGTTTGTTATACTACTTTATTTTCCAAAGATTTAATTTCTACTTCAATAAGTGCAACAAAACTAAGATAACATTATTACTTTGCTGTATTTTTCATAAATTCAAAATTACCTGGCTAACTCCATTAACTGAATTATAACAGCTTAGAGCTCCTGTGATGAACCTGTCGCATATGTAGTCACCGTTTGAGCGTGGCAGAACCACTGTGAAGAAGCCCATTCCCATCCATATACCCTGAGACATCTTGGTCCTCTTCAAACGGCTGGAACTCCAAGAGCCTCCACAAGAATCCCAGTCTGAGATTGAGAGGCGTCAAAAGACACGACGTTTCTACTTCTTGAGACGTTCTAGTACCACTCTTCCATTGCAGTGGTAAAGCCAGAAAATGGAAATAACTCCTTTTATCCTTAGAAGGGATCCAGTGCTACTCTATTCAACTATAAAACCGAGAGCAAAAAAAGACTGAAAAATACTACCCTTATGCTTGTGCTGCAATGGTCCCTAAAACATCTCCTCCTCTCCCCCAGTCATTATGGGGCTGTACAGGCTCCCCAGTATCTCCATCCTCAGCAACCAGGTGGGGAGAACTGGAAGACCAGTGTCACTGCTGGACCGCGAGGACTCTCTGTCCACCACCACGGTATCACAACAAGAATCTGAACTCAGACACCAGAGGGCAACCAAATGCAGCAAAGCGGCAAAATTTTGTTTGCACACAGAAAAAAAATAAATCATAAAGAGCAAAAGCTTCATGTGAGAGAACTGACAGGAGAGAGGAAAAGACAACAACATTTCTGTGCCACCTGTCTCAGTGGTTACCCATCTTCACATTTGTTTTGTTTTGGGTTTTTTTTCCATATATCCAACCAGACTTCTCCCTGTAACCTCTAAGAATGGCCTCTTACTCCCATTACGCACCTCTTAGAAGAGTCTGGCTCTTCCCCGACCCACCTTAGTAATCTGGACTTTTCCCAGTTTGTTGATATCTCCCTTGACTCTGTGGGGGCAGCAAAACCTTTTTTTTCTTTTCCCCAACTGGTTAGTTTAGGAAATAAGTCAGGGTAACCCTGGCCTGAGAGAGAACTATTTTAAAGTAAGAATTAAATTAAGAATTAAAAAAAAATAAATATTCAAATGAGAAACAACATAAAATCTTAAGATAAATTTCACTTAATTAGGAAGACTTTATGTAAACTGGAGAATATAAAAGACGTTTTGCTCCTTTTAGAAACATGGAGGGATCTCCCTCCAACCCCCCATACTTGTAATTACACTTTTGGAGATTTAAGTCTACAGTAACTAGCATCCAGGGAGATCTCAAGTTTTAAGAAAGACATTCCACACAACTCTTGTTACCATGTACAGAAAGAATTCCCATCAGAGCACCGTTTTGCTCAGCAGCAGTAAGGTACAGCTTGAAAGAGACGTTTCTGCTTTCTGATTTCTCTACCCAACTGATCTGGCATATGATTTTGTTTTTTCTTCTTAGACTAATATAGTTTTGCTTACATAAGAACAGAATAAGAAAGCACCTCATACATGAATATGTTCCTATCCATGAAGGAACCTGTTTCGAAGTACTTCTGTAAAATACCAGTCATCTTAATTTATTCGTGATTTTTAGTCTACTAAAACAAACCAGTTCTTCCCTATTATTACTATTCCTGAGGTGAACTAGAAGTAGTTATCCGAAAAACAGGAACTTTTTTCAATACTTTATCAGCTAGACCACTATACAGTTAAGTTTAAAAAAGGTTGCATGCAGAGAAAAATGAAATTTGGCAACATTTGATCCCTCTGCAAGCTCCATAGGCTTATAATTTCACTCCTGGCTTACTTCCATTCCATGGAAATACTGAGGGATGGAAATAAATTAATGTAGGGTTCAACGACCTAGAAAAAGCAGTGGGGTCTTTTTGGAGGAACTGCCTAATTAGAAAAAAATAAAGGCATTCCAATTTACAAAATACAAAAGAATGTAGCTCTGACAAACGGTTTGTCAGGTAGACACTGACAAGAATTTCTAACTAAAGTTTCCGTCAACTGCAGTCACTAGAAACCCACTTCTTGGCTCACTTCGAGCAGCTTAAGTTTTGCAGTTTTGCTTTGAGTAACATGCTAAATTCCATGCTGGATCAGGGGAAATCAGTGATGTAAAGAATATAGCACATAAATTTAAAAAAAAAAAAAAAAGGCAATCTTCTATTGAATGCTTTTGGAAAGAAAAAAAAGTAATTCCAACTCCTGCCTTCCCAGTGTCAAGTCAATAACTTCTAACTTAAAAGTATAGAGCAAAGCAGTATCAGAACTTAGGAGTAAAACACATGTATCCTAAGCCTAAATCCAGGCTTAAAGCACTAAGTCTTTCATCTGCTCCTCCTAAATTCATTCATACAGCCACAGTTTGCAGAGTTAAATAATTTTTGTCATACATCTTTGCCATATAAAAACTAAAATGAAAAACAAAAACATTTCTGTTGTACAATTATGCTTACACACCAGGGATTTTTCCAACACAGCTCGTGCAAGCAGTGGTCTGTCCCTCCCCCATCTATACTGGCAAATACATAGTGTAGATGTAGCTCTTTGTGAGCAAGTTATTAATCAT